>CAJNDT010000352.1:0-233640 GCA_905221615.1 Symbiodinium sp. CCMP2592
GGTAAATCATTGGTGGTGTTACGGTGGCCAGGATTGCTGGTTACCTATCCTGGTGGCCAAGGAGATTTGCAATGGTGGAAAGTTAGACCATGTCATCCTAAAGCTTGGAACATGTCAAGCAGCGCATGTCATGCACTTAGGGTGCTTCCTCGCCTGGAAAACCCACCCTCGCAACACGGAGACATTTGGTGAAGTCTTCGGCATGGCATGGCCTCTAGCCATATGCAAAAGGGAAACTACGGCGCTGAAATCATGAACCATTCCATACAGCGGCAGAGCTCTGCAGGAGCAACGCAGCACGAAGCACGCACGTGCACACAGACACAGACACAGACACAGACACAGACACAGACACAGACAGACAGAGACAGAGAGAGACAGGGGGTAACACCCTTATACCATAACCCTGGCGAAAGAAAGAAAGACAGAGACAGAGACAGAGACAGAGAAAGAGACAGAGACAGAGATAGAGACAGAGGCACAGACACAGACACAGACAGACAGAGACAGAGACAGAGATAGAGAAAGAGACAGAGACAGAGATAGAGACAGAGACAGAGACAAAGATAGAGACAGAGACACTGACAGAGACACAGACAGAGACACAGACAGAGTTTCAGACACGGACACAGACAGACGCACACTAACACACACAGAGACACACACACAGCAGACACACATACAGCAGACACACACAGACACTGATGGATTCGGCCAAGAGTACGAGTGCAAGAGGAAAAAGAGAGGCATGTTGTTGTTGTTGCAAAAGCTTGTCAGATTGCGGCAACCGTACAAATTGTTTGTCTAATCTGGACACCACAGGGGGCCTGTCCTCAAACTAATCTTGGCACCACAGGGGGCTGCCGAAAAGTGTGCAGGTACATGACTGAGCGTCCTCAATCACTTCCCTTCCAGTGACCTAGCTTCGTTGGATCAGGTCAGTCACTGGAAGCCTGATCCCCCTGCAACAGTTGATTTGGTAAATGTCCAATGTCTGATTATGTTGAAAAGCAAAAAATTGCAAACAGTGTAGGAGTGACCCTCTGCTCCCATGTGCTAGGGAGGTTCACACACACACAGCCCCAAATGGGGCGTACATGCTTCAAGTAGAGTGAAAGGTCTGATGCACGGCAATAGGAGTGAATGGCGCACTTTTCTCGCTGTCAATAGCGATCGGGTGATTGTCGTATTTCCTGATCCGAACAGGTTCTAACAAAAAGCACCGGCATCAACGTGGCTAATGTGGTGACTGAATCCCAATCGTGTAGTCGTCGTCGGTTTTGTTCGAAGAAGAAAGTTGGGATTTCAGGAGTTCTGCCGGTGATCTCCGTGATGCGGTAGGAGAAGATCTTGCGTGCTTGGAGAACGTTGTCGCCCAGACAAAGCACCACGTGTAAGAACATGTGCTTGTCTCTGGTGATGCGGTCGGGTGGAATTTCAACAGTCATCCGAAAACATTGTCCTGCCATGGAGTACCATGGAAGGCCGGCCTCGGCAGCCTTTCGCTTTGTCATATTTTTGCTGCTACCAACCGACAAAAGCTTGAACAAGGAATGCAAATCAACATGGACATGATGTGTGCTCTGGCAAAACAACAAAGCGGTGTCGTCCTGACACTCGCATGCGCAGGCTTTTTTGTCACGCTTAGCGGATCTTGCAGCCCTAATCCGTCCTGAGAATTAGGGTCCAACAGCGAGTCTGTTGGGACAGTCACTCATGATCTTGAAATGGCAGCGACACCTGAATCCTGCACGTACCAGCATTTTTGCACAAGCGGTTTTGGACCGCTTGTGCTGAATAGTAGGATGCACAATATCATAAGGTGCAATCGAGTCAGAAGACCAAGGATCTCGAGATGGAGACCGGTGTGGGTCCTCAGCCAGGTGTGACGTTGCCGTAGGTGACGCTGATGATGTTGAATGCGAAGACCGTGTCTTCTTTCGTCTTGTAGTATGTGGATGTTGGCGACGTTGTTGTGTTGTGGATTGGGATGGTGGTGAGATGTTGCGTGTTTGCTTTGTTTTCTTGACTGTTTTGTCCTTTTTGTCTTTGTTGTCTTTCTTCTTTTTTGTCCTCGTTGTGTGCTTTGTCTTTTGCTTGTGTGTGTGGCTGACTGCATGGGAGGAACTGGTGGTGTCATCCTTCCTCAAGAAGGCATCAATCTCTTCGGATCCCCATATGCTGCTGTCGTTATCCTCGTCCATTTGTGCGCAAAACTGTCCTAATGTGTTTCAGCAACTGTAGTTCTGAGAAATGGCTGCGGAGTCACAACTGCATTGATGCATGTGCATACGCTGATCTTCAGAAGAGAGAGAAAGGCACACAGAGATATCAATCAGTTGACCGCGCAGACCTGCATGAACTTTCGACATGATGCTCTTAATGTTGAACCTCATCAGATATGATGGAGTTCGCAGCACAGCTTTGCTGTGTGGTTGTTGGCTGCCGGGGGCAGCAAATGTGCATCTAATTGTCAACTCAGCAATGCTGCTCACGGAGTTCTTGATCGCTTTCGCTTGTTGGATGTAGGAGTTGATGTAGTAGATACTGTCTCCTTTTGTGTAGGAGTCGTTGATGTCGGACGCTGATCAGGTTGCTCCGAATGCTTTCGTATCCACTCTTGAGATGCGATAAAGTACTCTCGCCACCATGAAGAGCCGTTGGTGGCCCAATGCCATCTCCATTGTGATGCCGTCGGAGATCGCGATCTGGTGCGTTGTTCCATGATGCTAACACAACTGGTTGTTTTTCAAAATGCTGCGGGAAATAGTGCATCAATCGCTGCATAACAAACATATGTGAAGTGAGTGCACTGACTGTAACAATTGGCAAAAACGACTATCATTGTTTTCACCGTCCGCTGCAAAGCGCCCGATGACGGTATGAACATGGTTGATCACCTATTGTTGCGAAGCTTCGAGTCGTTCCACTCGTTGCTTTAGCTCTGTGATCTGCCGGGTTGTTTGAAGAATAAACTCGGCTAATTGGTCGCGTAGAGCCCCGTCACTGAATGTGGAAGGTTCGCTTCCAGTTTCTGAATCATAGTCCCGATGCTGTGTCAAAATCTCCATGATGGCCTCGGAGAGAGCTTCACGTCGTGCCTCATCGATGGGTGGCGAAGCTGTAGTCGCTGTGTTTGTCGGAAAAGATGCTTCGCTCATGGCTCTATGTCGGGATTCCAATAGGTGTCACTCTGAGGCATAAAACTTCAGAAGGCAAAGTTATGGTGCGTATCCGCAAGCAACATATGTTCAAACGCAAGAGGTGTGCACTACCTGGCTCTTTTTATACCAGCGGATTCAGCAGCACATTCAGGACCAGTCTGGTGTGTTTTGCCTCATAAGGCTCTCGAGAATATCAAGTTGCTGTTTGCACGATGCCATAATGGCAGTGGTGGCTTCGTGTTGAGTAGTCAACACCGTTGTGGCCTGCTGTATCAAGCGTTCGAGCTTGGCATTCGATTCAAGCAACGAATTGTGAAACTGTGTTAGTAACTCAATAATCTCAGCCGATGAATCTGGACCAGAATGAGGCGGAGGTGGAAATGGCGGAGTCGCCGGTGCAGCCACTGCTGCGTCCTGCTGTTCTTGCGGATCTTGGTGTTGCTCTTGGTAATCTTGGAAATCTTCGTCTTCTGCAACACGTAGAAACTGAGAGCGTAAAGGCGCCGGCTGTTGAGTGTGGCTGCCAATAGCAGGCTGCTCGTTGCGGCGTCTGCTGTGCTTGGAGATGGATGGCCGAGGGCGGCCGCTCAGCGCTTTATGGCTCGGCTGCAATCTGCCAGTCATGGCACTTTTATACATGATGATGCCTCAGTTCGTCTCTGTAAATGGCTGCGGGAAACACTGTGTTGGGACAAGGTGCCTCACATGTTGCACAGTTGCAGGGCTCTGGACGCACGCACTGCAATTTGGCAAAATGTTTTGCTTACAGCTGTTGGTCAGTGTAGCCGGCCGCGATGTACAGATCGCGCATGGCTCGAATGGCTGATGTAGCCTCGCTGCATGGTGTTGTCACTCTGCGTACCATGCGTGTGCGGGCCTGAAAACTGCTGCGAAGTGTTGCAACAGAGGTCGCCGACTGTGGGTGTAAAATGTCCGCCTTGTGCAAAGTGCAGTGATGCGTAAGGCTGCTGTGCTGAGGGTTTATGGCGAAACCCAGGAAAATGTTGGCCGGTTCAGTTTCAAGCTGAACCGGTGGTTTGTAGAAAGATGCATCAGTAAGTTGTGCAAAAGGAGGCAGTCGGGTCATCTGTGCAGGCAGTAGAAGGACGCGCTTGTCGACGTACCTAGTAGCAAAAAAGTAAGCTTGATCCTGCTTGTTGTGGTCTGGAAAATGCTTGTGGTTCGTGAAAAGTTGCTTGTATGTGTGATGCCAACACTGCTCTTCTACAGCAACCACGATGTTGCATAAAGCTGGGCTGCAGGGCGAGCCCATAGGTGCTCCACGAAATTGCTCAATGAGTGATGTACCGACAGTGAAATAGTTGAGCCTGAGCACTGCAATAATGAGTTGTGGTATGTGTTGTACTTGTATGCAAAGTTTGTTGCCGGAGGAGGCTTCCTGCTGCTTTTGTCTGCTTTTACCTCTGTGGACTCGATGTGTGGGGTCTTTCTGTGAGTGGTCAATGAAGAATTTGGAAGAGTGTAGTGGGTTCTTCTCTCTGTACCATCGAACCATGATATGCTGAAAGAAACCGGCTTTGATCGACCGATGTAAAGAAGCCAGCTAAATCCTGATTGTACAGGATGTAATCTGTTGAATCTTGCAGTTTCCTGCGCTGATGCAAAAAGAGCGCTGTTTGTTTGAGCTGTGTTATCCCGTCTCCTTGGTGAAAGGAGTTTGGGCATGCTTGAAGGGTCATCAGCTGCAGTACATCTGCTAAGGCTTCCCATAATTTCCTGCCCATGGTGTCGATGAACGCCACTATAGGACGTCCTTTTGTGAATTGCTTCTTTCTTTTCGGTAAAATGTAGGCACGTGGGATGCGTCCCCACTGTGGAAACGCCCATGTGTAAGCTGGTAGAAGACTGCGGATGTCTGTGTAGACATCGAAGTGGTGTTGTAGAGGTTGGCGCTGCGACATCCGAAAAATCTCTTTGTCTAAAAAAGTGTTGTGTATGGCAGTGTGGTATAGTGCTGGGCAGTACCACATGAGTCGGTTTGGGAAGTGATCTTCGCAATGGATGATGCCCGTTGGTATTTTGTGTTGGACTTGCTTGATCATCTTGACCTGTAGTATGTTGTTTTGAATGCAGTGGGTATTGTGTTGTAGTATTTGCTCTGACGCAAATTGCTTTGCAGTTTGGTGGTTGTGGGGTAGTCCATAGTGTCGATGCCATGTGCGTATGGCTCGGCACAATTGTGACGCCAACTGTGTGGGCTTCTGAAGGCAATTGCTTTTGCCGGAGTATGCCAAGAACTGGTGTTGTGGTTGTAGTTCTGCAAGTTGGATAGCGATGTGATTGTGGAAAATGTGCTCCTGGGGTACTTGTGACTGTAATGGTGAGCATGTGCAGGGTGGTGGTGTATCAGGGTGCCATGTGGTGTGGGCATCGCGCCAATTGTGTAGGATTTGTTGCATAGGTGGGTGCTTCTTGTACACCGGTTTCGTGCTGGGTAGTTGGAATGGTGGAATGTGTTGTTTGTTGCTTGTTAAACAAGAGCGCAAAAATTGTCGTAGGTGTTGGGTGAATGTGGGGTGTAAGAGTGGCTGTAGGTAAATGGGTTTTGTGACAGGAGGTGGTTTTAGTCGTCGCTTCTTAAAAACGGTGTTGAGGGCTTTGTGAGCGTGTCTGCGGTCGCGTCGTGGTAAGTTGTTTGAGAGTTTGTGTAAAGCGTAAACGGTGGCTGCTGGTGTGTCGGAGCAAAGCAGTTGTTTTGTTGTGTCGAATCTGGTGCGAGTGTTGGAAGTAAGATGTGAGACTGTGGTCCATGCCTGTTTCCTGGTTTTGAATAAGGGGGAATTGCTGAAGCTTCGAATGGAGTGGTGTAGTTTGCCTCGGCGCTGCTTCGCCCATAAGGTGGCTGTGCCGTTGTGCTTGTTGTTGGCTGCTTTTGTGAAGCCGGAGAAAGCTCCTTTCATGTGTGATGTGATGTAAGGAAAGTTGAGCTTGGATTGGTGGTGCTGTATAAGAGTGTTCTCCGTGGCTTCCAATTGCTCTGTGGGTATGTTGGCTTGTAGTACAATTGGTGTGTATTGGTGGTAGCATTTGTGTTTAAGCCACCATCGTAAGGCAAGTTCGGCTTGTACAATCTTGTGTTGTTGAAGTTGCTTGAATTTTCGATTGCGTGTGCCCTCTCGTTGTGTGAGAGAGTGACTTGTGCTGCCAATGTAGACGTAACCACGAAAAGGTTGTTGTGTGGTGACTCTGCAATATACCACCTGTGGCTGACGAAAGAAAGAGAGTGTGTACGATGGAAAAGAAATGTTTGAATGTGCGAAAAGTCTCTGTAGGTTGGAGAAGTGTCCTTCCTCATGCTTGAGGTAGAAATGCTGTGTACGAAGTAACAAGGTCAAGCCTTGAAGCCAAAGTATGATTTGGTGGAATTGTGTAGAGACTGGTTCTGCCAATGGTGCGACAAATTGTAAGATGGATCTGCCTTGATCCAGAATGCGTATGATGTTCTTGAATTGCTTTTGTCTGAAAATTGTTGTGTGATCCAGTGTCTGCCGGTGTTGCATCAAGTACTGCCTGAGTCACTCTGTCATCTGACTGATGATAGCGACAAGTTTGATCAGTGCTGGGGAGCCAAATTTGTCGATGGCTTTGGGCGGGACACCCCAGGCGACTGCAGCGGTCTGCAGTGTCTGTTCTTGTGAGTTGCTGAGTGAAGGGAATTCCAGAGCAACAATGTCAAGGTACTTTTTTACCTGTGTTTTTTGTTTGTCGCTGATGCCTTTGATGGCACCAAACCATCTGGTAATGCCGGATTCAGAGTGAACGCCAGTGAAATGCTCCTGAAACCAAACACTGGCTTTTGTAGGCTGCTGAAAGATGCGCTGGGGATCCATCTTGGGATCGAGGGGTGCCGCCTTCTTTGGTGTGAGAGTTGACTGCTTCTGTCGCTTGGCGCCCAGAAGGGAGCGTCCCGGAAAATGCATACCTGTGGTGGATGACGATGCTGGGGAAGCATGTAGCGCGTTGGTATCTTGTTCTGCAACTGTTGTTGTGGAAGGGGAAAGGCTACCAGTGGTAAGCCTGGTGTCGTTGTGTGTGGCGTCATCTATGGTAGCTCGTTTTTGTCCACGAGTGGTTGTGGTGGGGGAAATCTCAATTGTGGAAATTGAGTCAGGTGGTGGAGAGGGCGTGTTGATAGGAGTGCTAGGTGCTGTGGCTCGTTTTGTTTTCTTTGGTGCTGGTGTGCTGGGTGCCTCAGTGTTTGCAGCCGGAGCACGGAGAGCTTCGATTGTCTCCAGTGCTGTTGAAAGTCGTGCTTCCAGGTCACTGATGCGGTGTGCAGCCAGAGTGTCTGCTTCTGCCGGCTGCGAAGATTGAAGTGGAAGATGAGGTTGTGATTTGCTGGATTGTGGTGGTGTTGGAGATTCGGTGGGTTGGGATTGTGTGTTGTCTGTGTCGGATTTGACATCTTGCTTGTCCTTTTTGTTGCCGTCATTGTACTGGTCCTGCAGCTCTTGCAGGTATAACACCAATTCCTTGATGAGGTGTGACATCGCTGGCCGTTTTGCGAGTGTGAGCTTCTCTTGCCAGCAGAATGCGGTGGCTGCTTGGTCCAGATCAATTCTCCGTGCTCGGAGTTGACCCATAAGCTCAGTGGTGAAGACGGCTTCGCTGATATGTTTGCTGCATGTGAGATGGATGTCAAAGCCGTGTGCGGCGTAACGTAGCCAGTATGATGACCAATTGTGTCGTAGAAATGCTACCAATGGTGCTGTTGCGATCGGCATGCCTGCCGTGCGGTTGTGCACTGAATGTGGTGTAGATTGAATGTGTTTGGGTAGGTTGAGGCCATAAAGCTGTCTGTTGTCCCAATGCTCTGGTGTTTGAACGAAGTCGTTTGGTATCTGGGGATTTGCAGGCGTAAGATTGGTGTGTTGTTGTTGTTGGGGTGTGACGGTGGCCTGAGGCAATGTATGTGAAGAAATGCTGGGGTTTTGAGTAGCCATCGGGGATGGACTAACAAATGTGTGTTGGGGAGTGGCAGGCGTGGGGGTTGGCAGTGCGGTGGGTGAAGCTGGGACGGTAAACTGCTGGGGTGGGGGAGGGGGTGGAGGGAAAGGGGGGAAAGTGGTGTTGTGGCTGTAAGGGTGAGCTGAACCCCAGGTGGTTGGGGTCTGGGGTGAGGTGTGGGGTGGGATGTTGTGGATCCCTGGTGGTGGGGAAATCGGGTGCATTGGGGTGCTGCTGGTTGAAGCTGTTTGTCGCTGCACCGCACTGATTGCTGTGCCGATGATGCCTGTTGGCATTGTTGTGTGCCACTGAGGCTGTGTCGGCTTGTACATGGTTGCACAATGGGGCACTACAATTGCCTGTGACTGCAAAAGCTGCAAATAGCACGCGCATGGACAACATAGTTGGCCTGGGTGTCAGCATCTACTTGTGGAATGCATCCAGCATGCAGCTGCATCGTCTCTTCTTTGGCTCAAAAGCGGGGTCGGAGCAAATGCTTGATTGCATACAGCTATGTGCAACGGGATTCAGGCCTGGAAGAGAAATGATACTCGAGAGTGAAAGGTAGACTCGGAAGAAGAAAGAAAGTAATACAGAACATCACTGAATAAGGCCGAATCCAACGAATGCTGAAATGCCCCGAGTGGAATCCCCACTTCTCTGGGGTCCGCACAACACCCTTTCGCCCCACGATAAAGGCCTCTCTATACATGTCCCGATACGTCATCTTGTAATGCTGATACTTAGTCCGAATTGTCCCGATGACGAGCACTCCCTGTTGGCCTTTCGGCCGCCGTGTACATTGATCGGTTACTATATGGACCGTGCTTTCCGATACATCTCCTGGGGTTGCATTCCCGTAAATGACGCAAGAGGGAATGGGTGGGTAGGACTTGTCGTCAAAGCAGTGTCTGACTGAACTTGGGCGGACCAAGTCCTCGCGCATAATGCGCGCGGCACTTGCAATGCTCGTGCCGTGTCCGGCGGTGTAGATGTATGACTCTCCTGGTGGGTCAGTGGCACGGGTGCCGAACGCTCTACGCTGCTCTCCAGCCCAAGGAATGAATAACATAGTATGCACGCCGTCCGATATTGGCGTCAGCACTGCCCCAAGTTCGTTGCACGCTGATCGCGTGCCTGATTGTAGCACTGCATGTGCAAATTCGGCCAAAGTCTCCTGCCTGAAATCGCTGTCAGCAGCTATCTCGCCCAAAGTTTTGGCGAGTTTGTGAGCTTCTTCCATGTCGACGGCGTGAGGAGTCGGCTTCTCATGTTCGTAAAGCTCAGAAAATGGCACCACATCAATCTGTGGTGGTCTGCTGTGTTTGCCCAATTGTTCGAGGGTTGGCTGACCCGATGGGGCAGCGGCTGTTGATGCATCGTAGGTCGGGGCAGGTGCCCGAACGGAGCTGGAGGGATTGTGCTGAGCCTGTTGGCGGGAGGAGGTGCCCTGTCCGGCTGGGGGCTGCTGTTGTGCTGCTTGGCTGCCCTTGATGCGGAGGGCGATTCGCTGAACCTGCGAGGCCAATGTCCTTTGTGGGACCTTGGGTGGGGTGGGTGGCCTCTGGCGTAGCTGTGTGGCTCTGTAATGCCACTTGTTGGTATCAACGTCACGCACTGTAGAATAGCTGCGGAGCACAACCGAGTTCCGCGGAGGTGTCGACGAAGATCGCCTGGTGTCCCTGCGAGAACGACTTCTGCGGGTGTCGCGGGATCGGTGGTGTCTGTGTCGGCGGTGCTGTCTCCCGCTGCTGGCAGGTCGTGCTCTGCTGCGTGTGCGTCGTCGGCGTCTAGTGCTCAAGGTGCGGGTTCTGCTGCGTGTGGGTGAGCGCCGTCGCCTGCGTGGCAACGGGGGATGGTGGGAAGAAGCAGGTGCTGCGAGCGGGTCAGTGTCTCCCGATCCCGTAGCGGGTGGTGATTGTGTGGGTGGCAATGTGCTGACAGAGGGGGTGTTGGCTGTGCTTATTGGCTGGGGTTGGGGGGTGATTGCCGGTGTCTGCGGGGCAATGTGTGCAGCATCGGTAGTGGTAACATTGGTGGGGTGAGATTGTGAAGCTTGTTGGAGGGTCGTTGGCGGCGGTATATGGGATTGTTGAGCGGGTTGTGTGGAAGGGATGCTGCAAGGTGCAGGTTGGGGTTGTGGAGCAGGTGGTGTGAAAGGAATGTTGTATGTGGCAGGCTGGGAGTGATGCGGTGTCAGAGGTGATGGGCTCGTGGGAAAAACTGTAGGATGGGTAGGCAAAGGAACAGGGTTCAAGAAAGTGGGGGAATGTTGCGTCATGAATTGCTGGGGTGGAGGTTGTTGTGGCAGCTGGGGCTGTGGTGTGCTGAGTTGTGTGTATACCATCGGATGCTGTGGTATAGGAGCATTGTGTCCACATGGCATCATGGGGAAGCTGTGTGTCTGCTCAACAGGGATCGTAGTGGGTTGCGTCGGCAGTGTGTGCTGCTGAGTGGCAGCAATGCCAGTTGGCATCATTGCTGGGTATCCTTGTGACTGCGGTACCCAGGTGTTCGGGTGAAACTGATTGAGCACCGGTCGGGTTGTTGGTGCGTATGGTGTTGCTGGTGGCTGCGTGGTAAAATAATCCGGCCACATAGCTGCAACGAAGTTGGTGAGACAAACACAGTTGCACAAGCAAAGTGCAGGCTGTCCTGGTTGTCTTGAGAGGTCGAAGACGGAAAGAAAGAAGAGGGCCGATTACTTCCCGGAGGAAGCGCTGCTTCACTTGCATTAGACAAATGTTACCGCACCTGCCCTCATGTCAGTTGCACATGCCCTTGCAGTCCCTGAGAAATAAAGAAGCGATCGAATAGAGGACAGAATAGCGAGGTAATCCTGTGCACTAGCGGCCGGTTACTGCACTAGACGTCGGTTACTGCACCTGCACTCATGTCAGACGCACATGCGAGCATCAGAGAGAGAGAGATAAAATAGCATCGGGAGAATCTGAACGATCTGAACGAAGGCTGAACACCCGGTTCATCACCGGTCTCCCCGGAGGGTCACCACGGCGCCATGACGGAAAGCCGTTGCTCTGGAGTCTCAACGACCCACGCTGATCACACTGATGGATTCGGCCAAGAGTACGAGTGCAAGAGGAAAAAGAGAGGCATGTTGTTGTTGTTGCAAAAGCTTGTCAGATTGCGGCAACCGTACAAATTGTTTGTCTAATCTGGACACCACAGGGGGCCTGTCCTCAAACTAATCTTGGCACCACAGGGGGCTGCCGAAAATTGTGCAGGTACATGACTGAGCGTCCTCAATCACTTCCCTTCCAGTGACCTAGCTTCGTTGGATCAGGTCAGTCACTGGAAGCCTGATCCCCCTGCAACAGTTGATTTGGTAAATGTCCAATGTCTGATTATGTTGAAAAGCAAAAAATTGCAAACAGTGTAGGAGTGACCCTCTGCTCCCATGTGCTAGGGAGGTTCACACACACACACACACACAACACACACACACACACACACACACACACACACACACACACACACACACACACACACACACACACACACACACACACACACACACACACACACACACACACACACACACACACACACACACACACACACACACACACACACACACACACACACACCACACACACACACACACACACACACACACACACACACACACACACACACACACACACACACACACACACACACACACACACACACACACACACACACACACACACACACACACACACACACACACACACACACACACACACACACACACACACACACACACACACACACACACACCACACACACACACACACACACACACACACACACACACACACACACACACACACACACACACACACACACACACACACACACACCACACACACACACACACACCACACACACACACACACACACACACACACCACACACACCACACACACCACACACACCACACACACACACACACACACACACACACACACACACACACCACACCCACACACACACACACACCACACACACCCACACAACCACACACACACACACACACGCACACACACACACACACACACACACACACCACACACACACACACACACACACACACACACACCACACACACACACACACACACACACACACACACACACACACACACACACACACACACACACACACACACCACACCACACACACACACACACACTCACACACACACCACACACACCACACCACACACACACACACACACACACACACACACACACACACACACACACACACACACACACACACACACACACACACACACACACACACACACACACACACACACACACACACACACACACACACACACACACACACACACACACACACACACACACACACACACACACACACACACACACACACAGCAGACACACATACAGCAGACACACACAGACACACACGCACACACACGCACACACACGCACACAGACGCACACAGACGCACACAGACGCACACAGACGCACACAGACGCACACAGACACACACTGATTGATTCGGCCAAGAGTAAGAGCGAAACAAGGAAGAGGAGAGTATGTTGTATGTTGTTATCGAATCTTGCTGCCTCAGGGGGCGAGCTTTTTTCTCATCTGGACACCTCAGGGGGCCTGTCCTGAAGCTAATCTTGGCACCACAGGGGTGTGCCATGCAGGTACACAGGACTGATCAGGTCCCGCTTCCCACTTGCATCCACAGCTTCGTTGAGTGTGGTAGGATGCAAGTGCCACATTCCCCTGCAATCGTGTAGGAGTGACCCTCTGCTCCCATGTTTTAGGGAGGTTCACACACACACAGCCCCACCTTGGGGCGATTGTGTGTTGCCAAATAAAAGCAGCGCCAGGGCTCCAAAACCTAAACGAACCCAAGCTAAACGACAAAACCCTGTGGGCTGCAATGCCCGTTTTCAAAGTTTGTCGACGTGGTCCAGAATGTAGCAATGTTGTGGTAGTCCAAGCTGTGGTGAGGTGTTTAAGCTAGGGTTCAGGACTGTCCTTCAGCTGGGCGCGTAAACCCCCAGAAGCGACCGAGAAAAAGGGAAGGCTGATCAGCTGCTCTTGCAAGGGCGCGACGGCCCCCAAAGGCAACAGTTATGAGGGTTAGAAAGGGAGACTGCTGCCCAGCTACCCTCGAAGGGGTCCAGAGCTAGCAGTTTTTGACCAATGTATTGTACATGTAGTTGTATGTTGTGATTAGGGTGGTGAGAATAGGGTGAAGACACTCCTTCCAGCTGCCAGCAAAGACCCCAAAACGGAGTGACTACTGCCCAGCTACCCGAGCAGGGTCCAAGGCCAGTAGCAGGATTAGGGTTTGCCACCCTCCAGCTGTGTAACAAAGACACCCAGGAGCGGTGGACCATCCTCCAGCTGTGCATAAAAGCACCCAGGAGCAATGGAACTAGAGGTACCACGTCCTGCGTGGGTCTCGAATTAAGGTCCGGAAATAGGGGGAGAGAGAAGCGATAGCGCTAAACCGATGGCCAATTACTTCCCGCAGGAAGCTGCAATCACTTGCATTAGACGATGATTACCAAAACTGCACTCATGTCAGCATCACATGCCCTTGCATTTCTTGAGAAGGAAGAGACAGAATAAGGACAGCAGAATGGCGAGGTAGTCCCGTGCATTAGCAGCCGGTTTTTGCACTAGACGCCAGTTACTGCACCTGCACTCATGTCAGACTCACATGCAAGCATCAGAGAGAGAGGGGAACAAGTAGCAGCGGGAGATCTGAACGTCTGAACCAGAGGTCTGAACAATCCGGTTCATAACCGGTCTCCCACGAAGGGTCACCACGGCGCCATGACGGAAAGCCGCTGCTCTGGAGTCTCATGACCCACGCTGATCACACTGATTGATTCGGCCAAGAGTAAGAGCGAAACAAGGAAGAGGAGAGTATGTTGTATGTTGTTATCGAATCTTGCTGCCTCAGGGGGCCAGCTTTTTTTTCATCTGGACACCTCAGGGGGCCTGTCCTGTAGCTAATCTTGGCACCACAGGGGGCTGCCATGCAGGTACACAGGACTGATCAGGTCCCGCTTCCCACTTGCATCCACAGCTTCGTTGAGTGTGGTAGGATGCAAGTGCCACACTCCCCTGCAATCGTGTAGGAGTGACTCTCTGCTCCCATGTGCTAGGGAGGTTCACACACACACACTTGCAAACTCCATGGTGGGAGTAGCTAGATTTACTTCAATGTACAGCAAGGATCCTCTCGGGGTTCTTGGCTTAGCCCCTTGCCATAATCGCTTGCAGGTACGTGATCCCAGCGTCCCAGGATCAGATCACACTCAGCAGACAGGCGTCTTCGTTGGCCTGAGTCCTGTCTGTGAGCCTCAGGCCCCCTGCTTTTTGTTCCCTTTGCTATCTGGGTGTCACACACACAGTTACTTCCAAGTTTTGGGAAGTAGTACGATGAGAAGACATGAGTTGCATCCAAAAAGAGCTATAAGCTGCTGGCCAACGTATTGGCAACCATGCATGAATTATGACTCTCATGGAGAGGTATCACGCTTCCGTTTTCGAACAGGATTGGAAGTGGCTGATTCATTGTATGTCTCAGACGAGTCGGATGTCGGAGACGATTGGGGGCTCGGCATCCCCCTAGCATCCGCAGCAAGGCGATTCTGGATCCATTGTTGTGTAGCCGGAAACCAGGTTTCCACCACTGGGAAGAACCATCGGCTGCTACTGAGTTGGTCCAGTAGTAGCGCGATGAAATCGCTGGGGAACGGGACCTGCTGCGATCAGCCATTGTGAAATTCTCTGAGAGCCAAGACTAGGCATCTCCAAGTGAAAAACGAAAAGATGCAAGTGAAGCAGTGTTGAGTGGCAAAGTTTTTCTTCGCCGTGCGTTGCAGTGTCAAGGAGCCCTGCTAATGGGCGAGATGGCACGGAAAACCCTGATATCTGAAATGAGAGTTGAATTCACGCGAAAGCGATCCTCACGATCATTGCACAACCAATCAAAGAGAATGCCTTTTTGCTGTGATTTCATCATCAGCTGGCGAAAATCAATGTACAACGTCCCCTTATAGAGACATAAGGTAGCTTGCAGAAAAACTTGATTGACTGCACCGTAGAAAGTGACATGTGGCATTGGTGCCGCGTTGTACATGACTGACTGGCACATACAGCACATTGGGCCAGGCAGGTGGCTGTGCCGGGCACTCTCGTTGTACAAAATGTTCGCGAATGGAACCATAATTGAGGTTGCTGACAGCGTTCGACGTGTCAGCAGGGAGCACATGACGAAAACGTTGACGAATGCGATCAGAAATGATGCGAGCCATGATGGCAGGAAAAGTTTCATCAGATTCCGAAGAATCTGGAGGCTCGAATTGGTCACGTTCTTCTTCGGACCAAAAAGCTGGATTGAAGTAGAAGAAGAATATGTGCTTTCGCGTGGACACGAAGGACACAACTCTCGTTACGATGGCCGGGTTCGCCATGATCTGCGACATGGCGGACATGAAGCCACGGGAGAGTAAAGCTTTTTGGAAAATGCCAAAAGAACACTGCGGCCAGGAAAAAACATAAGCTGGATCAATTCAGTACTTGGAGAGCTGTGCATGAACCGACACGTTTTTTCACCAATGGAGAAGATCAGAAAAGTCTGTACAGCCCTAGTTGGAGGCAGAATCAGAAACGCCGTAGCCGAATTCGGCTGCTATGAGCTTCACTGGGCAGAGGTGGGCACGCACATAATGGCATGCGCACCGTAATCCGCTACGAGCCATCATCTTGGCTACCCCACGGCCTCTGTACACAGTGGATGGTGCCGTCTCTGGGGGTGGTGCAGGCTTGCTATTGCAGATGGCGTCCATCACAACATCGCCAGTTCGTATTGGCTTCGCGCTCTCCTTCTCGAGCTTTTTCTCAGCAGGATGTTTCACATCCGCTTTTGTTTTTGAAGTCTTTTTGGACTTCTTCGACTTGTCCTTCTTGCTTTTCTTGCGAGAAGTTTTGTCCTTTGGACTCTTCTTCCTGTACCGGGATGAACGGGCTTCTTCGGGAGGATCAGAGCTTGAGTGAACGGCTGGGTGTAGCCGACACATGGAGTTCTCAAGGATAGTGTTGGCGGATGGACTTTTTATAAATTGTCCACTTAAAAAGCCGCCAAATACAATGCCGGAAGAATTCTTGGTGCTCCAATTGAGGTTGGCAGCCCATTCAATGAAATTGTCGGTTATCCTCAGTTCTCTGGATAACATTCTCGGCTCCAGGCGTCGTGTCGAGGAGAGCACGATCTGCATCCGTGATTTCCTCCGGTTCGGCAGAGAACAGGTCCTGCCGCGGGGCCAACAACGGAGTGCTCAAGACGATCTGCTCATCATCACCCCGAACATCTGGCGGCTCTTCCTGCCGAGTGTCGGCACAGACGTGCATGTCCTTGAGCGGAGGGACGGTGATTCTGGCATCTGGCTTAGCCAGATGAAAATGCTCGAAAAAGACCACCTCTCGGCGGCTGGCGATCAGTTCGGGTCGCAAGTCTGTCACTGCCCGATCGAATGCAGTTGCAGTGACAAGTGACTTGTACCAGCTAACCACCGTAGCCACATTGTCAACCGGAAGTTGGTGTGGAACTTGTCTGGCCGATCTGTTGCACCCAAGATTGGGTTCGGGTCGATCAGCCTTACACCAGACTCGGCCAACACTTTCGCGTGGCGTACCATCTCCTCATCATACTCCTCTGGGAGACCGTACATGAAACCGTTCTCCGGACCTGTGATCAGCGTCACTGAGTTGACACCGGGCCGGTCCTTTAGGGCGGCGATCTTGGCAACATCCTCCTGCACCTTCTTGAGTTGCTTGATCGGCCACTCGAAGGCCTTGCGAGCCATCTCAGCCGTTTCCTTGACCCACGGCGACTGATGGTGCCACGTAAACGCCTTGTAGCCCCACTTGCCGTAGACATCGTTGCCAGTCCAAGAAATGAAGATGTCAAACCCTTCCGCGGATTTGTGTGGCACCGACCGAAAAAAGACATGGACTCTTGGTCTTCTCTGAGACCGAGGGTGTACGCTGCTGTCCGGATTACTCGGCCAGCAGCTAATATTCCACACGAGCCTGGTACGTCAGAGCAGTGAGCCCATGCCAGGCTTGATTGCCCGACAGGTTCAGGTCCAGGAAAAGACTGAACCTGAAAAAGGTACATCTTGCTGTTGCAGCCAGGCATTTGATAGCTTACTCACTCACTCACTCACCCGTTGGCTTGAAATGATTGGCCAATGTAATCTTGGCAGAAAGCAGAGCCTTCGCAAAGGTACGGAAAATGCCGCTGTTCATGGATTGAGGCGGTGGAGCTTCTTGAAAGAGTGCTAGAAGCTCAAGACAGACGCCATCAACCTCACTGTTGGAAATAGACGACCAGGGTCGGCAGTATGCAACAGTCGCACGTTTCCGATCGCGAAGTTCTCGCATCTCGGCATGTTTAAAAATCAGCCAAGAATCCGGAAACATATTGTTGCGGTAGTGCAACACGAAAAGAACATATGCAAGAAAAGGAGTGAGAGGATCTTTGGACTCAAAGGTCTCATAGCTTTCAGCCATGCCACTTTGCTGGAGAAGCTCAGGTCCTGTGGCATGAAAAGCATCGACAAAAGGCTGCTCCAGGTCCCGCGACTCTTGTTCAAAAGTGGATGCTTGAGCATTCGATTTTCGAAGCTCTTCATCCAACATCTCGTCGGCAGTTTTTAGAACAGGCGGGACGAAGTTCGAAGGTTTGCCAGGTTCCTCAGGTTTTCCTGGCTGTTTCCCTTGGGCACCTTTGGGCACCTTGGGTGGTGACATAGGAGTAGTCACAGGAGCTCTCGAAGAATCCACGCGCCTTTTCCCGGGTTCTTTGACCTGAGGCGGCGTAGAGGCTGGTTGGGTAGCTTCTTGTTGCTTCCCAGGCTCTTGGCCCTGAAAAGGTGTTGTAGATGTTGGCACCTTGAGGGCCGGAGAAGACTGAAAACTGGGTCTTCCCGCAGATGTAAGAAATCCGGGAGGTGGTACTCGATGTTGTGGAGGCTGTGGTTGCCATTGCCCCGGAGGTCGAGGTACCCATTGACCCGGGTGCATTTTCACCATACCAATTTCGGGGAGGAACAGCAGAAGCAGGTCGAGGCGGAGGTTGCGGTGCCCGGGCAGCAGGAGCAGACCGCCGAAAAGGAGCTGTTTTAGCTGAAATGTTCCAGTCTCGGGTGGTAAAGCTTCCGGTTTCGGAGAGGAGCGAGCATTGCGTGGCTCCCTGACTGCAGCAGTCTGATCTTGGCCTGGTTCACGGCGATCTTGTCTGCTGCGGGATCGGTGCCGGTGGTGTCGTCTGTGACGATGGTGCCGGCGGGGTGAATTGCCCTCCGATCTCGCTCGAATTGCACGTTGCTGGAGCGGATTTGGAAGTGGATTATCCTCTCCCTGGTTGGGAATCCCAGCATAGAAATTGAAGACATACGACATGGCGGCAGATCAAAAAAAAGAGCCGAGCTACGGAATATTGAGGTTGTTCTTGGCACAAACAACCATACAAGAAACAGAAGTGGTACAGTGCACGTATTTTGCAGCTTTTTTCTAGGACGATCTCCTCTGTTCGAGGAATGATGCGCCGGCTTTGGCCAAAAGCTGAGGGTCATACCCGAAAGTTGTGTGTGTGTGTCCGAATCAACGTCTGTACATCAGCTTCGGCTTGCGAAAATGGAAAAGCAGTTCGGCTGGCCAGACAAATTCTGGCATAGGCCGCTGAAAGCTTATGGGCATCAGTGCCCGCCGTGTTGAAAGGTCGGAATTGATTGATGTCTGGCGGTCGGCTGCCTGTACTGAAGAGTGCGAGTTTTGGGATTTAAAGTGGTTCCCAGAAACTCTCCATCGAGTACCGCCTCTAATTCCACTGGATGTTCGTAAAAGAACGGAGAAAGGAACTGCTGGAAAAACCATCGTTGGGCTGTCTGTTCGGAACATGGCACCAACCTGTTGTCCACATAGCGAACTATGTAACTATGTAGACTTGTGATCGTATGGCTTCCAAAGCCACACGACTTTGTCATGGACTATTGATGTTCTTTGTAAGAAACTGCGACATTGGCCAGAGATGGAGAAATCAGATTGCCAATGGCAGATCCTCGTGTTTGCTTAAAAATTCGGCCCATCTGCGAAAAGAGAAGGTCTGTAAGGAAAGCTGACAAATGGCGGACAAGTCTTTTAAGAAGACTATGCCGGTTTTTGATCTCTGGCGCTTGTAGCTGCCTTGAAAAACTCGCAGTCGTGGTTCTGAAGCTCCGAGCTGTACAGTGAACTTGATCTTGTCAAAAGGTGTTGCTTGCACTGCAGCATATGAGTCGATCAAATAGTTGACAGCTTCCATGATCTGCTCTGTGGGCAGACTTGTGAAGAAGCCCACGAGATCCTGATTGAACTCTTTGAGCTCAATGTCTTCTTCAGCAGTAGACAGAAACTGATGCAAGCTCCTGAAAATTTCAGGTAAGGATTGATGGCCGTAGCTTTGAGGGAAAACGACTGGCAGCAGGATGTTGAGAACACTGCTAGCTGCCTGGCAAAGACGGCCAAAAGCGAAATGTCGATAGGAGATGATCGGTCTGGCGGCCAAGAACTGTTTCTTCTGTTTGAGAAGAAGATAAGAGCAGGGTAGCTTGGCTGTTTCCTGTACTCCCCAACTGTACCGTCGAAGCCATGGTTTCTTGGTCAAGTTGCCAAGAAAAGCTCTAGCTTGACTGGGCGTCAGCAGCGATGGCAAATAGACATTTTCATCCCCGAAGGTGCCGCGAAGTATTCTCCAGTAGAAAAGGGGACAAATGACGTGCAATTGGTGAGGAGCATGGTCCCTACCTTGCACAACGAATCCATCAATGACAGACTTGATGTACTTGACGTCGTCAAAAGAAAGAGGTGCCTTGCTGTGAACGACGTGTTGCGACCATTGGTCTTTCCCATTCGGAAAAAGTCACATGGGGTACGAAGTGACGCTTGGCCCACCGTTGTACCTCTTTCCACGTGTCATTGAGATACGAGGTTCGAGCAGGGTACACCTTTGATTTGGCACTGGCGCCAAGTAGACACCGAAGTCGCCTGGAAACAGAAAGTTTGTCCAAGGGCGAAGCAACGTGCCAATGTCCATCTTGTGGATGAACTACCCCAGCCACGTGAGGGTGCTGATGGCGAAATTCAGCACAACGACAAACCGGCTGACGTTCCCAGGAAAACTGAGCCATCATGGCATGGTGGTTCGTCAGCGTGGTGTCCAATGAAGAGTGAGCAGCGGACACAACATGGCAGGGAGGCAAATGAAAGGGAATAAGGAAATCCTTAAAAGGCAAAATTCTCTTCTTTAGCCACTTCTGGGTGGCGTTCCGGAAATCACTGTGAGACAGAAGAGGAATCTTGATCGGGCGTGCTTGTTTCATGTGTTTACTCATGGGTGTTTTACTTTACCGTGTTCCAAACACAACATTTCGGCCCAAGACACGCGTGCTTCAGCATAGCATACAGCTTCGCTCCATGCTTTAAAATTTTGAAACATGCAGCGGATTGCTTTTACTTTTCATGCATATGATTTGCTTCGGCACGCGTCAGTTTTGTAATTTTGTCAACTTAGTTTCCTGCGTCCTTTGATGGACTCGGAGGCTAACCCTGCTCCACAGTCAGCAGAGCTTCAGCAAACTTTGCAGTGGTTGGACCTCCCTGTCAGGCAATTTGATATTGCTTTGTGTGAGGCAACTTTAACCGACAGGATCGCTGCATTGGAGGAGCAACTTTCCGCTCTTCAATCGTCACGCCAAGCTTCCTTTGCCAAGCTGGAAGCGTACCGCACTTACTTTGACAATAGTCTTTGGAGCCTTTTTGAAGGTGCTAAGAAGCGCGCCAGTGCGGAGAGTGCAGCGATCCGTGAAAAGTTCTTTGCTGCTTTGGTTCAACTTCGTGAAGATACTTTGGAAGCGTTGGGTGAGGTACACGAGAGAGTGGACCACATCTTTCAACAACGTTTGCCTGCTTTACATACAGACATTGACATTTTGAGTGCTCGTCTGCAAATTCTGGAAGGTCGTCCAGAGCATACGGACTCAGATTCTTTTCTGGATTCTCTCGATTGAACCATGGCAGATGCTTCGGATGACAGTCGCTTTCGTGTGAAACGTTACAGGCGGCAGTCTGAGGATGCTACTTTTCAGGAACCTATCGTGGAGCGCGCTGATGGTAAGGACGATTCTAGTCCTGCTTTGACGCTCTCGTCAGGTGATGGCTCCTTTGCAGTAGTGGAGGCTGCGTCGGCCATTGATTTGCCAGTACCATCGTCTTGGAGTTCAGGTGATCGTGCTTTTTCGATGACGCCGGCGGCACCCAAGTGGAAGCCTCGGCCTCGACCCTGCTTTTCTCCTCTCGACAGGTCTACCCCAGCAGCTACGGCACCTTCACATCGTGACGTGCCCAAAGCTCGACCAGTATTTTCTCAGCGCGTTGCTTTTCCAGCACGGTCGTTGCAGGATGCACGAGCCAGACCTACTTTTCGCTCTGCTCGCGATTATGCGGTCTATCCCTCAGAGTCGCGGCCCTCTGCAGCGACCTCCTTTCCTTCAGGTTCTTGGGATGAGGCCGGTCTTTCAGCTCAGAGTGATCCTCTGGTGGACAATTTGCTTCAGGCTGCAGATGCTTTTGCTTCCACTGCAGATGGGTATACTTTTCCTCCAGAGCCACCTAGGGTATTGCCTGGCAAGTTTGCTTTGCCAACTCGGCCGGCGCCTTCTGCAGCACGTGTTACTTTGCAGAACGATGTGCACGCTAAGCTCCGCGCCAAGGGCCTCCTTTTGTGGCGCCAGCTGGTTTTGCTTCTTGCACCTTTGAGCATGGCCCTGCAGGAGATTCTGGAGTCGGCATCCTCGGAAGCCTTGCTTTCTCAATTGGTTGCTTCTGTTGCAGATACGACTCTGGTCAGGTATGTGCAGAGCTGCTTGCAATATTTTGCTTTGCTCCAGGACCTGGGTTTTGATGCTGCCCGGATCTCCCAGGTGCAGGCCTATGATGTGATGATACAGCTTTACAGATCCCCTGAGGATGAGGAGGAAGTCCCCATGTCACGCTTTCCCCTCAATACTTTGAAGGCTTTGAGGTTGATGGTCAAGGTGGCTACGATTTCTTTCCTTGACTTGTACACAGGGCTCTTCCATTCGGTGGCTCACCAACGAAACGAAGCAGATCGTCGGGAGTCGGTGCCCCTGCCATTGGATTTCGTTGCTTATCTGGAGTTTTGCTTGCTCTCCAATGCTTTCCCAGAATTGCAATTGAATATCGGGGCGCTCCTTGTCATGATCTGGGGCTCTCTTCGTTTCAGTGATGCTATGCACGTGAAGTGGGGATCCCTGCTTTACGAACAGGAGGTGGGCCGCGGCATTTCTTTTCGTACCAAAACATCGGTTCGTGGTGCTCCTTTCGGAGTGATCGGAGTTGGCTTGGTGGGCCCAGGGTTCCCACTGTGGCTTTCTTTACTGAAAAACGAATGGTGCCGCATTGGTCGAGTAGCTGGCTCCGTGGAACCAGATGCTTTACTTTTCCACTCGAGCGACGATGAGCTCTTCGTCCCGATGACTTATGGCGAGGGCCTAGCTACTTTACGTCACCTTTTAGCACAGTGGAACAAGCTTACCGGGGCCCAGGTGTTGAACTTTACTTTGCATAGTTGTAAGACTACGCTGTTGTCGTGGGCAAACCAACTTTGCATCAGCGAAGACCGACGAGCTGTGCAAGGCCACCGCAGGCACAGCAGCGCGCGCCTTTATAGCAGAGATGACGTGTTTGGGGCGCTTACTTTACAGAAAGAGCTTTTAGCTGCGATTCGACAAGGCTGGCGACCGTTGTGTCCTCAGCACCGAGGAGGACAAGTTCCTTTACATGAACCAGAACTGGAAGTTCGGTCTGCGAGCTTTGCGAAGCCCTGCTTTGCCATCCCAGGGGGACCACCAGCACTCGAGCAGAACACTCAGCTTTGCTCCACCGTCGATGTTGATGCTGATCTGGCAGGTGCTTCTTTTCCTTCGGCCTCGGACCCCGATGGTGTTTTGGCCCCGGAGAAGGCAGCCACTCTTCCTTTGCGCCCGTCAGGCGAACGAGGATCTCCGGATGAGCTCCTTTTCATCATCACTGCCAAGACTATACACAAGGCGGTTGTGTGCTCGGAGCTCGACCGTTGCACTACTTTCCAAGGAGTGCACCTGAAACCGGCTTGTGGATGCATCGTTAGTGTTTTCCAGGTGGTGCATTTTGCACCCACAGGCAAGAAGCTTTGCAGACATAAGGCATGCTTGGAGCTTTGAGTTTGCTTCACAAGTGTTTTGCTTACTGGCAGCAGATATTGTTTTTGGCAGTGCATATTCAGCTTTCTTTGCCTGCGTCCTGCCAGCCTCGCGCGTCACAGCCTCGGCTCGCTTCCAGCTTTAGCTTACGAGCGTATCGGGGGAATCCCGACTGCTTTGCGTTCCAGGCCCAATTGCACTGCTTGCGTTTAACAGTCAGCTTTGTGTGCAAGGGTTCTGGTACAATGCAAGTCTCGCACTACATGTGCTTTGCGTTACTATTGCGTTTCTACGGCGGCTAATGTGCGCCACAAGCGTGTTGCGTCGTACTTTGCGTCCTAATGTGCACCTAATGTGCGTCGGCTATAGCTGTTGCGTTGGGCTTTGCGTCCTATTGTGCGCCGCAATTTTGCTGCGTATACTTTGCGCCCTAATGTGCGCCCTAATGTGCGTCAAATTCAGCTGTTGCGTCGTATTTTGCGTCCTAATGTGCGCAGCAGGCATGTTGCGTCGTAGGTTGCGCCCTAATGTGCGCCCTAATGTGCGTTGAGTACAGCTTTTGCGTCTTACTTTGCGTCCTAATGTGCGCCACTACATCACGGGACTTTACATGCATTCAGCGTCATGCTTGCTCCAGCTTCACATGTGAGTTCCGTTTTCAATTGCAGAGCTTTGCCCGAGACTTTGCGTGCGTCCCTTCGCATCCTCCCTCTTTTTCTTTACGTCATGTCCGAGGGTGAGAATTTCCCCGTGAACTTTGCGGAGCTCAATACGTGGGAGCTTTGGGACGCCTCCGAATCCTTTGCCGGACGAGGAGGTTACTCTCGTGGCCAGCGGTTTGATTTTTGGCGCTGTGCTTTACAGGAACGTGCATCTGCACCAGCCCAGGAAGCGAGCTCTACTTTACCAGAGCCCTCCGATGAGCTGGACGGGGCTTCGCCAGAGGATCCTACTCCTTTACGTCCCGAGGCGGAGGTTCCTTTGCACGAGTGGGGAGCGGACGATTGGGTCCCTACCCTGGGTACCAAGAGAGGTAACTGAATATCTCGACACATGGGACCCACGGCCGGCATCTACTTTACCATCACCCTCTGAGGAGCCGGAGCCGGCCGTTACTTTTCCGTGTGCTGCGGAGGAGGATTCCCCTTCTTTACCACTCGATGCGGATGCCGAGTCCACTGCTGTGCCGACCACTCCTTTGCCTACACCCACCGCGGAGCAGGCAGACGATCTGAACTATGTGCCGTGGAACTTTACACAGCTCACAGAGGCACAGTTGTGGAACGCTACAGCGTTCTTTGAAGATTGGATGGGGTACGACAGGCAGCAGTGGTTGGAGTTTTGGCTTTCTTTACGGAGTTCTCAGGGGAGCACAGATACTTTACAGCAACCTCAGGAAGGTGTTGGAAGTGCCTCTTCAGATGCTCCTCCGGATCCTTTGCACTCCACGACCTCGACTCCTACGACTCCTCCTTTGCATTCGCCGGCACCATCCGCGTCGACTACAGCACCGGATGCAGATTCTTTGCCACGGCCAGATCCGGGTCGTGAGTCAGGCTCCGAGCCGACGGGTGGAGATGGACCTGCCGATCGTCCTTTACCACCAAATCAAAGAATCTTTACCACGGCATGGGGGGAGACCCAACTCATCCAGAAGGCGACGGTGTTCTGGTGTCGTGAAGGCTGCACCAGCTGCAGCGGTGCAGGCACGTGTGGCGCCACACTTTTAGATCCACGGCACCCTCACGTACATAGGTGCAGGCTTTGCTACGGTGAATACCGCAGGCGACAGGGCCGGAACACCTTTTGCAACGCCTATGGGCAGTAGTTCGGCTACTTTACGGCCAGACGCATCCTTCATGGTGCTTTTTCTGGCCGTCGTGGCCCCCTTAATTGCGTCAATCCTGGGATCCCACTGCTTACAGTAACTTTGCATTCTAGCTTTCAGCGTATTTGGGACCCAGCAGCACGCGTTACGACCCTACTTTGCTTCCAGAAAAAGAGTCGGAGTGCCAGAACAGCGTCAGTTCAGTTTGCTTTGCGTCTGTTTCTCCTTACTGTTGCCTGGTCAGGTCATGGAATCGCTATCTCCGAGATCTACAATGCAGCAGTTGGCCACAGCTTTGCAGCTTGTAATTCTGGAATCAGCAGCCTCGCTTGGAGATTTACCTTTGCTTTCCTTTGGCCTTGGAGCCGTGAACCTGGAAGGTCTTGATGTGCTTTTCGCTCTGCTTTGCTTAGTAGCCCGTAGCGTGTCTTGGGTCAGGTAAAGTTGAACTGGGAGGACTTTAAACGTCAGCACTCGCGTCAAGATGCTTTGCACCAGACTTTTGGGAGGTTCCTCTAGATTGTTTGAAAGCCGGAAACGTGCGTAGACATGTGTCAGCGAATACGAACAGGACCGTAGTCGTCGCTCCATGTTAAATGAAGCGAGAGACCTTTCAGCCAAAATCGTTAAAATCATCCAAGAGGAATGCACTTCCTGTTTGGTCGAGCTGTACATCGATAAAGCTCCCAGTTTGCGCAGTCGTGCGCGGAGTTTCTTGTGCAGGCGACGACCTGGAACGCTATAAGACGAAGCTATTCGTCGGATTGCACATGAGTAGTCTGGACCCACTTTCGTCATCCGTTTTTCAGGATGAACGGGTAATTTAAAGGTGGATTCCACCTTTGAATAAGAGCGAGTTCCAATGTACGAATTTGACGAAGAGATTGCATCGTCGCTAAAGGAATAACGATGAGATGCCCGAGGCACTGGTGCGAAACCTGCCAATGCAGTACAAGCTCAGCATGAACCGGTTTCAGGTCCATGAGCTGGCGAAGCTTCCTGAGACGGGTATCCTGCCTCTTCTGGATAGAAACAGTAGTGGAGCCAACATAAAAGTCTGGCCCCATCTGGAAAAAAGGCTCAGTTTGAGCGGTGGTCAAAAGATATGCCGCAGAGGGCTCGAGAAACATGCGGGCAACAGAATTCGCGGAAATAAAATTCCGACCATGGAACCCTTCAAACTCTTGAAATCGTTGGCGCCAACGAGCCAGTTTTCCCGTGCCAGTTTGGCGAAGAAGAAGGAGAACCAACACCACAAAAGCACCCAACACCCGATAACCAAACCGCCAAGGCATGAACTCTGGCTCGGTAATGGCAGCCTGTAAGCAAGTTTTCGACATCGAGAGGATGGTTTGCATCTTTTGTCGACAATCATTGTCGCGCACAAGATCGCGTTTTTATCCTCAAGTCAAGATGCCAGGGCACACGCTGCCAAGACAATCTTCAAAAGATCGGCCTCTTTGGCTCCCGAAAGTAGGCGGGCAGGAAAAACAAAGTCAGCAGCTCTTTGCGGCAAGACTTCTTTATCTTCATGAGAAAGTGTTTTGATGGTAGCATTCGCTGCTTTGCAGCTTTGCAAAAGCTCTTGTTTTAGCTTAGACTTCAAGTTCAAATTCTGGACCCACTTTGTTGTTGACTGGGGAACTGCAGAGACAGGTGCTTGATCTTCAAGAACCCGCTGAGCTGGAAAATGCGGATCAAAAGCTTTCTGAAGCAAGGTTTGAGTCGGATTCTTCGACTCGCTTCTCGACGGACTGGCAATGGGCAGACGTTTCTTTCTCGGTCCATCAGTAGACTGAGTTGCTTCTGTGGGCCTTTTCTGCCCTGGCTTTACAGAAGAGCTGGCCGCTGGGGCTCCTTTCTGTGCTTCGACAAGCTGTTGCTCGAGTTCGCGGATGCGATCCTGAGCATCGCAGAGTTCCTTTTGCTGAAACTCTTTACATTGGTCAAAAACGTACTCACAAAAGTGCCGCATTTTGGCACTTTTTTCAGAGGATTCATTCTCGTTGGCATTAATCTTGATGCCTTGTTGGTCACAATATACAGAAGCATACAGATCCAGGTCCGCTTTGCTTTCCCGGAATTTCTGCATCAGAAACGACATGAAAGTAGCTTCTTTGATGGATCGAGCGAAAAGTATGCTCTTATACCGGCCTTGGGCCAGGCTGCATAGAGAAAAATTATTCCATCCTTGGCAGCATACTTCATGCAGTTTGATGGAAGTTAAGTCTCTGCCAGCAAGCCGATGCTTTTGAGCCCAGCTGGATGCCTGTACCTGGCGAGGAAATTGCAATCCATAGACCTCATTGGTGTCGTAGAAGTCACGATCACTTCGAAACGTTTTTGGAAGATCAGTTTCATAAAGGGCCCTGAGGGCTTCCAAACTCTTTAGTTTTCGGAGCGTTGGGAGGTGTGGACGGCACTGGAGGGCGCTGTTGGCCCCAGGTTCCGTTTCTCCAAGAATCCCATTCCTCTTGAGTCCAAGACATGCTTGGATGTAGCTGATTTCCGGAACGTCGGAAATAATCAACGAGACAATCAAGATGTCAATCACGAATTCATTCACGAAGTTATAAAGAATCAAGAAGTCATTCAATTGATCAGCAGCATTCAAAGATCCTTTGAATCCAAAAGCTGCATTCAATGTCTTGAGCTGTTGTATCAAGAAATCATTCAAGTTGCTACGCCCGGCCCTTTGACAGAATGCCGGTCGGGAACACACTTGCAAACTCCATGGTGGGAGTAGCTAGATTTACTTCAATGTACAGCAAGGATCCTCTCGGGGTTCTTGGCTTAGCCCCTTGCCATAATCGCTTGCAGGTACGTGATCCCAGCGTCCCAGGATCATATCACACTCAGCAGACAGGCGTCTTCGTTGGCCTGAGTCCTGTCCGTGAGCCTCAGGCCCCCTGCTTTTTGTTCCCTTTGCTATCAGGGTGTCACACACACACACACACACCCACACCCACCCACACCCACCCACACCCACCCACACCCACCCACACACGCACCCACACACGCACCCACACGCACCCACACAAGCACCCGCACTTACCCACACATGCACCCACACGCACCCACACATGCACCGACACGCACCCACACACGCACCCACACGCCCCACACGCACACACGCACCCCACACCCACCCACACCCACACCCACCCACACCCACACCCACACCCACACCCACACCCACACCCACACCCACCCACACCCACACCCACACCCACACCCACACCCACCCACACCCACACCCACACCCACACCCACACCCACACCCACACCCACACCCACACCCACACCCACACCCACACCCCACACCCACACCCACACCCACACCCACACCCACACCCACACCCACACCCACACCCACACCCACACCCACACCCACACCCACACCCACACCCACACCCACGCTCGCAACACAGGCATCATTTGTAGTCGGAGCTGTTTGGTTTTGGATATGGGATGTAAACAGAAGTAATTAGATGCAACCATTGCAGCCATGTGGTGTCATTTATGGAGAAGCAGTGTTACCTCTTTTGCCGAGTTCCTTCGGTGGTGCTGATGGAAGAAAGCGTCTGCCAGAGGCAGGCATCATGTTTCTTGCCGTGTCAGACTCCAGACTCCACGCAGCCTCTATGCACAGAACGATCGACTCGATGGCCAGCGGGCTCTGAGGCACCTTCCTCTCCGCTGGGATCCGTTTGGCTCCGCCCTTACATGCGGACTCGGAGAGCCGTCGCTTCAGAACACTGCCAGGCTAGAGGGCGATCTTCGGGGGCGAGACTTTGAGGCAAGAGCATTAGCCTTGCCATGCCTTGCCATCCGTATTCACTGTCTGAAGATGCATCAGGTGAGCTTTCCAGGACAGCTTGAATCTCGAGCTATTCCGACATCCATGCGCGAGCTGGCGGGCCGAGCTGCGAGAGGCTCCAAAAGGCCTTCGTGCACCGTGACACTATCCTTAAATGATGTGTCAGACCGGCCCAACCTTAATGCGTCTTGAAGATGCAGCAAACGTGCTAGGCCTCAATGTGTTGGTCGGACCGCTCAATCGAGCTTTTTGGATGCTCCAGGCATTTGGTAGCATCATGATATGAAACTATGTAGGTGTACCGACAGGTTGTTCACACCTGTGAATCGAATTATCAGCGCAACCTTTCTGCAAGAGTCCATTCCAGAAGTTAGACTCATGCGAGTCCAACTCTAGAACCTAGAATCGCAGCTGCACGCCACTTGCTTGCGGTGCAACCGGGAGGCTCTGACTCCACGAAGGGAAACAGATGGGGGAGAGGTAAACTCAGCGCGCAAGGCTGCGATGCTTCTCTTCCGGGCACAGTCAATGGCCGTTGCCGCGAGGCTGGACCGGTTTGTGATTGACGAATCAACTTAGTGTCCTCAGATTTGCATGTGCTTTCCATCGAGGTTACTTTGTTTATCCGCAGTACCTCAAGTTATGGGAGGAATTCGTTGAAGCCTTTCGCAATGGCAGGCTGTACCAAGACTCAGAGCCTTCTCGAATGTCAGATCTCGCTGTGCTCCGTCGCCTTTTGCAGGCGAGCGCCGATGAGATGGCAGCGGCAGCAGGTGGCACCGGTGGCGCCGCGACCTTCGCAGGCGGAGCAGAGGGGAGATGCGCGGAAGCGGTGCGGAGAGAGCTCGGCTCGGAGGCTCTCTTCGGCGGGCCTTTTGTGCGCTGTTACAGCGTGAGATCCGACCTGATTTTACATCGACTCTGCCTGCTTGGGCCAAAAGTGTAGTTAGCCAGTAAGTTAAGGCGAGTCAACAACCTCAACGACTTCAAGCATGTTAATTGGCTTTGAGTGTACAGCGGCTGTGAAGATGATGCAAGCATGTCCATGCCAGGAGAAGGTCACAGGAGGACACCCGGAGTTTCAAGACAAGACCATGAACGAGGCCCTGACCTTTTGTTGACGAGCATCGCCATTTCCTTCCGAGGAGCTCCAATGCTCAACTCGATAAGCCATGAGATGGCAGCAGATGTGCATCGAGCAAAGCCCCTTCATGCACAATTATGGAATCCTGTTCCAAACTTGCTGTGGACTGTGATTTTGAATCTTCAGCTCGCCTGTGCTGCATGGCACAGCGGCTTCTTCAAAGCAGGCTGCCAGGGCCCGGCAGCCACGGGCGCCGCTTCTGGCGTGGGGCCCGGCGAGTTGGCAAACAGTGCAAGTGGCGCAAGTGTCGCAAGTTGAAAGCGCTGAGCCCCATAATGAAAAACGTGCCAAGCTTCAGGGTGTCTCAAGCACTGTGTTTCCCAGATCGTTTCGGCGATGTGCGTGGCAATGATGTCTGGGTCTCAGAACTTGTAAGTTGTGACTCGTGCGGCCCATAGGCGTGGGTCCGTTCCACAGGTTCTGGTGGGCACCCGCGCTATTTTCCGCGGTTGCCCTGGGCAGTTGGCTTGGTGAGGATTCCACTCACAAGGCGGTCGTTTGCGCTTGCAGTCCGAGCCTAGTTGTTGCAAAACCAGGAGTTCAACTCGTGAGGCACAGCATACCGCGATCTAGACTTCCGCTCGACTTGCTTGTTCTCAGCTTCGAAAGCTTAGTCGGTACCACCCCGGCATAGCAGACATGTTCTAGGATGTCTCCTACGTTTCTTGTCTTCTTCAGTTGTTCTGGCCGTTCAGTTGACTGATGCTACACGGTTTTCCAAGCGTTCTGATCGCGATTCTGTGTGTGCCAGCGAGACAACGGCGGCCATTCCTGCTATCACACTTGCCAAAGTCCGCTGGGACTGTACGTACCAGTTACTAATTGGTGCATCGTTGACTTCTCATATCCTGCCACATCATGGCTTGCTGCACTTTAGAGGTTGATACGTTACGTTGCCTTTTGATCAAGCTACATTCGTCTTGCGTGCAATCAGGTCTGAAGTGCTCCATTGCCGGGGTAGTCATCCACTGCTTGCCGTAGCCCACTCCGTATGTTTGCAGACGCAATGCGCGTTCTGCGAGCTATCACTGGACCTCGTCTCAGGAGCTCTCAGTTTGAAGTCATCTTTCTGTAAGAAGAATCTCACAGTTTTATGAGATTGTGGCTGCGGCGACGACGCATTCGAGTTGACATGTGTCAGCTTTTTTGTGTCATACATGTGTTGGCAGGACGGGGGAGGCGAGAAGGGAAGATCGGGGCTTGCTCTTGCTGAACTTTAATTTTGGGGCCCTCAAATGCACTGGAGGGACTCGAAATAAGTTTCAAGCATCGGGTGCCGAGAGGGGGCAGGGTGTGGAAGCTACTGTTTCTCGGGAAACTATGTTGTCGGAAACTTGTTGTTGTGCATTGGGTTCACAGTCTGACGTCACGTGCGTTGCTTGAAGGACTATCCGGCAACTGTCTGATAAACAAAATAATCTGACCTGACCCGATGATACGTGTTGTGATGCCAAACTGTTTTGGCAGGGGTGCCAAGAGTCAAGTCGAGATAGTTCAGGTGTTATGAAAGACTTGTCTTTAGAGGGTCGACAAAGATCTTTTTCCGAGAGTGCAAGACTGGTACAACTTGGATTAGCCCCAAGCCCCAAAATGCTAGTGAATCTGGTCGTGTCGCTATGGACAAGAGCTCGTGCATTGCATATGAGAGAGTTCTAAGAGCTCAGCCAATGGAGTGCTTGTAGAGACCCGAAACGCGCTGAACCTCTGTTTCAGGCTTTTGCCGTCGGTGGTCAAAGCGAGCGGGGTGACGCAAAGCGGGAGCAGATGAAGCGGGAATATGCGGCCCTGGCCTTGGATGCCTTGGGAGATCTGAGCGCGGTCTCAGCTCTTGATCTGCTTTCAGTGAGGAGCGCCAGGCACGAGAGCAAGCCGCCAAGTGAGGGAAGGGCTTGCAGGCATTGCGACTGCACCACAGCGATCTATGCATCGACCTTGCAAAAAGTTGCGCTACTTCTCTGATTTCGGCTGTGGCATTGGAAGGTGCGCGATTCAGATTTTCGGCGTCCGTCTCCCTGTAGTCCTGCAGGGATATAGCCATGGCAAAGCAGAAGAAAGACGGTGCCCACACATGGTTACTGTGATCATGTGTCAATGCAATTGCAGACGAGGTTGCTGTACAGATACGTTTATGCACCTTGGACCTTTGACACTGACCCAGAACTGCATTGAACCTTGTTCATTGCTACTGGGGCAGCCGAGCCTTGCTGTCTCGGCAGAGTGTATGGCGGGATCTTATGCCGGGCCATGGCGGTGACCCAAGAAGAGAAGTGTGCTTCGAATCTTGGGAGCCGGTGGCGAAGAGAGACAGAGATGCGGAGCTGCGGATCCGACTAAGACCGCCGGAGCCGTAGCCGCTCGGCCTTCGGCCGTGCCGTCACGTCTTGGGGCCGGGTCCAGAAGCTTGCGCGAGTTTGACACAGTTTGGCATGCTTTTGCACATGCTTTTCGCACTTCACCGTGAGGTGTCCATTTGCTTTCAGCAGCTTGGCAGGCCGTCGCCGAAGAAGACGACGAAGGAATCCCAGGCAAACGAAGCAAGCATGAGCAGCCTTGGCAGCCCCAGCCCAACCTTTCGCGAGAAGCTTTGGGGTCACTTAGTTATATGATATATATATATATATATACATATATATATATATATATGCTTGGGCTGGGGTTACGGAAAGCTTTTCAGCCACATGCTCCTTTCTCCAGCCTGCGAGAGGCTAAACTTCGGACGCCACAGCGGGATGAGCTACAGGGAGGTCGGCCGATGATGCAGATGCTTCTTCCTCGTAGTCGATTGATATTTTTAAACTCAAAGCATTCACTCACTCGCAGGTGGCTCGCAATCATCCAGGCTACGTCCGCTGGGTAGAGCCGGCATCGGTTCTGTTGTCTGATGATCACTACTCGTCAACGAATGGCAGCATCTTGCCAGGCCCTAAGCCAGCCAAGTCCGACAGCATGCGGCTTAGCTTGAGGAGATGTGAATCGAGCTGCCAGCATCTTTCGATCTGTTGTGTCCTCGCGTGTCTGTGCGCCGCCCGCATACGATAAGTTTTCGACTGATGAAATTTCTGCATTATATCCCGCATTAAATTACTCACACTCTGAGCATCTGCTCTGTTCGGCGCACATACAGTGAGTCCTTTCTCCAGCTTTGATATGTGATCGTGATGGTGCACTGACCGCACGGTGTTTAAAGCAGTGTCACATGTCAACATGAGCTTGCACGCTACTACGAGGGTGGACTTCGATCGTTCGTGGCCTGGCTGCGGGCTCACCCTCCTGACGATGCGAGGTGGGGCCGTCCGATCTCACTGAATCGTGTGCGTATAGTAGACATGTACGGCGCGCACTGCACATGTGTGCATGCCGGGACGCATGCGTAAACGTGTGTGTATATACATGTATACAGACATGTACACCATGTGTATATAGTTGTATATGCACATACACATTTTATAGACACACAGATGCACACACCCACATCTTCCATGATCTTCCCATGGCAAGATGGCTGATCGAATCTACGTGAGGGTTGGCTCCCACTTGAAGGAGTGCATTTAGAATTTTACGGATTTGAGGTCCAGGCTTCGCTACTGTTCGAACTCTCTCTCGGCATAAGTTCTGAGACTTGCTCGGTCTTGCTAGGCATAGTGTATGCAAATGATCTCACTGGAGATTTTCTTTTAATACCCGGCCGAAAAAGTAACATCGGGTGTTTTGTTCGAGCTTCTGGAGTGCCTCCGTTGGATGCATTTCTCCTTCGGATTCCACAACTCAACCGGCTCAGCCGCATTCGCATTGGCCTTTCGCCATACTGTCTATACTGGATCAAAGTCACGGTCCTCGTCCAAGTCATGGCACCCAATCGGACTGCGCCCTCTTAGGACCTCCTCTGCATCATCAGCATCACCATAACTATCACCATTTTGAGCTGTATTAAGTCTTTGCAGACCGTGGTGCAACTGAACTGGTGTACTAGTATGCGTAGCTGTGCAAGGTCTGACAGGCCTGATTGTGCAGCGGTCTCTGCAACATAAATGAAGTCCCGAGCACACTTTGAATTCGACAGAAAAGCTTCGCCCATCATCGGCAAAACAACCACAAGCAGGGTTTGTTGCCAAGTTTTCCCAATGAAAGGCCCGAGCGAAGAACCAGCAACAGCATTCACCACGCGAATTGGGTACTTAAGGCAGAGCATCAGAGCGTTTGCCTGTTCCAGTGTCGGAATCAGTTCTTTATTGGCTGCCACTCTTGCCTTGGAGCAGGGATGAGGGTTCCTCTTTCAACTATGCGAGCTCCGCTTCAGACGATAGCGCCATCCCCAGGATGGTTTCGTGTTCTGGAAGTGCTCTTCCCATGCAATGGTGCAGCTGCAAGCCTGTCCTTTGTAAGCGACAGCACTGGGTCATGCATTTGCGCTTACCGTATCTTGCCATATCGTGCAGCGCTGTTCTGTAATTGAAGGTGAGATGCAGCATTTGTTTCTGAGGCGAATCAGAACGTGACATCGATAGCGAAGCAGCCAGCGAAGAGCCATCGATGCATGCCCAGGTACGGTGCTCCCATTTTTGGCATAGCAGAGGCATAGCATGCCGTGGATTGCAGTTCATGTGTAGGTGTTGCCTCTCCATCTGCCCATGGTCCAGCTCATGGAGCAGATGGTGCAGCATTCCGGAAGGTTGAGGCTCACGGCTCATGCAACCGAAAGCATGCTCCCTGCTTCCTACTGTGCTTGAGCTTCCTTAGATTCTGCAGGGATCTGTCAAGACTGTGCGAGGCTGAGCACCCCATGGTCTGTACCACTTGTCGTACGACTCAGGGACATGTTGTTGGCGCAGCATCTGCTCAGGATGCGCCAGAGTGTGGAGCAAAGGGGCGATGTAACATCTTCGTACAGTCTTTCGGCCCTCCTAGTCGAGACCCCAGACTTGTGTCTTGTCATGCAGTTCTCCTCGTGTCAATCCGCGCAGCCATCTTTTTTTCGTGGTAAAACATGAGTCGGTTGGGTGCGGCCAAGGTGGAGCTACCACGAGTGACCTACTCCGCGAGTGGGCTCCACGTTTCATATTGCTCGGATTTGTTTTGCAGTGCGCCGTTGTGCAGGCTTATTCAGTGGAGCGCCCCATCCCCAAAGCTGTCGACATCTCAGACTGTAGCCAAAAAACGATGCATGTCCTGCTCGCGATGTCGGGTCGCCTTTTCACAGGTCCCATTTGCATGGAGGACTTCGATTCTTGGGAAGCTGGACATGATTCCGAAATTGCCCAGGGCCCAGTAGCTTCTGTCTCGAATGTACAGTACTTGTGGCAGTATATGGGCCGTCTGTCTGACAAGTGGGATATGCTGGTAATGTTTCCAGGTCATGACTCCTTGCCTTCACACTTTCCACATTGGCTGTCTCCGAGGTGCAAGAGCTTATGTTTTGTCATGTATGGCATGATGTGCTGTTTTTCTTGTCGTGGTGTCTAGCGTGGCCTTTGTGCGAGGTTGGCTGAAGAGAAGCCGGAAACCAAGCAGTTCATGTCGAGCAGGATCGTCTTTCCCGCTCGAAGTTGGCAGATCTCGGATGCATCAAGGCCCGGAGTGTCCGACGTGTAGATGGGACATTACAGATTTGGGTGCTGACAAGGCCGCGCATAACGAATGTCAAAAGTTGCTTGCAAGAAGCCTCTGAACAAGTTCAGCATATGTGCTCTTCCTGCTGACTGCCAGGCCTTCGATTCCAGCTGTGCTTCTGGCAAGGTTGCCAGAATGCTCTGTGGCAGCTGGGACCAACCGACCCCCTGTAGTTTACTGAGTTCAGCAAGCACAGGTTGGACGAGACGCAAAACGCTGTTCAGACAACTTCAAAAGATCATGTCTTGTTTTAGAAGAGACTCAGCGAGAACTGCTCTAGATAGCAGTGCAACGAAGAGCATACCATCATCCTCAAATGACAGGCGTTGATCTTCCACAGACTCGTCCGGATGTGTCGTTTGCCCGGCATCGCATGTGCTACAGTGCTCCCAGCATTCCATGATTCCAGAAGAGCGGTCCACAGGCCTCGCGACTTGGAGATCGTGGTGCCAGGGTCTTTGCTAACGTCTGCTGGAGGCAGCGAAGGGAGACCTGTAACCTGTGCCCAAGAGACTGAGACTGAGGTCTGACGATGAGTAAGTCTGATGTGAAACAGTCTTGAGCAAAGGCGGTGTCAGAGCGAAGTCGTTTCGTGGATAACGATCCCGTTTCCCACACAACGATGTGTGCCACACTTCAATTCGGAAGTGCGAGTCGGGTTTAGAACTTCTCTGGTCCCTGTGCGGGACAACTCCACAATGTCTAGCCTTCCAAACAGCGTTGCCAGAGGTAGTCAGCGGGACAGGAATGCCGTTCTTCAGGGAGTTTCAAGCTGACGGGTCATAGCGTTTGCTCCGCTGTGGTTGCGAAGCCTGTGAAGACGGGTGGTAGCTTCTGCATGGCGGCTGAACTTGCTACCCGGGGACGAGCAAACAGCACTACACGGGACTTGATGCTGGAAGTGATTTGCTCGTGGACGGTCAATCTTGCTCATGCAGTGAGGAGTCCATTCGGAGAGCTTTGCATCCGCTCAAGCAAACCCATAGCCCCCAGAGCTGGAGCGATATCAGAATCGCAGCGCAGCAGCTGCAGCATAGCTCTTGAACTCTGAGGCTGCTTAGGCCTTTGAAAGCCGGTATGCAGATGAGCAGACCCAGCATATCCCAGCATACTTTGACCAAGACCTGCGATTTAAGTTTTCGAAGAACCTGTCTAGCCATCGGTCCTTGGGCACAGCTTCCTACGTCCTGCCTCGATCTCAGCTACACATGCTCCTCACAGATCTTTGTCGTCAGGACAGAGGCTTGTACAAGAAAACGCTGCATGGCAGGGCTGTAAAAGCGCTTTTGAACTTCGCGGTTGGTAATGTCGCGTGGCCGAGCATGGCCGAGAATGGCCGAGGCCTGTCTGGCATCGTGGGACTTCTTGCGCTGGGCCATGGTACCCTGCAGACGATTCGTTTCTGACACACGAGGGGTAAGAAAGCCGCCTTCAGCATGTCGTCGCATGGTGACAGGCTGCAGCCCCTCGTCGGAGACACCGTCAGGCCAGGAGCAGCCTTCGCAGCCTGGCAAGTTCCAAGTTCGATCAGCTCGTCAGTTGCAGGTGTCATGCTGAAAAGCATCAACAACGCGGCTGCCGGCTCGGTGCTTCAAGGTATCAGGTGCATGTGCCAGGTTAGGGAAGAGAGGGTGGGGCCAGCTGTGCTCTGGACACCAGTGATGTCGTGGAGGTTGTGCCACCAGCCCGATCTCAGCTCCAGCGCCATATCGAGACTGGGGGGGTGCACATGAGCGCATGAGCGGCAACACCGACCTGGAGGGAAGTGGACGGGGCCAACGTTGTGTGCATTAGAGCCACCGTGGGTGGGTGGGTGGGTGGGTGGGTTCATGGCCCATCACGGCCCACCCAGAAACGGCCACCTCCAGAGATGGCCCAAACCGCAGCATAGGTCGGGTTGCGCGGGGAAACTGTACTTTAGTGAGGGCTGCGGGTGCATTGGAGACGCGTCGCCAAGGCGAGGTGGTGGAAGGTTGGAATGTTGAGAAATGTGTCTGAGGATAGACGAAAAGCTGTGCGCACCCGCTCCCAATCTCCAGATCCCCAGCTTGTGCTTCCCAATGGACCACTCGACGGTCCACGTTGGCAGCCTCAGCTCTGGCACTGTCAAGCCGAATTTTAGATGATGCCAGAATGGGCTTCACTCTGTCCCAGAAGGAGACTCAGGCCAGCAAGCAGGCGTCACAGCCACACTATGGAAGGCATTCCTGCAGTAGTGTTGCCTGGAGCAAGATTGTCGCAGGGATATCTACCCGGCCAATGTGTACATGGTGCGAGCGTTGAGGAGGAACTGCCGCTGACTTAGCATCATCATCAAAGGTGAGAAAGAGGCTGAAATTCAACTCGTGTCTTTGGGATTCGAGGGCGAGCGGGAAGCGCCTTCTGGAGGCGGCGGCCGCGGAGCATCGCGGATTTGCGTCTTTCTTCCTCTCTCTGCAGGAATACTCCGTCGGCGAAGCCATTGGCGAAGGAGCCTTCGGTGTCGTTTATGCCCTGACCCTGGAGCGTCCTGCTTTCTGAATGTGCCGAACACAGGCATTTGCAAGAATAGGCATGTTCAACTGAGGCGTGCGCACATCGGAAGACGAGAATGCAGGCACAGACTGCTATACAGCTACTGACCTGGTGCCGCCATGATACGACAGAGCAATAATAGACCGATGATGACTGATGGCAGGCCGCGGTAAAGATGGTGGACAAGGCTCTCTGTCTCTCTCTCTCTCTCTGTCTCTGTCTCTGTCTCTGTCTCTGTCTCTGTCTCTGTCTCTCTCTCTCTGTCTCTGTCTCTGTCTCTGTCTCTGTCTCTGTCTCTGTCTCTGTCTCTGTCTCTGTCTCTGTCTCTGTCTCTGTCTCTGTCTGTCTCTCTCTCTCTCTCTGGCTCGCTCTCGCTCTGTCTTGCGAAACGTGGTTGCTTCTACATGAGTATAGTGCCCGGTCAGTTCAGTTTCAAGACAGGTTGAGACACCGACGGCCGTGATACGCAGAGAGGCAGAGTTGATGAAGGTGCCACCAAGCGGCTGACATATTGCATGTTGATCGCACTGCAAACTGTTTTCAGAATGCCGTGCGCTGTGCCAGTCCCTCTCACACGACAACATCGTTCGCTTCCATGCCGTGTACTTCGAGAGGCCTTTCAGTTCTGCCTGGCTGCATGAACATGTGTTTCTGTGTGCGCGCGTACGTGCGTGCATGTCATGCGTGCCTGTCTGCGTGCGTGCTGTTCTTCACACATAGGCACAGGGTGTCACTTCATTGTTGCGATTTTTCACAACAGCTGGCACACATCTCAATTTCGTGACATGTGGTCGGCGGCATTGGGCTGGCAGCCTGTTCCGTGATGCCATCCATTGAAGCTGGCGAAACAGGCGGATGGAATCATGTGGGCACGATCCAATCCAGCAGGAAAATCAGAGGCTTCTCCGAGCGTCCACAGCAGTTTTCCGTTTTACCCAGCATAAGATGCACGGTTGAAGCAATATGCACACAGTTGACCGTTCAAGCAGCCAGCAGGAAGACGACAGTTAACCAGTCCCTGGTCGATGAACTAGCAAATGCGCCCGGCCGTGTCGTGTGTGTGTGCGAAGAGCTGTGTGCAGGATCTGCTGCTGTCTAGGAATGGAAGCTGATGGAAGCTGGTTGGGCAATGCCTTGACCTGGCAGGTGCTTTGTGTGCATAGTTATGGACAAGTACAGCGGAGGACCTTCCTCTTCATGGACGTAGGGAGGCTTTATGTCGGACGGACAGTGTCCAAAGACAGGCATGTGACACACTGTTACCCCGAGAAACACCTTGCCAGAGCATCAGGCTAACGTGTATTGTGAAGTACTGCATGCCTACCGACCAGTTCGGCTTGACTTGTGTGCCAAAGTGGCAGACAGATCGCATAACCAGCTCTCTTCCAAGGGAGTGGTGCGATTTTGGCTTTTCAGGAGATCTTGTCGATGGTATGCAGACGCATATGAAGGAGACTTGCAAGGCATGTTAACTTTGTAGATCCTAGGGCGAGACAGCCCGTTCGCTTCCGTTGCCACACACTTATCGGTATGAACGTGAAGGAGCACGGGAAGATAAATCCCAGAGACATCATCCATGTCAGTTATCAGGCCATGGCATTCTGCCCTGAAGTCTGCGCGGGTGAGCAAAAAAAGCGCAAAAGATGGCTCAATCATGCCAGATGGCGGCCTCCATCAAGTATCTCCATGGACGACACATTGCGCACCGTGACATCAAGGCAAGAAGTGGAATTGGATGCAAGACGGGTGGGGGATGGTAGAGGTCTTTATTCCAAGAATTTCACGCACAGATCAGAATTGATTCTCCAGCACGTCTGCACGTGATTGAACAAGCCGTGTTCTGCTTCCTGCCTCATTACTGGATTGCACAGGGCTGTTTCGTGATGCCGCGGCAGTTTGCCTAAGGGAGACAACTTCTTGATCACGACCCGGGATCTCCGAGACCAAGATTGCAAAGTTGCTCTGAGCGACTTCGGTGCTCCACCTGCTTGCCACATCTTTGCCACTGTGCCACATGCTCGTGAAGCGCCTCCATGTCCCTACGACCACCTGCAAGCCTTGGCTCCGGTCAGTCAAGTCTCAGTTAGACAGGCATCGTAGAGGGCAGCTGTATCAGCCGATTCCAACTGTCTGTTTAATGCCTGTGCTCATCTCACCTCTGGTTTGGCAACATGAGAAACAAGCAGCCACACATAGGCAGACATGTAGAGGATGGTACAGTTTTACATCTATTTGTATATGTATTTATATATATATATATATGTATACACATATTTTTGCATGTATAGACACATACATACATTCATGCATACATACCCATCTCTCTGCATATATATGTATATATATATATATATATATATATATACACATCTATATCTACATCTGCACACGCACCGTCCCAGTTTCAGCAACAGAGTACCCACAAACGGAAGATAGAGCGACTAGCAATAAGCGGAAGATCCCCAGGCCCAAATATCAATATTGCCGCAGCCCCGCAGCCATGAATGGCTGGGAGCTTGGCTCCTCTGCGTCTGTGCGTGTCTGCGTGCTCCCTTCGTCTTTGAAGAGGCACATGGGCAGCCACCCGCGGACTGGAAGACTTCCAGCGAAATGCGGCCTTCGTCTCGACCCAAGGTCATTCTCCACCCTTGGACTTTAAGTCAGCTGCAGCAAAGGTGGCCTTCATGATCATAGTTTGCTTTGGGGTCTTCGTCTTCATAACCAGGAGGGGCCGTATGAAGTCGAGACGCTGATCATGAGCATGTTCGTGCATGCACAGAAGTCTTTTAGCAGCATTTTTTGTGGAGGAACCTTCGAGAAACCATCACTCCTCTTTGCTGGGCTGCGTTTTTCGCGGATCTTCGGCAGCAGAGAGCATAAGCCTTCATTGAGCAGAGCCTGCTTTCTGCAGGTTCCATGCACGCTGCTGATCTCGTACCTGGATCGCCTGATCAATGCGGTCGCCAGCTTACAATGGGATTGTGTGAATCCCTGACATGTTAAACCGTTGTGACACAGGTCATGAGCAGACTGGTGCAGCTCTGGCACCGTATGTGGGGCTCGAGACGAGCTGAATGTCCAGCAACTTGGATTATGTAGTGTGTGTACGGCCGGCACAGTCTCTTTGCGAAGCATGCGGCAAAGATTGGGGCATTATGAGTGTTACATGGGATTGATTGGATTGTTCTTCCACGTTCAATCATAGCTTCTTTGGACAGTGTTTGCTTGAAGGCTGCTACTCTCCTGCACAGAATGACATCATTCTAGCCGCCGCTCTTTGAATGTGGATGTCATCCTCTTCGCTCGTGTCCTTCGACAGCGTACGCAGATACTCCGCGCACACACAGGCATACAAACTCTGTCCCAGCGAGGTAGACATACTGTAGCGGTTGGCTGACGGAATAACCATGATGTAACTACCACTGGTCACCATGTATGGTGACCATGAACCTTCATGAGGCCTGACCTAGGACGTGTCCACAGATGTTTCAAATTCTTCGGCATTGTGAGCTGAGGAGTTTGTCCACTTCGTGTCCGCCCAGGGCGACAGCCACATCTGCCTAGACAATGCGCCTGGCACAGCTGCATTCCTTCGCAAGGCGGGCAACAGTGGGCTTGTCGAAACGTTGACTCCTTCATGATGCAGGCCGAGCAGTTTTTTTTTGAAATGGGTTGCTCGCAAGGTGAACACACCGTGCATTGGCTGCGGCACTGGGCTTCTCTGCCGGCAGAGAAGCATTGGGCTCCGCCGGTAGGTAGATACTAGCCGTTTTGTGCCTGTCCACTTCATGTTCAACACATTTTCGTTCTTGACGCTGGTTATTCAGTTTCGGTCACCTTGCCAAGACAGCGTCAGTAATCCATGTATCTTGCTAAATCTAGCCGGCAACAGTTGCCGTTTGATCCGGTTTCGCGGAAACTGTCCTTGTCAGATACGTTTTCTGAGACAGTGTATTGCTCGTCACGCGCTATGCCCGTGGCATTCGTGTCAGTGTCCTGAGAATAGACTAGCCGACTAGCTAATTTGATCAGTGCCAAGGCTCCTCAAGCTGCTGCAGGTGCTGCGCCTTGAGTGGCTTGGTACGGCAAACCAGCAGAAAAGCAGTATGTATGCCGACAGTTTTGACGACAACATCATTTTTTCCAGGCCTCGTCTCGATGGCGTTCGGGTGTTCTTTGCTGACTATCAAGGTCCTGCTTCCGGCGGCGCGTCAAGATTGTCAGCCTCTCTTTGCAGGTGCCGGACGGACTGCTGTACTTGTAGCAGCAAGCCCAACCATGACGCGGTAAGAGTGCCGGCGCGCCAAAGCGGGGTCCATTGCTTTGGTGCAGAACTTTTTGCACAGCGCCTGATGCATGAATGTCGAGCAACTCACGCAAGCTGGCGTAGCGGGGATTTCGTTTCTATGTGTTTCTATCTGCATTAGCAGTGGTGGCCTGGATGCCGGCCAGACAACAAATCATTTTGGTGTGTGCCAGAGATCACGGTATGTGGCGGTGCAGCGTTTTCTATTGCAACCCTTCAGCAACCAGATTGCAAACCTCGTGGCATTTGTCAAAGGCTCTGCGGTACCTTTCTTTGGCAGTTGATTGGCCACAATCCCCACTGAGAGTCATGAGCAATCCAACGCAGCTGCTGGAAGTCGGAGTCATGTTAGACTATCGCTGCAGTTGCCAGAATTTGATGGTAGTGGTGCTTGTTGAGTAGGGAGGGAAACTCCTCATCATGTCATGGTGAGGGCATCCTACAGTCCTACAGGCACTCTCAGTGTGATTTCAGGACGGCACTGATGGCGACTCCCTAGGGCCTGAAGTCAATCGCAGCATGGCTTCAATAGCCGTCATGTACATTGACACATTCCAAGCGGCGGTTTTTCAGGGACATGGCAGCCAGTCGATCAATTGCATCTGGACTTTTTTCGGTCAACTCTCGTTGTTCAGCCTTGCACTGCTCTCTTTGCAAGGACTGGTACAAGGCTGGACTTACTACGCTTCCAGTGCAGGACAGGCTGTAAGCTGAATCGGCTTTGGTCAAACAGCTGTTTGCATACCAGTCTAAGCTTAGGTGAGATCGCTGTTGCGGACTTAAAGTGTCTTCTTTGACATCGTCCAAGTCATGTTTGAGACGAATTCCAACTTACTGCCATGTCAGCGAACTCGCTGTTACTTCGTCAATTTCCCGACTGTATCCGCAAACCAAACCTCACCTCAGAGGCACGGAGTCGCAATACCCCGCACTTCCTGTTGTACATGTTGACCCTGTTGCTGAGGCATGCTGTCACAGACGCTAGCTGGCGCTACTTGCACTTGCTTCTGTTTGCATTCCGAGTCGGTGGTGGCACATGTGGCACTTTGGCACTTGCAGGAACAAGGGACTTCGCGTTCGATGGCGAGGAAGGCCAGGTCTCAGCGGTAGCGACATGGAGATGCCGGTGGCGGAAGTACTCGAGGGGCAATGGGAATTGTTGGCGGTGGTTGTGTTGGCAGTCGGTGATGGTGGTAGTGGTGGTGGCATGAAGGACTCACTTCTATTCGGCTTGAGCTCTTCCTGGACGCATCGGAGCAGTATGCTGCGGTGATCCCGATGAGGCAGGCGATCTTAGCTCGGGTGGGGCAGTCTCGGCTCGCCGGCCCCTTTCAGTCCGCCAACGACGCGATCGAACATCAATGGGACCTTGGAGATGGACAAGAGCTCTTCCCTGCCACTCCCGCAAAAAATGACAGGAGCTGTTGCATTGTTGGGCAGGTCCGTGCTTTTCGCTGCGAGACCTGTGAGGTGCCGTGTTCCTGAAGTCTAAGGTCCTGGTTGGTGGCGCTGCTGGGAACATTGCTTCTGGTTTCTGCCGGCATGTGGTTTCTAAGCCAGCACGCCTGGCATGATCCCAGTGTCTCTGTCATCAGCAGACGTGCTTTTGGCTATCTGCAGCTTAGGTTCTTTATTGAATGCATCACTCTGGGCGTGCAGAGCTTCACAGCAAACTTGGACGATTACAAAAAGGTGGTCAAGCTGCATGTATTGATGATCTCTTAAAGAATAATCTCGCATGGACTTGCCAGAAGAAGCATCTCGCATGACAGTTGCTGCATGTGATCTGCCACGGAGATGCCAGGGTGTTGAGGATTTTCTCAACCTGGTGAAGCCGATTCTGCCAGAGAGCACTTGGAAGGAGTTGATTGCACATTGCATGGAAGGCTCTTCCATTTTCCATTGCATCCAAAAGCAACGTGCAGAGAGCATATCGTTCCGTAAGAGCCTTTGGGCAAAAAGCGTTTCATGAATGGAAGACTAAAAGACCGTGAAGCAGGAGCTGCAGCAGAAGATTACTTCGTTTCTAACAAACGAGCTTGGCACGCTGGCCTCGCAGCTTGCGTCTTCACTCGAGTCACTGAGCTTTCAGGCTCGAGGCGCCAACGTGCTTCGAATTGCTGACATGTCGCAGTTGAAGGCTCTCATGTTCTTCGTGTACCTTTTCTTTTGGATCTTCGAGCCTCTGCCCGTGAGCAGCCCTGTGGCAGAGGCTGGACGACGTATTGTTTTGAAGGAGGGTTTCCGGTTACGTCGTTTTGGCAGTTGCTGGAGGTCTTCAAATCTTATCTTCTGATGAAGACGTTCATTTGCCTTCTCTTCTCCGCCCTGATGAGCGCCGCCTACCTGCATCTAATCATCGTCAACAATCCCCAAGAGCAAACTGACGCACTTGGGTGCCAAGGTGTATAATTCGTGATCATGAGAGCTATTGGCCGAGGTTTTGCTCATGTGCCTGCAATGCAAAATCTGGAGCCTTTTCTTTGCTGCGGTCTCAGCACCAAGCATCAGCTGCAGTAGAACGGATACCAGATGAGAGCCTTTCTGACTACTTTTTCAGGTGTTGACCTTCCTTCTCAACTTCATCCCAGAGATCGGTGCCGCGGCTAGGCGCAGGGCGCGAAGCCGACTTTTGCGTGTTGTGCAGAGGTGCCATCGCCTCAGCGGTGCTTACAGTCCCGGCCATCCTGTTTGATGGGCATCTGCCTATGGAGCGGCGCCTGGAGAATTTGATTTGGCATCTTGGGTAGCATTTTGTGACGGCCGGATGAGCGAGTAAGCACCACGAGAGCGGACAGGCTCGTGATCATGGGGACCGCGATCAAAGTCTTCACAGGCTGGGGTTAACTTCGTGTCACGGTTTGACGCCGTCAGACTCAAATTACAGACTTCTGACAACTTCTGACAGGCAATGTTGTGGAGGTGCAGATGTATGCTACAATGGGTGGCCAGTTCATGCGCATGCACCCGGTAATCATCATGGTGCCAGAGATGCAAGTGATGCAAGCCATAACAGCCTGTTGACCTTGCCAATGCCTGAAGAGTAAGGCATTGATCATGCTGTTCTCCTCACTCTTGGGTGTCACTGGAATGTTCTTGGTCGCGTGGTCGCAAACTCTGATTTCTGAACATGCGGAGAATATTTGTGTGTGTGTGTGGGTTTTGCGCAGTGGTTTCGTAAACTAGAGCGCAGCTTGGCAACCGTCTTCCTGTCCTTTCCTTTCGACTTGTCTCGTGGGATCGCTTTGATGCGAGAAGAATGTCCTTCGAAAGTTACTTGGAGATTCACTCTGCCATAGATCATGCACGGACCGGTCACGTTTCTTCTGCCTACCTGCAACGATCTGCCACGCACAGCATCCTGCAGACAGCGAGGCCGTTCCGAGCATGGCGGCAGTGAAGTACTACCTGGTCTCAACCGACATGCCAGATCAGTTTCAGCATCCTCTGCTGGTTGCAATCGAGGGTGATGCAACGTCGCTGCAAGCACGACCTGCAAACTGCATCCGGTCCACAGGTCTGGTTGGAACAACGCAGGAAAGGATGAATGCTTGATGAGCCTGCGAGCTAAGGCAACCGGTCCCCACAAGAATTTCGTCGATCAGAAACGCCTTCAACGGCACGCTGCGTCTTGACGACAACTAGTGGGTTACGGATGTGTAAAGAGTGCAGAGGCTGGCAGGTTGTTCTTGTTCAGCCCTCTTCGGCAAAGCCTTGTGCTCAGGCCACAACCTCCAACGCTGCCAGCACAGTTGAGCTGGCAACATCTTAGAATCTTAGAGTGCTCTGAGATCTGACCTTGCTTTTGCTCATGGGAAAGCCTACTGTAGTTGGCGAGTGAAGGGCGTCTGCACCCGCAGGGATACCCTGCGGGTGACTTGACGTGTAGAGTGTAGAGATCCTTCCGTCGCTGGCACAGAGGGAGCCTCCTTTGGGCAGTTTTCAAAGAGCGTGCCGCAGAGCTTCCTGCGTAAGTCTGAGGATTTTTCTTGTGCGGACAGGGCTCCTTTGGGCAGCTTGTACAGTCTTGCTCGGCATCTGCCTGGCCTGGTTTCGTCTGTTCGGAGACAGGAGCCTGGAACCGCCTGTGCCTGTGCCGTTCTCAGCGCCTGCAAATATCGGATAGACATCTAGAATGTAAAAATGCAGAGATTATGAGCAGGCACATTTCCGGACAACTGCAAAGAGTTTCACTCGCTTTGTCTGTGTGCACTTGGCAGCACAGCTCAGAAATGTGAGCCAACTGATCGGGCACACGACCTTGGCATTGTATCCCACTTCATGTCACGATTGATTCACCGATTGTCGGGGATCCTGAGATCAGTCCATCATCGAATCTTCTCAACAGTTGGTGTTTCTCAGAATCTATCACGTCGTCGCCGTGTTAACATCCCTTAGCGGCTTAGCATCTGGCAGTGAGCGGCGCAGGCACTGCAGAGCTGGTGGAGGGACAGCGGCGATTGTCCTCTGAGGTTGGGACCAGGAGCCATGGCATAGAGCGAGAGCGAGAGAGAGAGACCTAGAGACAGTGCTTCTGCGATTACTTCAGAAGCATGCGTGTGCAGGTTTCTTCTTGGACAGCTTTTGTCTCGCACTTGTGTGAATGCCTGAGAGGATCTTTTGGGCTCCAGAGATTTTTGGCAAGAGCTATGGCTTGAAGGCCGCAATGGTTGCTCTTCTCGCGCGCAGGGGTTGGATTTCGAGCTGCTTGGACAGCTTTCACGGCCGAAGATCGGTCCTTGGAGGTGGATGTTTGGGCCCTCGGGATCATCATGTACGGCTTGCTGGATGGTCGCTTTCCTTTCAAGGCCGTGTCCGTCGAAGTGCCATGTGGTAGTCATGGCAGTCCATGGTAGTCCACTCGTTGGGGTTGGTCCTGAACGTCTTGGCGCTTGATGGAGGCAAGTTAATGATTGCCCGATTTTTGTGAACAGCTGGATCTCGTAAGGTTTGCTTTCGTGACAAGCGACGCATGGTCGCAGAGTTGTCAGGACGAGCACGACATCAAGACAAAGGACCTTCTTGGGCGCTCAGTTTGCAAATCCTGACATCAAGACAAAGGAGCCAAAGTATCCAAAGAGGTGCTGGGTGTTTCCATGTCACTACATCCTGCTGCGTTCAGTTATTAATCCATGCCTTCCTGCAGGCTGGAGCCGCTATGCCAAGACTTCATTCGAGTAATGCTGTTAAAGGAGGAGGACGTTCGTGCTACGGCAGACGATGTGATGGTGCGCGGATGCAGTCGTCGGGACCACATGCCGTATGCCGGGTGGCCGCTTGCCAGGTTCATCGATGGCTCTCTGACTTTGCAGGTTGCTCGCAAGCCAAGGCCCTTGGCGCAACTGCAACAGAGGCTGCGATTCGGGTGGGTGCGTGCTGCTGGAAGCCGTGAGGAGTCCGAGGACTTCATGGAGACGCAGAAGAGCTCGGAGTCCAGAGAAGGCGGAGCGGGGCGGGCAGCGCCTCCTCTCTTTCAGCGACGTTCAGCGCCTTCAGCTTCGAGGCCGGCGGAGAAGTTCCGAGTCCTTGGAGGCATGCGGAGACGCTCACTCGAAGCTTCTCTTTTGCAGAGACTGTCCGAGTCCGCTCAGGTGCCCGTTCATCAGTTCGAACATGAGGAGCCCAACTGCAGCGCAAGCTCCTCAGAGCTTCCAAAGTCGTGTGAAGTTCATGCACGCATTGGGAAATTTTCGGAAGGGAATGTCGAGGTATCCGCAGGGAAAGTCTTGCATTGTGCTCGTGCCACCCCATTGGGTGATCCTCCCACGACTTCTCTTTCAATAAGTGCCAAAGGTCATGAAAACTCGAAGCCAGGGCAGGGCAGAGTGCAAATAGCCAAAGCCAGCTCTCCAGCAAGTTGCCTTTCACCAGAAGATGCTCCCAGTTAGCTTCTGTTTCACCATGACTGCACCTTTTCCGAAGCTGTCGGCCTATGCATTGCATGCTCTTTCAGAAACCGCCTGGAAGGTGCTAGCTAGCATCAGACATGTATGGAAGAGGTCACCAGTGTTTCTGATGCAACCAGGTTGCAGAGAGGCGGCGAGAGCTTATGGAACGATTGAACAACGAGCACACGAAGGCACAGCAATTCTTCCATGCTCTCAGTGTGCTGCTAGAAGCAATGTGGCTACTGTAAGTCTGTTTTTTTGCTTAACCGTTGGAGTCTTCACAGGGCCCCGCAGCCGTGGATTTCCTGCATTGCGCCAGCTTGACCGAGCCAGCGGCCTAGACTCTTAGGCTTCTGGGCATCGGCCCATTGAGAACTCGGGGGGCCATTGGTCGCTGAGGTTCTCAGTGCCAGATCGCCGGCTGCCAGGGGCGCAGTGGTTGTACCAGTGGTGGGACCGGATACAGGCCATGCAGTGCCAAGCAGCCAAGCACATTTGCTTGGAGGCTTCGGAACAACCTTGAACTCTCTTGCAGGCCGAGAATCTGGGACCGCGCAGTTCAGAGGGCCAAGAGCGCAGCTTCGGCACGAAAGTCTGAAAGTTGACCTTGTGGCAAGCAAGGCACCAACGAAGATTAGGCTCCCGCGGCTAGAAGTCCTCTGTCAGTACACTCGACCATGGGCGGATGTCGAGAGTCGAGACATCTCAGCTTCAATCTTAAATAAGCCGTTTCTTCCTTCACTTCTGCGACTGCGCGTGTATCCTAGGCACCCTTGAGGAGGTGTCCAGAGAGCTCGACAGGCCCAGAATCTGAAATCCTGAGAGTCGCCTGCAAGAGAAAGCACTGGATTTCAGGATGTTTCTTCCAGCCTTGTGGACTCTCTCAGACCACGCAGATGCAGCCAATTGCAGCCAGGTCACCACACATCGTTGGCAAGATGTTGCAGGAGAGATTGTGCGACCCACTCCAGGGTCTTTTGGTATGCCTGAGTACGAAGCTAAGGTAGCCATGGCAAAACGTTTCAATGACACAAGACAGTAGTAACAGCAGCATCCTCAGTTTCAATGCCCTTCGAGGGGCACACATTTTGAGAAACATTGAAGCTAAGCACAGCGAAGCCACGACTGCACAGGCCGCTTACCGACACATCGTGCCTCTGCCTGTCGTTCCCTCATAGTGCCGGAAGGTTGTTTAAAGGTTCAATCGACTAAATTCGAAATCCAGTTGTTCAACCGTGCGGTGATTGCTGACTTTTGCGGTGGCACGCCTCGTTTCCTTCACAGGAAAAGAGCTTGTGGCAAGCTAGCATCTGGCATCGTCGTGAGCAGCTCACATGCTGTAGATTCGCACAATGGATTTGCCTCGCAGGACTACAACATTGACATTGCGAAATTTGGCATGGGAGAGGCAGTTTATAGAGCTTTCACCGGCCCTAAATTTGTGTTCATGCTTCGTCGTCTTGGTGACGATTAACGGCACCAGGCCAAGACCCTTGAGCAGCTGGCTTCGGAGGCTTCCAGCTGGGAATTGCAAGACTTCCTTGGTCCTAGATGCGAGCACTGCAGAAAGAATGATTCGTTCCATGTTCGGCTCGTTCTCATGTTGCCGTTTCGCATGATTTTGCATTCAGGTGCAGAACGGCTCTGTGCGTTTGATGCTGGATGCGACCACTCACAAAAAGCTGGTACCTGTCCGAGTCAGTGAGTTGTGAATATACTTCAGGTGCAACTGACACTTAACCTAATGTTACTCAGGTGCGCGTGGTAGATGTGGTCTTGCTTCGGCTGTACTCTTCGTCCAGAAAGGCAAAGCCTGCAGAGCAATCTCCACGTCCTGCCTTGTTGAAGTCCCACTTCGAGACCGACAGCTTGTTGGCACCTTCGGGCTGGCAGGACCGCCTGTTGATCGAAGTTGGTGAGCAATATCCGGACGGGCGCAGGCCGTGTGCTCGAGCTGTCGCGAGTGCCCAGTTCCAGCGCAGCTATTCCATTCTGTAAGGCGTGCTGCCTCGCGACTTCCTGGCACGAAAAAGTTCCCACACGAGAACTCACAGGCACGAGCAACCGAGCAACTGCAAATGTACGCGGCGGATCATGCACGAAAAGATGTGCAAGAAATTGGCTCCTGCACGGCAGCAGTGGCCGAAGAGTCGTAGAACTCTGCAGATGCATTTGTTGGGCCCGAGGAGACTGCGTTCCGGGTCTTGCAGGACCTGTTGCCGTTTCCGGACCGGGGCTCAGGCTGACTTTGCAAAGCTTCCAGGATCTCTTGGGGGTGACGGCCCGGGCAGCCAACTTTGCCTTCGAAGACACGGAGGTCTACGAGGAGGAGCCGTTCCGCAGAGAGGGGTTTTTGGTGGCGGTGCCTGTCGGGAGAACCGCACTAGGCACTTGTCTGGTTCGAGAGCCATCGCGTCGGTTCGATGTCGCCTCAGGAGATGGACTCGCCTTCGTTTCCTGGAGTTCGGACCGACCTTCTGAGCTTTTTGAGCTTCAGAACTTTTGCTCAGCTTCTGCGCTCACTGACTCAGACTCAGATCAGGCAGCGCAGTGAGAAGAAACCGAACCGAGAGGATACGAGAGGATGCATTGGACAGGACTGTCTACAGGAAGGAAATCATGGAGGGCCATCTGAAAGAAACCGACGAGGCTGGAAACTGGGGCGATAAGAACAGTGAAAGCGGATCCAAGTTGCTAACGACTCCCTAGCCCCGCTTTACGTCCTCTTACGATGAGGCGAGTGGCCACCTTGGAAGTTTTCGGATGGCATGGGTTTGTAGCATCGCCTCAGGCAACGGCACTGCGAATTGGGCTCTTTGAGCCTGAAGGTACCGACTGGAGTGTCCAGGACTGTTTTCCGGCATATCGTTGCCATGAGTCGAGTAAGCGAGTAAGCATGCAGTATGCCATGCACGGAGTCTTTAGTAGCACTCGGCTCAGCCAACGTTAATGGGCAGTGTTGTGGTGCTTGGCATGAGTGTACTTCTGGTTCCATTTCCATTTCTGCTATTTCTGCTATTGCTGCTATCGCTGCTATTGCTGCCATTGCTTGCTGCTATTGCTGCTACTGCTACTGCTACTGCTACTGCTGCTACTACTACTACTACTACTACTGCTACTACTACTGCTGCTGCTGCTACTACTACTTAGCTCCGTGGCTCCGTGTACGCTTCAAGTGGTGTAGGCCTTGAGCCCGTCCAACTCCATGCTACCTGCCTCTCGCCCGTCGTTGGCTCTGTTCAGCATTTGCGCCTGGCACGGCCAAGCAAGCCTGGAGCCAAGAGAAGTGTGACTGCAAAGGATGTCGCCTTCGAGATACCGCCATAGCCGCTTTTGAGTCTCTGAGGACCTATGTTCCTCTGCTAACGGAAATGGGTTGGCGCGGGTGTGGCGCCCAAGCACTCAGAGATGGCAGGGGTTTGATACGCGGGTGCTTGGCACGGTACCCATAAGGGGACCGGGCTGAAGGAGAGCAATGTCTTTTTCGAAGCCAAGTGGCTGGATGACTAGCTTGGCTCAGCAAGGGTTAAGTGACTTTGCTGAGGAGACGACTGGCTTAGTTCCGAACATACCTTGGGCAATTTAATTTTTTACTCAAACTTCCCCCGCTCGGTGTAGAAGCTTCTCCAGCATCTGCTGCACGACACAGACCGCATCCAAGGCACCACCAACGGCAGAGATGTTATTGAAAAGTATAGAGTGAATAAAGCATGGCGCCAGTGCTTGCCCAAGTGAGCTGTCACTAGTGCCTCCTCCAGGCTTTAGATGATTGAAAGGAGACGTACTCTGGATTTGGCTTACTTCGGGAAGTTTGTAAGCCTCGCTCGTGTTCAGGGTATTTCAGGGTGTTCCAACCACTGAACAGTATTTCCTGACCAGCCGAGGTGACTTCCTGTCGCCTTGGCCACAGACGGCCTGAGCAGCAAGCGTATCTGAATAATTGTGCACGACGGAGAGCAGAAGTACGTACGTTCGATTCTGGAGATAAAACTAAGCCGCAATATCATCCAAAAAATGAACAGTCTCCAAGCAAGACAGCTGAGAGATTTGTGGATTTGAGAGCACATGCATCGAGCCTTGAAGACAGCTGATGTCCCTTGTATAGACAAGTACATACTTCTTCACAGCCACGACTTGCGACTGCACGCTGGCCGACCGCGTGCGGACGGGAATCTGCGCGACAGACTCAGATATCGCAGCATTGCCGGTCTCACCCTTGCTGCTCGGGCAGTCTGCCTTTCTGTGGTGCCTAAGTCTGGTCCCAGGTCCTTGGCGAACACCTGGATGCCCAGGAGTGCACAAAGCTTCCCGGCTGCGTGTAGAGTTGGCTCTCTGTTCTGGGGGGGGTGGTTTCCCACAACCCAGACTGCTGGCCTCAGGTCATGCTGTGTCGGCGTCTTGGAAGTTTGCTTGCCCAGGGTAAGACGTAATTTCTACTTCAGAGTCAGAACGGGTCGCTCGCCCTCCCTCCTCTCCCTCTACGTTTCTCCCTCCGGAGCATTTCATGACCGAGGGCTTTGCTTCTGTTGCTCCTCCCTTGGCGCTCGTGGCAATCGGCCTCGCCCTGAGCAGCGGAGCGCGAGGAGGTCTAGGCACAAGGATTCATCTTGGCTGTAGATATGCTCAGGACGAGTACGACGAGAACATGAAAGTGTATTGGTCTGTTCCTGCTAATGATGCCATCATGCGATCTACTTTGAACGGATCAGATCTGGAGCCGGAACCTAAGACGGAGAATTATCAGTTGCAGTTCCGCATACTGCCGTGGGCAGCAGCTGGTGATCGGAGCAGCATGTGACATGCCGAGAACCTGTCCGCCAAAGTTACCTGTCCACACCGAGGATCTATCGGAGCGGGCTGACGAATCCATATGGAGTCGTGGTGGACAAGCCGACTGCGACGCAAACCCGACCTGTGCTGTGCAGATTGTTTCATGTCGCTTGGTTCAGTCGCGGCAGGTGCAGGAATTTTTTTTGTGAATGGTGGGGCAATGTCATGGCAGGATCTATTGGTCTGCTCAGCAGGCGATTCAACGTGCTTGGCTTCCGGATGACAGCGGCGCTGTTGAGGATTCTTGTGGCGTGAGTCATAGCGCAGCATGAGTTCGGCGAGATCCAGCACCCATTGCAGCATCGTAGCCGCTTAGCCTCCAAGTGCAAATGTTAGCTGGCCTTTGACACGAACGATTAGTAAATCTTCCTGTTCTCGGGGGGTTGTTCAACTGAAGAAGAGTGCCTCGGCTTTCGCAGGACTGGGTCAACGCGTCTGCAGGCCATTTCTGCTTCGCGAGCTGCCGGGTGCAGAAGCTGCCTGGGAATTCATGTGTTGCCAGGACTTCGGTCTCCCATGGGCCTAGCGCAGCAGCCCGTGTGTTCACTGCGGAGATTCTGCGAGTAGGAAGCAGGGGGCGTCGTGCCGAGGTTGGACGAAAAGAATCGAGTTCTCTACTGGGCGGATCAGACCTTGGGAAAGGCACTCTGCATGTCTTGACAAATCGGAAGCTGCAGAAGGCAGGCATGATCATGCGCCAGCGAATAGCCCTCAGAATCGAATGGCTCCTTCACCAAAAAATCTAAGCGTCAGCACGGGAGGGGGGGGGTTTCGGACCCCCCTCACCCCGCCCTGTTGCCTGATCAATTAGGAAGGCTCTCGCCCCTTCAAAGGTTCGGTAAGTAGGCAACACAGCTGCAGCGGACATCAGCACAACTGATTACAGCAGCCTTGCCTCAGAACCAGGTTTCGCGTTTACCGCAGGTTTCTTCTGCGCCGAGATTCGGCATTAGCACCGACGAATTTGCAGGAAGACAAACGTTTCAGAGTTGATTTTGCCATGCATCGTTCAGCGCAGGCTTGGGCTTTCGACAACGCATGCAAACTCAACTTCCCTAATTAGCAAGTTCAGCTGCTTGCCGACCAGTTCGCAACAGCAGCGAGCGCTGCATCACCTCCGCTTGCGGTCCCACTTTCGTCCGCTCTGCTCTCATGTTCTGTGATGCTCCTAGATTCCTAGATTACCCCAAGAAGCGGGTCCTCGCATTTTAGTTCAAGAGTAATGCGTAAAGCTCTCGAGAAGCGGATAAGGTTTCTCACGGCCCAAAGTGTGACAAAGGCCGGAAGATGTTCGGGTCAGGATGCTGCATCCAAACATACCGGCACAGAGAGTGGGTCGAGGTCAGCCCACGTCTAGAGCACCAAGTCTAAGTCCTCTTGGCCAAGGAGGAGCGCAACCACTGGATTGAGCTTTGTCTGCTTCCCGATGACGAACAAACACGCTCAGGGGCAGACGTACCCGTTGTTGACCAGCATAAATCAAATCCAGAAGCGTGGTGGGTCTTGTCACACCAAAAGGCAGGCAACCTGAAGATGCTGAGGCGACCAGGCTAGAAATGGTACCACATACAGTGGAGGAATGGAGGGACCGGGAGACAGAGAGCGAGAAGATCCCGTGCAACCTCTGCATATGAACTAGTGACCTGGACAGATTCAGCGGAAACCCCTTGACGGCGGGTCGAGACCTGAGCCAGAGTTGACATGTTGCAAGGGTCTTCTCGACCATGGCTGTGCAGACCAGTTAACACAGGCCAATTGAAGATGTGGCAGACAACATCGAAGAGCCCAGCGGAGTTGCAGTGGATGCGGAGGGTGGCCAGGCTTGACGCATCTTAGTTGTGAGCACTTGTTGGCTACATTGCGTTTTGCTCGATGATGTTAGCTAGACTCTATCATAGTTTAGCTATCACCTTCTTTCGAAATCGCAGATAAGCAAACCAATGCCCTAATGGCACGTTGGCAGAGGTGCACGAAATAGCTTCGCTTGTTGCAGCGATTGTCCAATCTTGCAGGCAGTCCTTCCGAGTGCATGGGCACTTTGTTTTGTAATCGGGCAACGGCAAAGTGCAGGAAGATATCATTAAGGGCCACTTCCCACGACACGGCTAGAGCTGGCCAGGTCTTCTTCCTGAGCTTTGATTTAGGAATTGCTGGCGCCTCAAGATTGGTGAGTTCTCGGCTTTGGAAGCCCGTGAACTGGACAAAGGTGTACGGCCGCGACATCGACCTTTCGCAAGACAAGTACGAGGTAGACCTGCTTTGTCAAGGGCAGTGCTTGCTGAGTTCTGCGGAGACTCAGCCTAACGGACTCACTTCTACAGCCTGCACGCTATTTTGCAGGTGGCCACCACGTATTCTCCGTATGGAATTGTCGTGGATGCGACCAATGAGAAGCTGCTCGGCCTAAGTACGTCGTAGAGTTTTAGAGTGCCCAGGGGCAACAGGGCAACAGCAGCAGATGAACGTCTGACGTCTGTAGGCAGTGGCAGATGATCCAGAGCCCCGATGTCGCTAGACTCGACCTTGGCGGACAGGCTGTACTGGTCGAGCCGATCCGACAACGAGATTCAGCGCTCGAGCCTCAAGCTCCGATAGTCAGCCTCGGAGCCATCGCCATTTGCATGAGCCCGCTAGAAGCCGCCAGACCTGCTTGAGGCTGGGATATAGGCTTCTTTGGCCAAGCTCCGGAGACCTTCCTGTCTGGCCGGAAGCCCTGTTGAACAACGTCATGTAGCAGAGCTTCTGAGGATTCTCGGAATCTTTCAGGTTTGAACAAGCCAATGGGGCTTACCATCGAGCTCGCATCCTAGAGTGACCCGAAGGTTGTTCAGTCTCGATTTGTTGTCTCGACTTTTGATTTGGCGTGCTTCGTTCCAGTACCCTACCTTCAGCAGCGTGGTGAGCAGAAGTTCACAGAGCGAGGTTAAACTGATCTTTGAGAAAGCCCGGATTGGCTCAAGCTAGAAGAGGCTCAGTCACGCATCAAACTCCCACCCACAGCGCCCGCAGAAACGACACACACGTGCACATTGAGGTGTTGGTAACCTGCTCTTAAGACCTACGGCAGGACATCTTGGCATACGTAGTTGCAGTGCAAGCCACCAAGAGCCAAGCCTGTTCGCCGTGCTTGTCAAAAGTGGCAATCCAGATTATGCGACATGGCTTGATGCACATCTGATGCACATCTGTATATGAGCGATGCAGATTGGTAGTAGACGAGACAGAGACATGAGCAGCGATGAGGCCGCTTGCACTGACAATCATGGTCGGATGTGTTTTTCATGGCTGTGTGCCGACTGTGACATAAACGGACGATTTCGTGGTAACTTCCACTGCACATTTCCGATTCCGGGCAAGACGCCAGGAGATGGCACCAACTTCGTGCAACATGGACACCACTTGCGAAAGGCCTCGAAGCGAGCATGCTGCACGCGTACATCTAAGTCAGATCTGTCTGTAAAAGTGCCATGGCTGTGTTGGGAACTGTGTCGATACTTAGCAGCAACTATGCTTGGACGTCGAGCGTGTCCGCGAGTCGTGTTTTTGCTTGATTTGCTCAATCTTTAAGGTTGTTAAGCTATTCAGTTCATGTGTAGATAAGACTTGTCTTGGTGTGACTTCGGCGCATGGTGATTTTTCCGCACAACATCGGTTTGTTTAATGCGGAAATGAGCATAGTGCGAGCTTTTGCCAAGGCTCGACGTTGGAGGATCTGACGTCTACAGTAGCAGATAGGAACGTCCACAAGAGCCAGTGGGCTGGCAGCATGGGCAGCGTCAGTTTCGTTAAAACAGCGCAACAGCCGGAAACATCTACCTACAGGGTCGATGGATCTCTTGTGGCGGGAGATGATCGACGTGAATTTTTTCGTGGCTGACGTGATGCGAGCATGTTGCTGCTTGGTGCGGCAAGCGTCCAGCAATGCCAATGGCCTGACAAGATCCCACAGCTGCGGATTTGCTCGTGCGGATGCTTTGCGGAGGAGTGCCGATGCCGTGAAGTTCGATTCGTCTCGAGGGATCTACCCCGAGAGCATTGCCGCCATCTGAGCTTGCCATGCTTATTCACAGTCAAGCAGTAGCAGTACTGACTCAGTGGATGCGGTGTGCACATGTTCAAGCACCTCGGGGTTCCTCCGCTCCTTGCGGGAGTAGGAGCACGCACAACAACAGCAGAGAAACTCATGACCAGATGGGCTGACTATGAAATTGAACCCTCGGCACCAGACTATAGCTGCCGTTGTCTGCCATCAGGTCTGGACATGGTTGCCAGGATGTACACAGTGCACGGCAGGAGCCAGAATTCTGCGAGATGCTGCGAGTATTGGGTGCAACAAAGGTGTTCCCATCTCCGAGAATGTCATAATGTAGACTTCCGCCCCGGACCCGGATCCCATGCATTCGAAGGATTGGTTGGTCACATGGGCATCACGAACTCGCGCGGGGAGGCTCTGCGGTTGCCGAAGCACCTTGCTCGCTCCCAGTGCAGTAGCGAGTGCAGCCGCAACGAGGTCTTCGAATTCGTTGGCACCGGCGCCGACAAAAACCATCCCGGGCAGCCATCTGTTTGCAATTAGCTAATTAGCTTTCTTTCGTTCCAAGTAATACTATGCCCTTGTGTGCCCGTGCCTCGGCTGACAAGTTCATCATGTGATTTAATGCAGCCATTGCAGGCTTGCTTTTGGGCCCATCATCCGCTATGTGCCCTTGCCCAGCAAGCTCGTTCGGAGGCTGGATGGACTTCATTCGTACTCTGATGAAGTCTGTCCGATGTGCAGCACCGCGTTGTTTCCAGGGGCAGCTGCGACGAAGGGATCGCACGAGCCATTGAGAAGTACCAGAACCTGAGTTGCCATCCGTTCAACAATTGTGCGCCGACAGACTTACCAGCATGTTACCAGTTGCAACCACCCTGCAAATTGAGACGGCCGTCAGGTCACTGCTTCGTGGCTGCGTGTCTCGACGAGATGCGCTTTCTGGGCTTTCCCTGTTGGGGCTGCTTTTGGCCGCTTGACCTTGTGGTGAAAGCCGGTTTTTGTCTAAGACACATGCTGCCTGTCTCAGGTGGGTGCTAGCATTGATGATGCTCGGCAAATATCTGTCTGTTATCTGTGCTTCTGGATAGACGTCGGGCCAAGGTTTTCCCTAATGAGCGTGAGTTGCAGCCAAGGGTTTGGGTGTGTGGCCTGTTCCCTGCCAGATGGTCCACAGGAGTCTGTAAACTGTTGCATGTGACTGTGGCTGTACCGTTCCTGCGACTGGCCTGAATGCAATGCTAGAAATAGTAACAATAGTAGTACCAATACCAGATACCAGAACACGCATGCAGTCACTCTGCCTGAACATGAATGTGAATGGGGTTATGGTCATCACACTGGATGCTCGGAGTGCAGGAGTTTGCCTGCTGTCCACTGCAGTGCTATCTGGAGCTGCCTTCCACTCAGATTCGTCTCAGGTTTCTTAGCAAATTCATGTCAAGAGCTCATGATGAAAAGTCTCGGCTTCAGGTGCTCGGAGTGGTATTATTTACCGGAAGCGGAAGCTGACCGCGTCGGGTCACATGACTCGCCGACGGAGCCATGCAGAGGCTTGTCTGTCCCTGGCCGGAGCGTTCATGTGAAAAGGCTACCAGACCCAACCTGCCTCTCACGACGTGTCTGCTGTCATTCGGCAACTGTATGACTTGTTACCGCCAGGGACAGGCTTTTGCCTTGCGATCTGTTTCACCCTGTTCATGCGACAGGATGTGAAAAAGTTCACGTGCAGAAGGAAGTGAAAGTGCTGCCGTTAGTGGCTTTTGCGGAGGTTGGAGGGATTGAGGCGGATCTTTTCTGAGGCTTTCTGCATCTTTCTGCATTGCCCACCCCCAAACCTGGTCTGAATCCCGCAGACCTAACTAATGTCCTGTTGACCTATTGACCCCTTCCTTTCTTGCGCCCAGTGCCGATGCCGGGATGCTCTACTGGGTTTCCGAGGGCACCCAGATGCGTGGAACCCAGAATCAAGCCGGGACTGTAATGCATCTTGAAAGCCAGGTTTTTCTTGGTCCCGCAACTTCGAAGTGTTTCCCGAGTTGGCGTGGAGAAGCACTTGAAGAAAAGTTGTCAGGCATTACCCCTTGCAAAGAAGTGGTTTGCCCGAGCCAGAACGGAGCAGAACAAAGGCTTCACCGCGCGGCATTGGATGGTTCTGGAGGCATCGAAGATCTTGCGTCCTGTCCTTACAGATACTGACACATGTGGCGTGTCCATCCCAAACAACGTCGTGCCTGTGGCAAGGCCTGCTGCAGAGGGCTTGGCAGTGCCGTATTACTTGTCGGCGGAACGCCCAGAGGGAAGGTGGATTTTGGTAAAGCAAGCCGAATCCCGCCGCGGAGATATCTGACCAGGCAAGCGCATACCCTGAACCTGCGGCCCGCCAAACTCAGGTGGGCTTCTACGCCGAACTCGAGGTAGCTCCGAGCACAACCACAAGTACATTCTCTTCTGCGACCACCAGCTCATCCACCCAGAGTGCCACCACAGGAACCACAACGTCTTACACTGTCACAACGTCCACCGATCCACATGCCACGATAACCAGCACCACATCCACCACTTTAGTGTCCAGCACTACCACTTCGAGAACTCAGACTCGCAGCACAACATGGACGGAGACAACAACTTACACCACACTTTCGTCCAGCACAACACTTTCATCCACAATTACCACGCTCTCCACGTCAACAACCACGACCACAAAGACTTTCAGCACAATTTCCTCGAGCACTGCCACAACGGTCAGCTCAACCACTAGCTCACGGACTTCAGCCACAACTACATCCTCTACCTCAAGCACGACTCGCACGTCTGCAGAGCTAACCCTGACCATCACCACGACCGTTTCCAATACCAGGAGTTCAAGCTACACAACTTCCACGACCACTTCTGTGACGAGCTTGTCCACTACGCCCACATCAACAAGTGCCGTCAACACATCAACTTCCTCGACTACACGAACCGAAAGGGCTTCGACCACGCCTTCGATCACCGCTACGACCACGTCGATTACGTTCTCGACCACGACTTCGAGCACCAGTGCGGGCACGAGCACAAGATTCAGCGACTTGTCGAAACTGTGCAGTGATCTATAAGATGAAGTGGTCGAGATGTACGGTGGATCTGCAAGTTTGCTAACCAGAGGGTTTGGGTTGACGCCGAGGTTCCTCTTCAAGCACAACAACTACTACTACAAGCTCGAACGAAGCTAGGCTGCCTCATGAATCTGGGCCCAGTGCTTGCAGGCTGTGGCAACAACATAGTGCATCTATGCGTAGGTAATTTGTGTTGTCACGAGAACCGGCGGTCTGGTCGCCTCGTTGGTGACTCTTCGATTCCTTCTGCAGGCTAGCAGACCATGCAAGGCAACTAAGATAGCATTGCGAATGCAGCCCACATATGCCGGCATGCCTCGGCATACCTGGCAGACTGCAATGAGTTCTAGGAGACTGGCTTCATCGTGCCCTTGGCGCCTGTGTCGGTCCGGACCTCGAAAACAAAGATGCACATGGAAGAAGGATAGTTGCCAAATTTTTGGGCCGTGAGCTCCGTGGGCTTTCCGGCTTTCTCGTCTTTGCCTGTTCCCCGGGGAAACTTCAAGGAAGTGTTGCAACTTCTGGACAAGACGTGCCGAAATGATGTCTCTGTAGTCTTCCACCATCTCTCGAGGCTTTGGAGGAGGATAGTTTCGTGACTGCCACCGTGGTGGCAGTCACTTCTGGGGTGGTCTCCCTCTCTGTCTTCGTGGCAGGCCGGCGTAAGGCATCCTGGCCAGGATGAGTAGGCTGTTGAGACTGGAGTGCGTTTTGACAGGAGTCGTCATCCTCAAGAAGCTCGGCATGGTACAGCCGAGCGCGAGTCCTAATCGAGAGCTTTTCTTTTGAGACTCCTGATTCCTGCATGCCTGTAGTTCCTTGCAAATTATCGGATCTGACCAAACATGCAAGAAGGTGCGCAGCTTGATGCAAGCCTTTGCAAGCGGCTGGCACCATCAGCCGCGAACGCGTTGTCCGCACGGAACTTTTTTCGCCGCTGGCGCAAACGATCAACACTCGTGGAGGCCAGGCATGTTTCACACAGGGCATTGCAGATAGGATTTCGACATGTTTTCGTGGAGGCAAAGTTGTACATATCTTCATGTTAAGATGTGCTCCAGTGCACCTGGCTTGCATGCTGGAATGTAGTGGCGCCTATGCTTCTCATGACTGTCTTGCTTTTGTTCTAGAACGATGGCAGGAGATTCCAGGCAAGACAGAATTGGGACAAGATCCTTCCAAGGGCACAGAGGATGAGCAGGCTCGCACCGCAGGCTTCAGTTCCGTTTCAGTTTCAACGGAAGAGAGCGAATCGACCTCAGACGGCGTTCTTCCGTTCTGCAGGCAGAGACACCGAGAAGCCAGAAGCCCGACTCCGATGTCAAGGAGGGCAGCCTCCGCAGCGTTGCGAAGAGGCGATTCCCTCTTTCCCACCAGCTAAGATGGGTCAGAGTAAGTTTGAGATGGCGCGGCAGACAGAACATGCTGTATGAGCTTGTTCAGCGCTGCAGGCTTGAGTCGTTTGTCTGCTTGCGAATGTCAGCCAAGCATGTCCTGCTAGGCCCAGCCACGGTGAGATGCAGGCGCGTAGGTTCACAAGCCATATGTCTTGTTGGTAACTGATGTGGAGACTGTTGCCGGTTTGTTGGAGGTTCCGGAGACGCCTGTGGACGTGGAGGAGCGAGCCTTTTCATACTTGCTGGCAGTTGCCGAGCATTGCGAACCGGTGTGATGGACTAGCCGGTTAGTCTTTCAACTCTTGCTTTTAGGAGCCGCGCTGGTCCACGGATGCTGGAGACGTCTTTCTTCAGGCCTTGCAGGCGTGATACACTCGCCGAATTGAGTTTCTGGCTGATTGCAACAAGTAGCACTGCACTAGTATGCATGCATGATCATGCATGCATGATTGCATGGACACGGCCACACATTTGCATGCGTATTGTTTAGAGGCCGTCAACACCACCCAGCCCACGCCTGCTGACGTAATGTACTTTCAAGAGGTTGATGCATGGACGTCTGGGGCTTCGTTCCTGTGGGTCACGGTATATTTACTTCCTGAGATGATGGCAACGAACAATTTCTTAAAGGCGGGGGGTCTCCCAAGTACATCAGGTGGTGGGGGTGGTGCCAGGAAGCATAGTGCCCCATGCTTTGGCAGCATCAAAAATCACATCAATCGACGAAGAACCCAAAGGACAGAAGCTGCATGCACAGCCAGCTATCGCCACAAACCGCCAGCTTCCCAGACAAAACGGAAAAGAGAATTTGCTAGCTTCGGTCGAGACGTTGTGTGCCTGCCACACAAGATGCCGGACAACCATTCGGTGTCAAAAAGTCTCTGTTTAGTGCGGCAGAGTGGTGTTGCAGCTCCAGATCGGGCAGCGGTTTGACGGTTCTTGTTGCCATCGGGGGTCGTTGTGGCTGATTTTGTGCAGAAAGCGCTGTCATCTTTTGTTCGGGTCTCTGCGTTTGTCACTGGCGTTTCTCAGCACAGAGGCGAAATCCATGATGGGCGGCAAAAGATTTCAACGTGGATGTGGTCTTCCACTCATGCAAAATCCAGGCTGGCCTGTCGGCTGGCACGCAAGGGTACGTGGCCCGCCGACACAATGATGTACACAGACAAGCCTAGCGGGCCTAGCTCACTCCGCTACAGGGGACAAGCCATGAAGAAACGAAAACTTCGGCTGAAGTATTTCAAGTTTAAGAGGCTCCACCACACCCCCCTCCCTCCCAACCTCCGTTGATCCAACCACAACGATGTAATACACATGGCGGGCCAACTATTTCCGTGGATGTTTGCAAACAGGCCTGGCTTGTTGAAGTGCTGCCTGCAGCCCTAATGATGCCGTTGGAAAGAAAGGCTGCGATGGTAGCAGGGACCGTGCTGAAAGGCGGAGAGCGGAGAGAGGATGTCGATCCACCACTGCACGTTTTTCATTTTTGTTGTGTTCTTTGTGTGTGTGTGTGTATGTATGGATGCATGGAAGGATGGAAGGATGGAAGATGGAAGGATGGATGGATGGATGGATAGATGGAAAGAAGGATGGATGGATGGATGGATGGATGGATGGATGGATGCATGTACACGTGCATGTGTGTACCCACGTGCACGCACTTGCGTATTTATGTGTGGACATATAACATATACATATGCCACATGCGCGCGCCCAGAAGCGCTGCTATGCTTAGCAAAGAAAGTATTCGTGAATGTTCTTGCATGCATGCGTCTGTGTTTTCGGCTCAAGTTTGTACATAACTCATAACTGCTCGCCTAGTTGCTCAGAACTTTCACTTATCTGATGTAATGATCTCCGTGTTGCGTCCCTGGAAGGAGATCTTCACGTCCTCGACAATCAAACAAATCCCACAGAAGCTGGCGGAACTCTTTGAGACCTGGCATCGTAGCGACTTCCTGCCGGGCAGCCCTGAGATGATGCCGGCAAGCGTCATCGAGACTACCAAGGAGGTGCTGTTGAATCCTCACATATTGGGAAGCCGCTCGTCTAGGATTTAAAGACTTGCGTCCCAAGCCGTGAGAGCTGATCGTTGACCGACACTTCAGGTGATGACCCCAAGCTGGCCGACCCTGAGCTCGCAAAGCTGCAGGCGGCCATTGATGTGGCGTGGCAAAAGCACTGCAGATCTGAGGAGACGCTGCCAGAGGCGAGTTCACCTACAGCCCAAAAAGGAGGCACCTCCAACCTAAGCTGAATGTTCTGAGATGCTACAAGGCGGAGCGCGATGTCGTCACATGGGCAAGCTCGGAACTGCTTCACGATCTGCGTCAAGTCCTTCACGTTGGTAGCACCATTGCCAAAGCCGATGCCCCTTGAAATGAAGCCTTCAAGAACAGCCACGCCGTGTGCCAAACACAAGTTTGCTCGTGGGGGTTCTAAAAGTTTGATGCCCAGGTTCTTCGCGAGCTGGCTCGTGTGCGGGCAGACTGGCGCACTCGATCTGTGGCACGTGCGCACTTTGCCCGAGATGAAGCAGCGGCAACTGCCCTTCACAGTATAGAGATGGCTGCCAGCAGCGTGATCATGCTGAAGAGCCTCCGTTGCAGTGCTGGATGTTAGACAGTGGTCTCGACTTGGCTCGGGACTCGGGTTGAATGCGCTTGGAGCTTCCCCGGTCCCAGGATCTATTCGCCAGGCCATGCCGCGGAGTCGCACGAGGCGAAGGTCACTGCATCGGCGGAGGAGAATCAGGACGCAAAGTGTAGCGAAGTGACGTGAACACAATGACTCAATGCTAATTGTTGAGAAGCTTTGCGCACGATCCCCAGCCTGTAACGAGTCTATCGCCGTCGTTGGGCTAGGGCACTCGAAGCTGAGCGATCGTCGCAGGCAAATCTCCTGCAGCGCTTGGAGAAGCTTTCCGTGAACAGACGCTTGTCTCCGACTACGTCGTGTTTGCTTCCACATGCCTGCCAGTGCTGGACAGACTTTGGCGGAGGATGGCTTTGCTTTATTTGAGGTTGAGATGCCTGCGTAATTACTGCAGCGCATAACAAAGGCGTGAACAGGACGAGGAATAGAAGCTTAGGTGAGCCGGTCGGGGATCGCACAATGTCAGCCATCTCTTATTGAAGCCGAGTGTTGCGACACCGAGGCAAGCAAAAAGGTATTGAGATGAAGCTTCGGACAGCAGGAGATGAGCTCTTGGCGGAGCTGTCTCAGCTCTTTGAAACCCGAAGAGGCGTACCGATCTCTGAGGCTCCTGAGTTGAATGAGGTCTCAGTCAGTCTCGTCACGTTCATGATACCCAAACAAAACAAAGCACACCAAGGCTTTAGAAAATGACTGTTTGTGCTCTCGAGCTGGAGCCCCCCAAAGGCTGCAGAGATCGCGGAGCGATGGCGCCAGCGCCATGCAGCTGTGGACTCATCTCGGCTAGAGGTCATGTGGTCTGAAGCAGAAGGCAGCGATGGCAGCGTGGCAGGGTCAAACATGCAGCGACATGTGTTGGGATTCGACGTCTTGCAGGCATCATCGCGCAGGCAGGATCCTCCAGATCTTCGGACTTCGCAAAGATCAGGGCGGCCATCGAGGAGGCACGGCCTGGCGCATTCCTGTGTTCTGGAAGTCAAGAGACCGCGTGGGAGGCCTGGCAGAGGAATCCAGCGAAAAGGTTGGAGGCACGGCTCGGCAGATTCTGCAGTAGGAGATCGTATTAGTGATCCAGGCTTACGGGGGCGACGACTTGCTGAATGACTTGCAGAAGCTCTTCGATGACAGTTGGAGGCATGCGGATGCAGACTTGCGACCGGACATTGCCAGAATCTGCGAGAGCTGGAAGAGAAAACAGATGGAGGCCAAGGGCATGACCACCACTTCGGACGGAGCGAATGTCCTTGAACATTTGTCTGCATCGCTCCAGCATGTGGTGAGCCAGAAGGGCGGCAGTGGACTGGACGGTGCCGTTCTGGGAACTGGTGATTTCACGAAGATGCGACCGGCAATCGAAGAGGCATGGAGGCAGCAGTTGGAACATGAAGGCCACACCCGCCAATCTGCAGTGCTGCCACCCGCGCAGCCCAGCGTGGCGCAGGCATCAAGTTCTAAAGTGACATGTGCTGGCAAACTGAGCAGCACGGGTAGCCCTGCAGCAGCCATAGCAGCATGTTTTGACAGAATACATGAACATGTCCCTGCAGACATTCGCGGTCTAGTTCCATGTTGGAACGATACACTTTTTGTTTTCTCAGCGGGGTGCCTTAATGCTGGCGGAAAACAGCTACCGCAAGGCCTATGGTGGCGACGACTTGCTGAATGACTTGCAGAAGCTCTTCGATGACAGTTGGAGGCATGCGGATGCAGACTTGCGACCGGACATTGCCAGAATCTGCGAGAGCTGGAAGAGAAAACAGATGGAGGCCAAGGGCATGACCACCACTTCGGACGGAGCGAATGTCCTTGAACATTTGTCTGCATCGCTCCAGCATGTGGTGAGCCAGAAGGGCGGCAGTGGACTGGACGGTGCCGTTCTGGGAACTGGTGATTTCACGAAGATGCGACCGGCAATCGAAGAGGCATGGAGGCAGCAGTTGGAACATGAAGGCCACACCCGCCAATCTGCAGGGCTGCCACCCGCGCAGCCCAGCGTGGCACAGGCAAAAGCTTTAGCAAACTCATGTTGGCAGTGTTCCTTTCGTTTGCTCATTCCACCATCATGTGCAGGCATATGGCGGCGACATCTTGTTCAAAGACCTGTTGAATCTTTTCAATGCCGGCTGGGAGTATCATCTGGACTCGGAAAGCAAGATAGAACTCTCGCGAGTATGTGAGACCTGGAAAGCGACGCAGTTGGAAGCACAGGGGCTCTCTGATGGTTCCGACGTGGCGGTCGTGCTGCAGAAGCTATCTCGCTCGCTACAGGGCGTGATGCAGCGGCATGGGCCATTAGACAGCAAGGGCTTTGCGCAGCTGCGGCCTGAGATCGAGGATGTATGGCAGCGCCAGCTTCGCTCTGTATCTGTTTCCTCCCGCCCGCGAAGTCTCGAACCATCCGGCTTTGCTGTGGAAGAGGCTCGGCAACAGACCTTCTAGATCAATGCTTTCTCGTGTCCTGATGTCCTTGTTCTCCTTTCGATTATGATGCAGTCATAATATACGACTCGTAGAGCCTTAGCAGGCGTATGGCAGTGCCGATCTGCTCGATGAGTTGGAGAGGCTGCTCATGGATGGGCCTGGGCCGTCGAATTTGCGGCCGGAGCTGTCGTCTTTGTGCGAGCAGTGGCAATCGAGGCAAGGGGAGGCTCTGAGTGCAAGAGCGGAGCAAATGGCCCGAGCCGCCGTCTCCGCGATCTCAGCGCCAGCGGAAGCGGCCACGGACTTTGGCTTCGTCCGAGCTGAGATCGAGAGGCTTTGGAGCCAGGAGCTCCAAGTGACTGCACATGCTCCTTGGCCCTCACCACACGGATTCTTACAGATTCTTTCTGCTTTCTGTTGGGTGTCCGTCGTTGTTGTGGAAGAGCAATGAGGTCCCAACATAAGTACCCAAATGTTACACTGTTGCACCAGTTCCCTTGCAAGCGCTTCTTGCCGGATAACGTTCCCAGACAGTCCGGGCATGTATGAACGCCACGACAGCTGCAGGCCTGTGGTGGAGATGCGCTGCTGCGGGACCTGGAAAAGCTCTTCAGCGACGGCGACGGCGACGGCCCGCGGACGTGGACGGAGGCGGAGCTGGCGAAGGCGTGCGACACCTGGAAGGCTCACGGCTGCTCCCACGTCACACGCTCATCAAGCTCTCATTTCTTACAAGAAACTCTCCGAAGCCTTCCCCTCTTGGAAACACTTGAGCATCGTGGGAGGCGCGACAAGAAGATGCCCACAGAGTAACCCTGAAGAAGCTAGCCAACTCCTTGGAGGTGGGAGTCCACGTGCGCACTGGCATGCGTCAGTCCTTCGAATTCTTGTGCCCGACTTTGTTTGCTCAGGTGGTCGTAGACAAGAACCTCAGCGACCTGGGTGAGAGCGATCAGCTGGACTTCAAGAGGCTTCGTCCCCAGATAGAGGAAGCCTGGCGAAGTGCGGAGAGAGGCAGGGCGCAGCAGCAAGACTCCAAGACCTGGGCATGACCTGACTTCGAAGCAGCGGCCAGGTGGTGGGCAGGACAAATCCAACGCAAAGCTGGAGAAGCGTGCAAAGGCTCAGGTGCCTTGATGTGCTCACTTCGACGTGAAGCCTTTCGCTTACACGAGAACAGAAGGGGGGAAGGACATTACTTCGAATGCTGTCGATTTGATGTGCCATTTGCATCAGTAAAGAACACAGGCGACTACTTCTCAGGTCATTATTCGACCACCCGAGCTTTTTTAAATGCTGCTTTGTCGCTCACATCACCTCTCCCGCTGTGATCGGTGCCCGCAGGTTTTGAAGGATGGCGATGGACTATTGCAAGATCTTCAAGGGATGTTTGATGTAGCTTGGTCAAGGCACGGACCGCAGAGAGCGCGGACATCAGCACCAGCGTTGCGCAATGCGAGAGAAAGCCAGGTGCTACGGGGAAGACCTCAGGCCTGAATTCGAGAGCTTCGACAGCACTTGGGGACCTGGAGAACACAGCGCAGCACAGCTCGAGCCTTCGCAGGAGCCGATGTTCCAAATGGGCGCACAGGACGCTCCGGGAACGTGGCCTTGGTGAAAGCTCGGAGCTGGCACGGACTCTGCAAGGTACGGCACATGGGCATGCCGCATACATGATATTGACATGGGCCTTTCTTTTGTGGCACTGCAAGAGGCTTCGTGGATGCGGCAAGGCAGGTGCTGGTGACCCAGGGCGCGGGGATGCCTGCCGACATGACTTTTCACGAGAAGATGCAGTCGGAGATCAAGGACCTCAAACGCTGCCTCAAATGTTTTGGTTTCGTCGAGACTGGCAGGATCTCTGGAAGAGACAGGTTCATGGGGAACAGCCACGCAGCCGGCCTGGAGTAAAATTGGATCGGCACAGCCGTAGTCAGGCCGGGATTAATCACTTCATTTGTACTGAACATCTTGCCAGAATTTGACAGACTTCATTGTCAGTGCAGATGCTCGCATTGCCAGGCGGTGGCAGACGGTGAGCAGCTGCTGCGCGAGTTGGAGGTGCCGAAGTCACCAGCTCCTCGTTTAGGCTCACTTCGGACGTGGGCAGTCTGGCAGGATCTCTTCAAGGGAAGCTGGGCCCGACCGGGCGCCAACTTGATGAGTGACGTGTCGCAGAGCTGCACCGACTGGAAGGCCCTATGGGATTTTTTCAACGACGTCAAGATGCATAGCACAGCACTGCCTTGCAGCCCGCGGCTGGGGGTTTTACTTGATTCACTCTCACTATCGGCCCCCCCCTCATCCTCACTCTCATCTTCATCCTCACTCTCACCCTCATCCTAGCTCTCATCCCCACTCTCATCCTCATCCTCATCCTGTCTCCCAGCCTCACTCCCTCTCTCTCCTGAGCTTTCGCGTACGTATCCTTCGTGCAAACCCAACGAAAACCTTGAACAGTGGGAAAAGCGCCTACCACTTCAAAGCCTACCCAAGAACCCCTCCAGGCGCGACAGTTGGCTGCGAGAGGCGTGGGTGAGGACAGCTTTGGATGTTCTAGGAAATGCAAGAAGATACAGGGGATGTACAGGTCCAATCTTGGAATAGGATCTTGCGAACGGGAAATAGCAGGCTTTGTACTTTGCAGGACTCTGAGCTGGCCGCCTGGCTACAGAAGCTCTTGGACTCACTGCAGGCAGCGGAACGGCAGGCATAGTGTGCTCTGATGTGTCACCGGCTTGGCAGGGAGTCCTGCAGCTGGAGGGTGAGGCCTCGGGTTCTGACTTCATCCGACGCTTGCCTGACAGTTGCAGGCGTGAATCTGCCATATTAGAAGACTGTGAGGCGTCCTAGGGCATCGTGTTGATTTGGGACTCGAATCTGAGGGCAGCCCCCCTCGTCTGCCGAGGCCTGCGACCTCAGATACAGGGAGCTTGGCGACAGCACCTGGCTGAAGCAAACGGGCAGGAGCGGACATTCCTTTTGGTTCGTGTCATTTAGCTTTCGAAGAAGCCCATACTCTTACCCCACAATTTCACTATCGCTGCAAGACAGAAGCTGGACAGCAAAGAGGCACCATCCTTATCCTTGCTAGGACTCTTCAGCCTCACCCGAGAAGGCTCGACATCGCGAGGACTGCAGGTTGGTTTCACTCCTGGCATTGCGGCGCATTCAGTCGGAGGCTTTAGAGCTTTCGTCGTCGGTTGCCCAGGACCGAAACCGGAGCCGCAGCCGACCGCGCTCATCACCTGACCTGGCAAAGGTGCGGACTCCAAGGCGAAACTCGAAAGATCTCGTCTGCCAGCGGCCCACGGCCCAAGGCTGACCGAGCTCGAGAGGAGCTTCTGCAGAAACTCGAGGTCGCGATCTTTGGGATTGCTCTCGGCTCCACATCATCGCTTGGCAGGGGATCCTCCAAAACACGGACAGCGACGAGCGCAAGACGCTAGAGGTACAAGGGTAGTTCAAGGGTAGAGTCCCAATGACTGCATAGCAACCAGAAGCATGCTGCTCCAGTACCTCAGGTTCAAAGGCTGCTGCAGCACTGGCAAAGGTATCAGGCGTCCGAGAACGTGGAAGCTCTGCTGCAAGTTGCAATGCACTGGTCTGTTCTCTACACTCATCAGAAGCCTGAAAAAGACTCACAATTTCGCATAGTGATTTTCGTGGGTTTGGTATTTCATGGGTTTCAACTGCGATGCCTTTGTTGCCTCGTGTTCACGTCTGCTCTTGTGGCTTGGTTGACGGCCTTGAGGACACGATCACCGCCGAACTATTGCGCAGCCTGGCCGATGCCGCAGAAAGCGCAGCGAAAAGCAGCCTGAAAGAGGTGGTTCCAGCTATTCAGGTGCCTCCGCGGTGGTAGCAGTGCAGTAGTTGACATGTGAGACATGTGCTGTCCACGAGGAGAAGTTATGACAGTTATTTTTTAAGAACAACATGAGTGCTGTATGAAGCATCAAGTCCCTGAGAGGACACCTGGCAGCGTCGCAGTGCGCAGCTATCCAAGGAGGGGCCCTGCCCGTGGAAAATCAACAAGATCAAAACAGTAACTCTGCGACATGAACTGTTCATGTCGCGGATAACCTGCCTTTGGCCATCGTCTGTCTTTGAGCAGAAAGCAGGTGGTTGCTCCACCAAGTTCTATCTCTGGCAAAGCCTGGCATTCCTGGTGCCCAAATGACAGGGCAGAGGCCCGACAAACATGTTGGCGCTGCCTGCACATGCCGTTGGCCAGCTGCCGCATCTGCTGCGCACTGACCGAGTGTGCCGCTTCATTATTCACGATGTGAGAGTGTTCGCCCTGCCCATCCTCAGGCACTTCGAAACAGACGGTCGGAGACAGAGTGAGATAGAGCGAGACATGGTTCAGTATCAGCGGGTGCGAGTAGCCCTGTCCTGGATGCGGGGAGCGGGGTAAGCTGTGGTATGCTTTGGTGAGAAGAGTCCCACTCACGGTCCAGGGAGGGATGGCATCCTGTCCGTGGGAACTGGCCCATTCTCTCGTTTGGAAGTGCGAAGTCTGCTCATGAAACGGATGTTGGCGCAGCTTGGTAGAAATGTCAGGGGCGAGGGTGTCGCGGTGCAGGTGGGCCGAAAAGGCGAAGAGTTGTTGAGCAACATCAAGCGGCTCTTGAAGACCAAAGGCCTCGTCCACCGCAGGTGTTTTTTTTGGTTTTGTCAAGAGTCAGAGATCGACGCTCGTAGGTGGCTTCATTTCAAGGTAGCAGTTAGCAGGTGGATATCACTTGTCGGCTGTCGAGCACATAGCTCTGCACAGAGATGTGGATTGTTCCTCCCGGAGCTGAGTGCACGAGCTTCGAAACGCAACTGTACGTTGCGATCCACACTTCTCTCGTTGAAGGCGACTTCAATGAAGAGCTCGATCTTCTGCTCGACAGCTGGCAGAATGCGGATGGAGAGCCATCCATGGTGCTTCAGGATTCGGAGCTGAAGTCTCTTCGTGTCAGGATACTCGTATCAGTGTATCATACTGAAGTCAGCACCATAGACCTTGGACTGCGCAGAGCAGTCGGGGCAAGCTTGCTTACACCGTGCCTTTCGACTTCATGTGGGTCCGTGGGAGGACATGGCTGATGCCGCTCGCAACGTGTCGGTCTTGCTGGTCGGACAATTGGAGCATCACTTGATCTTTCATGTCAACGTCGTGTTCAAACATTTCCTGGTCTGTCACGGTACTCAACTCAAGATGCTCAGCCAGGTTAACTCCGGCAACTGTGACTACTCCTTGGTGGAGGACTTTGCGGGAGCCGTTCTCCGGCCAGTCACAACTACGCATCAGTGAGTGAGCGTGAATGCCTGTGTCTGTGCAGATGTAGCCTGTGCAGGTGAGCTCCCTTTCTCTCTCCGGGTCTAGCCCTCGATCCCTCCCTGCCTGCCTCCCCCGTCCGTCCCTCCCTCCCCCCTCTCCTCCATCCGTCAATGCCTTCCATTCTTGGGTCAAGCAAGTCCAGGAGCGTGTGCATGCGGCCTGGAGAGCGACGTTGGAGCAGGCTCAGCCTTTTCGATGGTCGGCAGTCGGCGACATAGAGCATTACTATCTATCCTCCCCAGAAGTTTGTGTGACAGGCTAGCACAAGCAGCAGGCTGGTCGGGTCGTGAAATTTGCGCCTTTGACGTGTAGCACTAAAGTCATGGCATGTTTGCCAGTATTGCAGGACCGGCACGGCAAGATCTGTTGATTTGACTCAAGCTTTGCATTGCCCAGACCTGCAAAGTCTCGCGCTTCATCGCGCCGCCGTCCATGCCTTAGGGGGCGCTGGGGTCACCGTTGGGGAAGCACGCAGGGATGTTAGTGCAGCTCGTTGTGTGGCCCCGGCCCCATGCTCATTGCTGTTCAGGAAAGCTCATGGACAGCTGCATGGCTGCACTCTACCGGGCATCGCATGCTTCCGAAAGTTTCTGATCCATACCGTGTCATCATTCTCGCACCACCTGCAATGGAGAGTGTCGGGAATACACAGCAGGTGATGCAGAGGATCGACACTCCGAGGCCGACCCTGTTAGCCGCAACTGGTCTCCCAGTGATTTCTAGTCAGAATGTGTGCCAAGTGACAGTCTCCACACTTGCCGCCTCTCGGAGTGCAGCTGATGACCTTCTGTGCAGGTCTCCAGCCATGCGCCAGACGAAAAGCCAAAGCAGCGAAGCAGGTGTTCAGCATTGTTCAACCATGTCTTTGCCTCCGATTTCAGTTGCTTTGTGGTGCATTGGGGTTCCCAGACCCTCACGTCTGTGACTCCTTGTTGCGCGGCGTCTGCCAGGTCGCGACCGGGTCAACGGACGGATGGCCGGTCTGAGTCCAAATCCAGTGACGACTCGGTGAAGCCCTGAGCTTGCCAGCACAACAACGAAGAAATTGGACCAGGTCTGAACGACCAGATGGAAAGGCGAGGAGCACTTCAAGGCAGAGAGATGTCCTCGCATCCCTTGTGTTTTTTGTCAAGCTTTTCAGTCTCACTCAAGAAGCAACACTGGAACCATGGGAAGGCGCATGTCAGAACTCTGAGGAATGAAGCACACATGTCGCAACTCTTACGAATCAAGCACACATCAGCAAGTGAACGTTGAATGTCGCTTGCTTGCTTGTCTTGCTTGCTGCGCTTTTCATGCCACGCGAGATCGCTTGCAATAGTTCTTGATCAGCACCGCATCCAAATAGGTGTGAGAGTCTTCTTGTGGTCAAGCTTTTCTCTGGCATGCTGGAAGCGGAGAGAAGCTGACATGTGTCTGCGCAGTGCAGCACGAAGCATGGCACATTGCACAGGCTGCTCGCGTCCGCCGGGTCTAGGTAAGCAACTTTCCGAAGTCTTGCAAGCCTATATGGCCGGGAGGCATGCAAAACCGCCTTCTGCGGACATGGATATCTTGGACCGGCTCGAGGCCAGAACAGACTGCTCTAGTGGCTCCTCGTGTGTGCTGCTGGAGCCGCAGGTCGATGCCCTCCGCCCAAGCCACAGCATGGAAGGCGAGGAAGAGACGGCTCAGGGAGGGTCCAAGTACTAATGCTTGATGGAGATCAGCAATGTTCAACGCCGCCTTAGCGACGGCTAGCGCTGGCCATGGAACCTGCGAACTCCTTGAACTCCGCGGCCCATGCAGGTAAGCAGTTCGCGCCATTTTCCGGGGACGCGCTTAGCCGTGGGCCGAGCCTAGGCCGGAGAGAAGTTCGTGACCGTGCAAATCACATGTGACGGCTGAAATCACTTAGAGAGACCCACCGACAGCAGACATTGAGTCGCGAGAGGCGCTTCGAGCCATCACGACCTTGATGCAGTGAGCAGAGGCTGGTTATTGCATGAGGCAGTGACCAGAGCCTGATATTATCTGATATTCGTGCCTTGACTGCTGAGACCATTCTATCGGCAGCCATGGCTACTCGGGAGACCTGGTAAGGGCCTTGGACGGTCAAGCTGTTTCATCAAGGCATCATTCTCTGCCGACGGTGGAGGGCTTCATGGTCGATCCATGCAGCACATTAGTGTAAACTGTTACGAGGTGTGTGTAGGGTCCACCTCCTGTTGCAGCTGCAGCAGTGAGCGAAACCCTGCAATAGGACATCCCATGAATCCCATGTTGGATTGAGTCGTGCATTATTATGAGAAGAGGTCTCTGGGATCTTGAATTTTTGTGCCTGGATCCGGAAAGCAACTGTGAACAAGCCAGGACTCTAGGTGTTGAGTGGTTGAAGGTGCTTGTGCTCAGGAAACAAGACGGAGCTGCTCGCCCCAGCGGCCTGTGGATGTGTGGCGGGCTCAGGCACCACTTTGATGCTCCTCAGCCTGTTGCCTGCTCATAACATAGGTACGGTATGCCAGCTGCTTCGGGCATTGCAATGCTTGTGGCTCCTCCTTCATCAATGGCGTGACAGCTGTGACCCTGAGGAAGAAGTATCGAAAGAGGGCTCCTTTGTCGATGGCAGGAGCAATAACCGTCAAGGACTGACATAGCTGTGGGTTCAAGACCCTTCGACGGATTCAGTGCCGTGGAAGGAGACTCGGGACCGCTAGAATGGAACAGCCGTGCCGGCGCGGGCGCTCGCGCCAAGGCGCAACTCTACCGTGCTTGGCAGGGGATGGCGGGCGCTGTGTAGTTTTTTCTCCTTGAAGCGAGGCAGCGGTGCCATGAAGCTGCCTGAAGGGCAGACGGAAGGGCAGAGCGGTTCGGAGGGTCGAAGGAAACCTTCGCAAGACAATGCAAAGCGCAACATCCTGATTTATCAGGAACTCGGTCTGTTTGTAAAACCAGACCACATCATTCGGTAGAACACTCAGTTGTGACTTTTTCTCTTGGAAGCAACTTTCCAGTATTTTCAGCATAATGACTGAGTTCTAACGTTTTCGGATCCCAAAACAGCAAGTCTCTGGAGAGGGTTGCAAACACAGATATCTTACTTACTTATGGCTTTTTTTGGCGGTTTTAGCAACAAGCCACTAACATTTTTCTGGTGTATTGACTTTTTCTGGTGTATTTAGCATAAAACCAAATCTTTGTGATGTGTTTAGCACAAAACCAGAGCCGTCACACAAGGTTCGTTTAGTGTTTTCGTCTTGGGTAAAAATGGTTCGCGCTGGATATCACTCCCTGGGGTTTTCGTCTTCGTGAAGATGTTCCTGCTGGATTCACTCCTTTGGGTTTTCGTCTTGGGTAGTTCATTCCTCTTGGGTAAAGGGTTCTCGTTGGATTCCCTAGGGTTTTCGTGTTGGGAAAAAGGTTCTCGCTGGATTCACTCCCTAGGGTTTTCGTCCTGTGGGTAGTGGGCCACTACGATAGTGTAGATGGGGTAGGATCCGGTAGGCAGGGTAGGTGGGGTAGGGCGAAAAAGCCACGTCTAAGTGGACAAAAAGGTGCATCTAAGCGAAAAAGTTGAAACTTAGACTGCTACCACATCATTCTGCGTAATTTTCACAATTCGCTGCTATGTGTTTAGCTTAATTTGTTCTACTAGTGATTACTTGCTTTGAGTCAAGGTTTAGCTCGTAAAGCTCACTAAGCACCTCGGGAAAGAGGCTCGCAATCTCGAACAAGGTGTGGGAGGCTAGTCTCAAAGCTGTCTCATGCTTCATGCTTCACGTCGAGGCCCGAGTCTAGGCGGGAATGTGGTCCCAGGCATGATCTGAGTTGCATGAGTTGTAGTAATGTTCTATGTTCCATGCTAGTTCAGCTATAGGACAGCTGAAACCCTCCTGCCGGATAGTTTGATAATGCAATGATAATGGCAGCCGGTAGCTGGAACTTGTGTTTGCCTTTGGCAAGTGTCATGGTTTTGCTAGGAGTTATGTGCATTGTCGTGAACTTGATTTTGTGCTTAATCAACACACATGTTCCAGCACTTGGCTTGGCCTCTCTTCAGAGCAAGACGGGCCTCTTGATTTGCATGTCGGCAGCCGTGGGCGCTGGTGTACACGTTGTACAGGTCACACGTCACGCCCTTGCCGCCCCTACCATTCAAGCTGCTGCAACTTGTTGCGAAGCAACCCTTCGCAGTGGCTTCTTGCAGCCTGCATGATCTGCGCCATACTGCCGAAAATTGACCATGCCAGAAAGCAGTTGACTCATCCTCTCTATACGTCCCTCACCATGTGGTTGAGCCTCTGGTTTCCTAGTCCTAGTGATCCTAGTGACATCCATGCACTGCACGGATGTTCGCACATTCAAGCGCTCATTCATTCATTTATTCAATTATTCATTCACTCACTCACTCGTTCAATCGTTCATTCACTACTCAGTCATTCATTCGTGCATTCATTCAGTCAGTCATTCATTGATTCATTCATTCGAGCACGCGCCAACAAGGCTCGTCAGCGCAGTGCATGTGTCTGCGGATTCCACAATGACACAGTCTCGGTTTGTGCAACGGAGCTTCTACACCATGATTTCGCCTTATCACAGAGTACAAGTCGTACTTACAAGTAGGAAAGTTCTGCTGTCACAAAATCTTGCATCATCCAGCTGCTGATCTGAATATCGGTGGCAAAGAAAAGATGTAGCAATACAGTATACAGCCTTTCGCTGGCTATGTCCGGTCGAAGTGACATGTACATGCAGAGAACCAAAACTGCCAAAAGCCACTCGTAGGGTAAGCCTTGTTGTGAAGCGTCGGTATGTCAAACAGGAGCTGCTGCCTCAAAGCACTGGGCAAGCTCTTCAGTAGATGTGGGAAAGCAACAGCTGTGGTTGGGATGGTGTTCTGGTCTCGCCGGTTTCAGAATGGCCGAACCTCGGTAGCGCATCTTGAAACAGCACCCCAGCCAGTAAGCTTCAAATAGCTGCGGCTGCAGTCGGATTGTGCAATTCCAGGATCACAAGGGCAACCTGAAGTCTTTTGCCTGGATGACGGAGCTTGAAGCTCACAAAAAAAAGGCACATCACATTCGACCGCCGGTCCCAGCTAAGAACTTCCAAGTCTTGTTTGTAGGTCAAGCTGATGGCAGAAGGCAGCGAAGAGGCTTCGCTTCTGCAAGGCGGACATTGCCGTCCTAGCACGCATGCACCAAAGCACAGGTCAGTGGTCTGGTCATGCCTCCAGTAGGCTTTAACGAAGAGGACTGTAATCCCACCGCGATTGAGTTCCACATCTGCATATCTGCATGTCTGCATATAATCTCCAGGACTTAGTTGCATACCTGGGCAGCCATAGCATCGACACGGAGAGCTTCGGCCTTACCGTCGGCGTGAAACCTTTAGTTTCCCAAGTGAATGAGGCGGGTTAACTAACCTGCGCTAGCATTACTTGTTTGATCTCGAGATCTCCGGCCATCCAGGTTTCGGGACAGGTTGTGCCAAGCCTGAAGCTCGGCAGCTGTTGTCGCAACTCTTGCGGGGTTGTAGAGGTTGTATTGACCGCACCGCATTGGCAGAGGTCGTTGAAGGAGCTTTCCCGTGAACTGACTTCTGGCCAGCCTGGACCTTGAAGCCTTGAAGTGATCGTTAGACAGTTGATAGACTTTGCCGAGCGGCTGAGCCTAATGTAGGAGCTACAGCAAACAAGGTCTTCGTTGCTGATCGATTCTTCGGGAAAGGTGGGGCTTCTCCAAATTGCTTGTCTCTTTACAGTCTTGCCTGGCCTTTTCCCGGCCCGCAGGTTGTCAGGGTTGTCGACCAGGTCCACTTGGTAGTTGCTCCGCCCCGAGACGGTGAATGTTGCCTGGTGTAGTGTGGCGAGAAAGGATTATGCAGCCGTGTTCCGAACTGCCGACACCTCCGAAATTGTGTTGTAGTCTGGCACGGTTTGAGTCCATGACATGCTGAGGTGAGCCCGTCTGACAAGGTCCTGGTGCAGGTTGCATACGTCTTTTCCCCGGCACCACAGCCACATCGAATGTTGGGAAGCCAGTCACGCCACTTGTGCCTTTCACAGGTCACACCAGATGGGGCCAAGCACTCGCTGAATCGCCTCCCTGGCACAAAGGGTCGGCCAGATGAGAGCCAAGCTGTCAACTCAGGTTTTGGGCATTGTATGTCATTGCCAGACAGGATTGCATCCTCTTTTCATCGCACCGCTTGTTTGCACAGTTTGTGACGGCGCGGCACCTTCTCCAGAAGCAGATACACATCGATCCCAATCAAGCTCGGCACTCAGGAACGAGTTCTGGGTATACGGTCTTACATCTCGGGGCAAGCGTTGCTAGAAGGGTGTCGCAATACCCGCTCGTCCTTGCTTTCTAGCCTGCGCCAATTCGATCATCTATGCTTTGGCCCTTCTAGCAGGTCCGGCTGGACCCTGGCAAGGCCGTCATTTGGGAGGAGCCAGGAACCCGAAAGTGTGTCAATCCTGAGGCTGTCCGGTGAAAGAGGCTGTGAAAGAGGCACTCGACTGTAGGCCAAGCTGCTGCCATGCGCCGCAGCATCGTTAAAGCAAACTATGGTATGTGTGCATACGAGCGCACGGTGATCTAGCCTGAGGGAAGGCATGTACCTATATCTTTATCCCGATGTCTGCAACGCTCTCTCCATCTCTCCATCGGTCCATCCATCCATCCATCCATCCATCCATTCGTTTTTATTTGTTTTTATCAGTCTACAAATCCATCAATCAAATATCTACATCAAGCTACCTGAATATACATCTATCCGAATCTAACCAATTATCCACCTATCTACCTATCTTCCTGGAATCTACCTATCTACTTATCTGCTTGCCTGCCGATCTGTCTTTTACCTATGCACTTATTTATCCCTATCCATCTCTGTCCACCTCCATGCGTCTCTCGGAACGTGTGTGAGCTGTGCCTGTTGCTGTGCTACCCGTGACTTTAGTTCTTCATTCCGGCTGTGTCCTTTGGGCAATCCTAAGCAGAGTTAACCTGAAACTAAGCGCAAACCCCCAACCCCAAGAGCGAAACTATATCAGGATTTACACCCGGGGCTGAGACAAGATACAGATACCTCAAAAGAATCGGCACAGAGAAACGTGAAAACACAAATCAAGGTAGCTCAAGCAATGAAGCTGATTGTTGCCGCGCCTCCGCAAGCATGACACTTGAGAGCATGTCAGTGGATGGTGTTGAAGATGCATAGATTTTAACGCTACGAACATTTCATTTTGCTGTCATGGTGGTGCGAATCTTGTCAAGGTTCCGACGGTCGCCGAGTGTGCCGAGCCTTCCAACGGCTTCGACCTCAAACTTCTTGAGACATCAATGCAGAGCTTGCATCACATCGTTTCACCACGTCTCGCTTGTGAGTTCGGTCTGGCCATGCATTTTTCTCCCAGTAAGACGTGTTATGGGACACTTGTGGAAGTGCCAGCCACAGGTCTATCGACGTCGGTTCATTGAAGCAACAGCAGGAAGCCAAGGCCAAGAACCATGTCGAGGACAATCAGCACTAGCGCGAGATGTACAGCTGCCAGTGTATTTGCTGCCAGGTGCAGGGTTACTTTACCGTCAGTCTGCGCTGGTGTCACATCTAGCTCGAGACAGGCTGGTGTTGAGGCATGCCGCAACTCAGGTCATGGTGCCTTGAGGCTGCAGCGGCAGCGGTGGTGCCGGTCACTGCAGACCAGCACTGAGATTCAGGCCCCTCAGGTTTGCCAGGATATCCGAGCAGGCTGGCCCTGCTAGAAGGTTAGATGGGTGCATCTTTGATATTACGCAGACATGCGCAGACCAATGTCAGCTAGAAGTTCTTGTATCAGAATGGCTGTCACAATCACAAGGTCTTTGTGTCAGTACTCCCCACGCTTGCAGTGTAGCCCAGCTTCCACATCGTGCGTAGGGAGTTTTAAGTCAAAAGACTGGGAAGCCTTTGGGTGCCGCGGCTTGGCCTTCCAAATGGTCTGAGGTCCGAGTCTTTTCTCCACAATCACCCTGTACATACGAGACCATTGTTTTAGTCACCTCCGTCGGCACCTGCTTGTTGCGATCGGCAGCCACTCCGACGTCCTCTCCTGTCCTTGAGCACGGATTTGCTCTAAAGTCTAAACAGGGTGCATCCATGGCTTATGCAACGTAAACCTGGAAGAGAGCCGATGTGAGGGCGCAGGGGGAACAGCCGCCGAACACATGGCAGTGGCGCGGACTTAAGCAGCCAGAAATCGCCGTTCCAGGAACGACCATAGGTTCCAGGAGCAAAGCATTCCTCACCCGGCGATGGTCCCGCCCATTGAGTTCCACTGAGGCCAAACACTGGCCTCAGGCTTCCACCACGTTTCACACATTTGGACAAAAGTTCACGTTTGAGTGCTGAGTTCGTCAGCGCCGTTGCCAGGAGTGTGCAGCTGGTCATGATGATCTGATGGGTCGACGCTCTTTTGTCCGGCTTGTGTCTCTTTTGCCTGACATTTTGCAGGATTTGCTGAGAATTCACAGTTTTGGGACTTGATATAAATTGTGCAGCGTTACTTCGTAACATCACTTAAGTAGCAAGGAAGGCTTCGAACGACGCAGTGGGAGAGAAGGAAGGACGGTGGAAAGGAAGGTGCGCTGATATCCGCGAAGGGGGACATCTACGCCACTTGCGTCACCACTCTTCGTGCAAGACGGGCTTGAGCTGGGCAGGACAGGGATCGGGGAAGAGTACTCGCCCACGTTGCGGTCATTCCTATGTAGAGCCAAGGAAAGAACATCCCCCAACAAGGAAGTGGATTCAAAACGTGCACCCCGTCTGAATCGTTCTATACGCTCTGAGATTTCTGCGGGTGAGGGGGGAAGTCGATGTGTCGTCGCAGTGAAGCGTCTCTATAGAAGTTGTTTGGTAATCGTAAGCTTCAGTTATGGGCAGAGGGCACAAGCCTGCTCGATTGGCGCAGAGCGGCCTATGCAGCCGGGAGGTAATGCACGCTGCCACAATACTTTCAGGTGGCGAATCAGAAATCAGCAATATCTGCAGTCTGAGACGGGGAATTATGGACAGTCAGAGAGGGGCAAGAAGCCTGACGTCGGTAGATAGAGGGAGAGGGAAGAAGAGAGAGCGAACACCATGATCACTTTTGAGGGCATGATGCAGGACTTAGATGCTCATGTTCATGAGTGAAGGCGGGCCTTCTATAGAGCGCCACCAGTCCGCACTCATTCCTGATAGATATCGGATGGGGGGGGTGTCCGCTTAAGTTAACATGTTGTGGAAGGTCAGGTTCGTCAAGGTGATGCAACACTCAATCGAGGCCGTCCTAGGCAAACACTGCCTTTAACTTCGGGGCCACCTTCAACATACGGGCGTGCACCCATGCGAAACGTTCACGCCCTCAAATCTGAAAAGCCTGGTGAAAGAAAGACAGATACATGCACGTCATGTACAGTTTGATGCCTGGAAAGCAACAGTGGAGTGAAAGCAAGAGCCACAGGCTCAGAGCCCTACACCAGGAGGGCAACAGAGACGTAGGAGATGGGCACCTGGCTCAGGGAGGGACCCTGTTGAATAGCGGTATGCATACGAGTGCCGAGGCGGATAAAGACAGCATTTGCTTGGAAGAGGCACTTGACGCTCACCAAGCGCATCTCCTCTCTCCATCCCCAACGTTGCTCGCATCGCATCCTGTTGGGCTGAAAGTTGGGGTGTGAATTTTTTCCGTGAATCCCGACAGGTGCAAAGCCAGTACAGGCCAGCTAGGGATTGAATTAAACTAAACGTGTTGCACCCTGAGCATTCCAATCATGGTCGCCTGCAGCGAGGGCAGAGGATCATGCTAGGACTTGCGTGCGTTCGAACAGGGATAACGTGCCACTGCTGCAGTGTGTGTGTGTGTTTGCTGTCAATCTGACGTTCGCCGCACAGGCTCCAACTGCATGAGACATCATGTTTGGGTCCCCGATAAAGGTTATCTGGTCCAGAGCTTCGAGACACCTGTAGATTCAATCAGAATGCTCTGGCCAGCTGGCGCGGCATGTTTGTGTTTGCACCCCACTCCCTCACAACCGCCCTCTAGTCTCTGGCTTGAACTCCAATGGTGCATCCTATCCTGGTGTTGGCCGTGTTCTGGCTTCCGTGCTGATGCTCAGTGGCTCCTTACCACTTTAGTGATGTGATGTGATTGTCTGGTGGATGCTGTTGACACCAAAAGCCGAGTGCTGGACCAGTTACCCAGGCAGCGCAGCTATGCTGATCACAGTTGCATGGAGGTCCTTTGTTGATGTTGTAGCATGAGGTGCTCCGCACGGCCTTCCCCGAAGTACTTTTCCAGTGGTGACAAGGCAGGAATGAAGTCGGTTGGCGGATACTAGCCCTCCACGAAGTCTGTGATGACGTATCTGTTTTTCTGTGTGCCCAGGCCAAATATGCAGCTTGCGGCTTCGATGTCGCCCTGTCCTGCATTCCAGTCCAGTGGCAAAGGGTCTGAAATGTATTTGCCACTACTGTTCGGAACCGTGAAATAGTGGTGTTCTCAAATGCTGCACAAGTCGCCAGTAGGTTCAGGGGACTTTTTGTAGCTCTGGTGCAGCACATCACTGCAGGTATGGGCTGCCGTGAACAGCATAGGCCAAGACCGTCCCGGATTGTGGCAGATAATCGTTTACCTTTTGGGATGGTCGGTGTATTATGGCAGTTCATCAAGGCCTTGGATCGAGGGCCCAGTTGTTGCTAGGTAACCGGACAGCGTATGGATGGCATGTACACGGTACCGCGACCAACGGGCGCGACACCGCACGCAAAGCGTTCTGATGAGTTTTATTCGGCGTAGCTCCCTTTGAAGTCACAAAACTTCAATTCCCGGCGTAGCGATCCAACAGGCCAGGTCGTAGCTGTGACAGAAATTGAACGAAGATCAACGAGGACCAAGGAACGAGCTCAATATTTACATACATACGTACATACATCCGTACATGCATACATACATACATACACAACATTCGGTAGAACACATACTTGCGCAATTGCATACATATGTCCATCCGTACATAGGTGCATGCCTGAGTACAATACATACGTACGTACATCTGTACACATATACACATACACACATACATACGTGTAGGTGTATATGTACAGATGTATATGTATGTATGCATGCATGTATGTGTGTATTCATGTATGTGTAGATCGTCATATGTATATATGCGTGTGTATGTATATACGCACACACAAGCTTGCATGTGCACCTGCAGATTCACATGCACGGGCACACGCACGCACGCACCCTCACGCACACACACACACACAGACACACACACACAGACATCCATGCAGTCATGCATGCATGCATGCATGGATGTATGTGTGTTTGTATGGTACGTCAGTACGTACCTTTGTATGTATGTATGCATGCATGTATGTATGTATGTGCAGAGGAGCACGTACCCCAATTAGCCAGAATGTGCACACACATAAGTACATACATACACACACACATATATATATATATATGTATTTATGTATTTATATATTTGTATATTTGTATATTTATATATTTATATATTTATACATTTATATATTTATACATTTATATATTTATATATTTATATATTTATATATTTATATATTTATATATTTATACATGTATATATTTATATATTTATATATATATATATTTATATATATTTTTATATATTTATATATTTATATATATTTATATATATTTATATTTATTTATATTTATTTATATTTATATATTTATATATTTATATATTTATATATTTATATATTTATATATTTATATATCTATATATCTATATATTTATATATCTATATATTTATATATTTATATATTTATATATTTATATATTCAATATAATCTATATATTTAATATATTTATATATTTATATATTTATATATTCATAGATCTATGATTTATATATTTAGATATTTTATATTATTTTATCTATATATTTATTATATTTTATATTATATTTATAATTTATATCTATATATTTAGATATTATATATTCATATATTTATATATTTATCATTTATATTTATATATTTATATATCTATATATCTATATATTTATATATCTGTTATATTTATCTATATATTTATAATTATATCATATATCTATATTTTATATATTTATATTTTATCTATTTTATATTTATATATTCATCTATTTATATTCATATATTCATATATTATATATTTATATATTTATATATATTTATATATATATTATATATATTTATATTATTTATATATATTTATATATATTATATTTATATATTTATATATTTATATTCTTTATCTTATATTTATATAATTCATATATTTATATTTTATATATTTATATATTTATATATTTATATATTTATATATTTATATATTTATATATGTACGTATAATTTGCACATGCATGCACATTGCAGTTTCCCTGCGTCGTCATCGACATGTTTAGAGCTGTTTGACAAGCTTTGCAGAGTCTTAGAGTGGGTGAGTTTTTTCTGTAGTGTCGTGAAGGATTCTACGCCTTTGCAGACGTGGCTGTTCCAATGAAGCAAAGCTTGAACGGGCCCCTTGACATCAGCTTGTCTTCTAACAATCGCAGGACATCTTATGAAAACTGCGTTTGTTTGCATTCCGCGAACGTTTGTTGCGCAGGCTTTGCTGGTTTGAGCATAAATGCGGCAAGCAAGGAGACCGCTTTGTGCACTTGCCGTTCTGGTACTGGTAGCGGTAGCTGCGCAGCGGGATATAGTAGAGACAGTCGTGCAGACTTTCGCTGACAGCATATGCTCACACGTTCTGATGGTGTCTGGGCACGCCGATGCCTGACCACTTTCCATGCACCTACGTCCGCATGAGTGCAAAGGGGCGGACAGCCCTTTGAAGAAGACTGTTTGCGCTTCAGCAGTCGCAGGCCGTGAACTGCAAAACATAGCTAAGCTTCGCGGCAGGGTGTGTGTCTGGCTAGGTCGTCGGGTATAGGTCGGTGAGACTTTAGTTAGGGAGGGGGAGCCAGCAGCTGTGACGGTCTACGTCTGCTCCAGGCACGCACGCGGCCTTGGCAGATGTTGCTTCGCCTGGCGACCCAGCCTTTTGAAAAAGACTCCATACCTGGTGTGTGGTCCATGGCAGAGCCAAACTTTGGTTGCCTGCTCCGAGAAGTGGAGCTGCCCCGGCTGCGCTAGTGGTGGCAGGTTTCTGTCTTCGAGTGCATCGGACTGTGCCAAGGACCTCAACAATCAGGCAGGGTTTCCTTGAAGGAGGGCAGTGGCAATTTCCAATGATAACCTAGAGGACCTAGAGGTCTCCAACTGCTAACAATCAGCCAACCAGCCTCAAAGCCGTTTTGAAGTGCTTACATCCGGCAGAGGCCTACTGCGCTGCAGACTCTAGTGGCCTTGCCCGGGTCTCACACAGACCGGCGAGTCTGCCGCGGTACCATGCAATACCACACGCAGCAAGTGCTTTGTGAGTTGGAGTTTAGAATGATCAAACGTGGACACATAAAAGAGGACAAGATGCTTCGGTCTGTGTGGGTTTATTCGCTCACCGTGGGGATTGTGAATACGTGCACGTTTCAGGTGTCTGGTCTGGCAAACATCGCAACGGCAAGCGCAGCGATGCACGCTGTCTGCGAGAAATCCGCAGTGCCTCGCCTTGCATAGGGTTCGTGTTTTTGTTTCGTGCAGGAAGCGCCCGAAAGGCTGCTCCTTTCTAGCTGATGAGGGGCTGCTTCGACAGAGAGCCAAGTCCGCTGAGGTTCAGTGAGCTTCTCGTAACTTCGGCAGTTTCTGAGAAAGTGGCACATGCTCATTCGGACATCTACTGGTAATTCAGAGCATGATGATGGGACCTGACACCGAGGGGACTTCCTGCCCCTAGGTGCGTTTCTCGGTGAAGAGCGAGCTCGGCCTTGACGTGCGTCGCCTGACGGAGCTTAGGAGATTGCAGCAGGCGCCGACGCTGAGAGCGGACAATTTCATGCGGTTTCTTTCTTTCGCACGACGGAATGCCTCACAGTCCAGCCGCCGATCCCGCTTACATCACGTACATATTTCTTTGGCGAGCAACAGAGGGCTATGCCTTTTGCGTGCGTGGGCGTACTCACGTGTTGATGTGTGTTTGTGTGCGTGTGTGACTGTACCGGTGTGTTCGTGCATGTTGTTTCTTCTTCTTCGCTTTAAGTCTTTTTCGATGGCAATGGCTTCCTCTTGTCTTCTGCTCCTCCGAGGGCCAAGACACCGCACTCCGCACGATCACTACAAAACAAAACCGTGGGACCCCGAGTCCCAGCATAGAGCGACGTGCAGTGCAGCGGCTGGAAGAGGAGGTGCACCAAAATTCTCGCGGCACGAGGCGCCAAGCACCCCGAGAAGGCGAATCCCGTCTGCCCCTCCTGGCCCCCCTCGGCCCTCGTCCTGTGCCCCTCCATCCGGTTGGTGGGGACTTGTTCAGCAGGCAATCTGGAAGCCCAGGCCGCCCTACGGCAGTGGCCAACAAAACAGACCTTCCAAAAAACGGAGTCGGTCAGGTTCTCTCAATCCGCCTTTTGTCGCAATGAACTTGGGCAATGCAGGCCGGCGCGAACCAAAGCACGGGCCACAGGATCCGTCCGTGCACATCTGTGCTGGTTTCACCTTCGGCCTGCCAAGGTGAGTTTGTGCTGTCAGAGTCTCAGCTTGTCGGTTGCGAGCATGGAAGTGCAAGCTGTTGCTTGTTGCATTGGCGGTTTAAAGTTATGGGTTTACTGCATGCTTCGCCCTTAGGCCTGCCTCGCCTGTGGAGGTCCGCCAAGAGGCTCAGCAACTGCGTGCAGCGCTAATCCGCCAATATTTAGGAATGTGTTGTGTCAGATTGTCAGTCAACTGCACAGCAAGGTGGAGCTGGACAACAGCAGACGGGTTGATTAAATGGCGGCACCATAAGGAATAAGACAGGCATATCATGTCATAGAATGAGATATCAGGTTCGACAATGGTGCCAGTTGACGTGACGTCGAGACTTCGAAATCGCTGTTGCTTGATGCTGCCGAGCATGCTGTGGTTCTAATACTGAGTCCGCAAGTCAGAACTCGCGGTGATCTTGTGTCGACGTGTTGATCGGATGACGGGCCCGTGTTGATGGCATTATAGATCCGCGGTAGGTTTTTGTTCGGGTGTGAGAATGTTAGCTCGGGACACTGGTCTCACCATCGCAAGAAAGATTTGATGACTGACGCAGCCTGGCATTGTGAGGCTGCTTCATGGGGATTCCGGCCTTTTGTGAGTTCTAAAGCCCTAAACCAAACCCCAAACCCCAGCAAGAGTAGGGAGTCACAGATGACAGGATGCAGGGAGTCAGAAACGACGGGAGTACCGCATCATGGAATCTTGGGGCGACATGGGGCAACCGAAATACTATTTCTGGCAACAGAGTTGTCATTTTGGTTTGGTGCTGGGCTCGTCTAACGTGAATCGGAATTCCTGCACTTGGAATTTGCGGCCGCTGTTCAGCCGGAAAGGATGCCAAACCCGCCCACAGCCGCCCTTTGACCAGGCAGACCTGGACTGGTGGGAGAAGGCTGAAAGCATCTGCTGGCCGTCGAGTTGACTGTTGGTTTTGTTGGCAAACCGCATGGGATCCAACCCTTTGGCAGAAGTTGTTGTGTCATAGACACTGTGCTGGCTTGGCCCCTCCGTGCATCCAGGTTTTCTCAAATGTCAGGAAGGCGGAGATTGCAGAGTGCGTCTTCAACACCAATATGGCCCCTCGCTAAGCTTAAGCGGTGAGGCTTTTCATTTGTCTGCAAAAGGTCGCTGCATGAGTTAACTGCCATGTCCACGTAGTGTTGTTCACATCAACAACAATAGTTTCAGCTTTGTGGCATCATGCTATCAGGCAGCACAGTTGCTCGGACGAATGGGCCTGGCAATTCAAGCTTCCACGCAGGACGTTTCACTGCAACTCGTGGCCTGTGGAAGTTTGGTGTGAGTTGCGAGGCATGTGCAGGCTGTCATCCAAAAGAGCCGAGCAGACCGACCAATCTTTTGCTGTGCGCGCTTTGTAAACGGCCTCCTGGGTGTCGAGGACTGCACCGACTTCAACTTCAAGGTGCGCGCGTGTGAAGGGCATGCGTGCTCCAGTTGCGACAGTGATTGCAGCTGCCACGCAGATCAACGGCGCCGGCGGCCAGAAGGTTTGCGCTGTGGACCTGGCAGGCCCGCCGAATTCTCGTGCTCCGGTCTGCAGTGCTGCCGCTGTCTACGAGCAAGCCATGCTCCAACCACTTTGCGGAGGTGTCATTGGCTCCTTCATGGGGGCTGGGCCGCTCCTTTGCATTCACACGTCGCATGCAGCGAAAAGTTCAGGATAGCTTCAGTAGGGCAATCCTGAGGCAGTTCCTTTCAGCGCTGGCTTCCAAGTGCACCGGAAAGGCGTACCCAGCAGACCCAACCTCAGGCAGAGTGGCAGAGCTTCCAGTCTTCATATGGCACGGCGTGGTATCCTTATGACCGGCCGGTCGGCCACAGAGGGGGTTCCCGGAATGCAATTCAATTCCTGCAAAGTAGTTGGTCCGCGGATTTCTGGAAAGTTGTGGGGGCACTTGTCGAAGCAGCTGAAATAAGGTTGCCAACATAGTTGAACACAAGTCTATGGAGGGGGCGAGGGCTTCTTTTTGTCAGCCTTTTCTTCGAAACATGTTTCTAATTTTCTTCTGTCAACTTTTCCAAGGGAAAAGCTGCATTTCCTTCCCACCCCGTCCTCCCTCCCTGTCCCTCCCCCTACCGCCTCCACCCCCTCCCTTCCCTCCTTCCCCCCTACCCCCCTACCGCCTCCATCGACATTTTTCTTTTGTTTGTTTTTGTTTTTGTAAACTTTTTGCCCGGCTCCTCCTGCATGCTAGTTTTTTGTTTTCCTGAGTGGAAGTTGACATAAAGTTGAGCCTGGTGTCATCAACTCTCCGGATATCCTGGAATCAATATGTTTTTCATCTTGTTCTCAACTTTGAATGATTGTTTGAAATCCAGCCTGTGCCTGCCCAGCGCCTGTCACAATGGTATCGTTGCAGCACCTTCGATCAAGGAAGATGCAGGTTTCACACCAGGGCCTGACAGACCGACACTTCTTGGACGACATTAGTTATGGCGAGCACACCCACTGGCCACTGACCTCTGCCAACAACAACTTGGGCTTAGGCCGACTGCACTTCAGCTGCGTTCCAGGCGAAGCGCTCAGCATGATGAGCTTTGATTGCGAACACAGGGCATGATGCTTGCAAACATGTTGCTCGCAATCGGGGCGATGTTGAGAAGAGGTCATTGGAGCTATTGACACACTTGCAGCCGTGGGTGCAAGTTTTCCGTTGCTTGGCTGTGTTGATGCTCCTTCATCGACGATGCTAGCACGGGTCCTGAGTGATCTTGTCAGTCCTATTACGCTCCCTTCTAGCTCACACCATACCTTATGCCTTGATGTCGCCATCTGTTCTAGCTCTGCCGCGTTCGTGTGCTCTTATTCGAACGGGGCAGATCGAGCATGGTTTCTTGCATCAAGAACGCTTGCAGGTTAACATGCGGTGGAGAGGGTGAAGAACGTCAGCCCGCCTGCATTCGTGGGCTTGCAGAGCGACCATGAACGACAAATTGCTTGTTGTCCGAATTGCGTACTCTGATGCCAGTGGACTACAAGGACTTCATCCTGCCATGAGCGTCGCAGGACGATCTAAACGTAGCCGCTGCCTGCTTTCGCAGCTCAAAGCAGCAAGGAAGCAGGTCAAGTCCACCGATGGGCCTGCGCAAATCACAACAGCTCCAGGTGCAGATTGTAGCATCCACCAATTCCGCTTGAGCGACTGCTCCCCAATCTTGACTCACGACTGATCCTGGATAATCAAGACTATGCATATGTCTGCACTGGCTCATCTGTTCGCTGCTTAGCCCGGTCTACAGCTGCGAAGCCTGCGAGACCGGAGATTAGAAGAATGACTGAATGAATGAATGCAGCGCAAGTGCGTCTTGCAAGTGCATGGGCAAGAGAACTGAGTATGCCGGCTTTGCCGAGCTATGCCCCGACATATTCTGGAGCTTTCCAGACAAGGTATGAGCAAAGCGCTGCTGCGTTCACGCGGTTGAGAATGGAGTCCGAAGATGGCTCCACCCTCTTAGGTCTCCTCCAAACTTTTTGGCCAAAAGGTGTCAAAAAAGCCTTCACGCAGAAGTGCTGAACGCTCTCTCCCTCCCTCACTCACTTCCTCCCTCCTTCACTCCCTCACTCGTTCGCTCTTTGTCTCACCATCTGTCTCTCTCTTGCTCTGTCTCCGCCTCTGTCCGTCTCCGTCTCCGTCTGTGTGTTTTCTCCCTCTCTCCCTCTCTCTCTCTCTCTCTACCTCTGCCGAAGCGCAGGCATGCTGCTTTGTGTGCGTCTTAATGCTTGCATTGGGAGGCCTTCCATCCGACACGGATCAGTCGCAGGTGAAGGATATTTGGCTCAATGGCTGCAGCATGCTGCAGCTTCTGAATCGCTATCTCATATGTTTGCTTGCTCGTGTCCCGGGTTCTTGCAGGAGGGCTGCAGATTCCTTCAGGTACGAGCATGATGTTTCGAGACTCGAAGTGAAGACCAGATGGCACCGGAGCTGAAGAATCAGCTTGCTTGTTAGACTAGATGGCACCTTGTCTCGCATGGGGCGACGGAAGCCCGATTCCGGGTGCCGAGCTCAGTCCGAGGCTGAGTGTGCTCTGGCTGTGCTGCTGTTCACCCGGCAGGTGCACACGGCCGGCAGCTTTCGGGGCCATCTCGGCCCTGGTGCTGCTCGTTCTGCTGCAATCCAGCCGCGAGGCGCACGAGCGGAGTCCTCACTGTACCGCAAGGCCGCACTTTTCGATTCCTCACCGTTCCCAGGCAGACTTCCTGCAGCATCTGGAGCCGATCGCCGTCGCGGAAACAAGCCCGAAGAGTGGACCGACAGAGCGGCTTTGCAAAACTTGAGATGCATGGTTTTCCACCTTTCCCATATCGGCAAGAAGGATGCAACGACTCAGACACACACCATGAATCCCTGTGCCGTGTGATGGCGATCCGCATGATGAGCCTTCCGAGACCGAAGCAAGATTGAAGCGCAGACAAAGTCAGTGACACAAACAGTGTATCAATTGCTCTGAGACGCGTTTAACCTTCGAGCTGCTGAGGCCACAGTCTTCCCCGCCATTGCCTTCGCCGCCACCACAAAGACTGACTGGCGAAGCAGCGCCGGCACCCAAACCTGGTAGTCAGTTGTTGCCACCTCCAAAGATCGAGGCGGCAAATGAGGCATCCACTTCAGGACGAACCGACGAAGAACGCCGGGTCTTGGAAGTGGTGCGGAAGCGGGCTGGCTTATACGCTGACAAGGGGGCGCACCCCGAATTCGCCAATGTGGTGCTGCTTACCGCAGCCAACTATGCATACTTCGCCATCTACCAGAACTGGCGATGCAACGCGGAGAGACATGGATTGGATTGGGCAGTTGTTGCCAACGACGAGGAGGCCTTTCAACAACTTGGCGCGGACAGAGCCCTGCTCGCGATCGGCGAGAAGGTAAGTGGCATGAACGGGTGGGGAAGTGCAAAGTTAGACAGCGTGGGCCGGAACAAGATGTTCATGGTGCTCACGATTATGAGAATTTCAGGTTTAGGAGTAGTGTTCACCGATGCAGACAATATGTTTCGTGGTGATCCCTTTGCAACGGGTGTGCATTTGGGAGATCTGATCCGCTCTGAGAAATACGACTACGTCTACCAGGAGGAGCTTGCCAAGGCACCCGACAAGGGCCACATCGTACCTGGAGATGGGGGCAACACCGGCTTCTTCTACTCGACGCCCCACCGAAAAGCCAGAGTGGTGTCTCTGTTTGAGGATGTCGTAGCGGAGGTTGACCGCCAAAGGGAGGAAGCATTCAAGCGAAGCGGTGAAAGACTTGGCGCAGACCAGCCAATATTCTGGCAGGTGATCCAGAAGTTGCGCAGCTCTGGGGGCCAACCAGGTCCTGGCGGATTCAAATGTGTCAGGCTATGCAAGCACAATCCCACCTGTGTCGCCCAGCCCGAAGAGACTCTGGACTATTGTTCCCTGGATCCCTTCGTGCACCCAACAGGCTGGGACCAGCCACCCAAGACTTTGGTAACTTATCACGCCAACTATGCTGCCAATGAGGCGAAAATCGACAAATTACAAAAGGCAGGTGTCTGGGACGCATGGTCCCCAACCACAAAAACCTGCTCCCTGGCTGATCATGGTAAGGTGTGTTTTTGGCTGCAGACCATTGCAGACATGATTTCCGAGCCCAGGCACTGCCAAAGATCCGGCCAATGATTTGATGCAAGTTAGTTCCGCGGACGAGAGCCGGGTCTTGGAAGTGGTGCGGAAGCGGGCGGGCTTATACGCTGACAAGGGGGCGCACCCCGAATTCGCCAATGTGGTGCTGCTTACCGCAGCCAACTATGCATACTTCGCCATCTACCAGAACTGGCGATGCAACGCGGAGAGACATGGATTGGATTGGGCAGTTGTTGCCAACGACGAGGAGGCCTTTCAACAACTTGGCGCGGACAGAGCCCTGCTCGCGATCGGCGAGAAGGTAAGTGGCATGAACGGGTGGGGAAGTGCAAAGTTAGACAGCGTGGGCCGGAACAAGATGTTCATGGTGCTCACGATTATGAGAATTTCAGGTTTAGGAGTAGTGTTCACCGATGCAGACAATATGTTTCGTGGTGATCCCTTTGCAACGGGTGTGCATTTGGGAGATCTGATCCGCTCTGAGAAATACGACTACGTCTACCAGGAGGAGCTTGCCAAGGCACCCGACAAGGGCCACATCGTACCTGGAGATGGGGGCAACACCGGCTTCTTCTACTCCACTCCGCGGCACAACAAGAAAGTTGTAGCATTCTTCGCTGCAGTCGTCGCAGAAGTCGATCGGCAGCGCGAGGAATCTTACCGGAAGCATGGAGAACGTTTAGGAGCAGACCAGCCAATCTTTTGGCAGGTCGTCCAGCTTCTGCGTTCGACAGGTGGCAAAGTTGGACCGGGGGGATTCAAATGTGTGAAGCTGTGCCAGCAGAACCCGACCTGCCAAGCTCCCTTGGAAGACACTCTGCAGTACTGCTCAATGAATGCCTTCATGCACCCCACTGGCTGGGAGGAACCGCCGCCAGAGCGTGTTACCTACCACGCAAACTACGCTGCCAACAACGACAAGATCGCAAAGCTGGAGAAAGCCGGGCTCTGGGGTGCTTGGTCGGAGAAAGCTGGGCGTTGCCACGTACCTTGCCTTGAAGCTGGAACGTTTCGGAGTGTTTGGACCCCTGCCAAAGCATATGTGCGGCTTCGCACCAAGTAGGAACCAAGAGCGCATCCCCTCCAAAACCATCCAAAACCATCTCCCTTCTTTCGGGAGAGCTCAGGCTGCCAATCCTTCAACTCAGCTGGCATCACCTTTGCAACCGCGATCTGCTCCTGACGTGTCCCCAGCGAGACTTGGAGAGATACCAGCACCTGTTTTGGCGAACGGCTTCGCGGGAAGCATCCAATCCTCATTCTGAGCTTGTGAGGATAGACTGCCTGCGGCGCACTACACCCTCACTTCAAGAACTGCAATATCCCAGCGACGCAGAGTCTCACTTCCAGGAGATACGACAGGCAGAGCGCAGAAATAGGACCAGAAGACTGTGTCACAGGGCGTTGCACAACCGTCAACAGCACACGGCCAACGGCCAATGCAGGCACTGGGACAATGGTTTGACTTCGCGGCGAAGAAGTTCATGGCAGACATGAAGAATCCCTACCACTGCGCTTCACTGAGCTCGGGGTTTGAAGGCAGTCGTTTGATTCCACTAGTCGCTTGATCATTCAGTGTCTTCGCACTGCGAGCAATTGAGGTGGTGAAGGCTACTGCGGGCCGTGGATCGAAAATCGTTGGATTTCGCACTTTCTTGAAGGACCGGGCCGCCTTCGCTGTGCGAATATGCGACTGTAGAAGTGTTCATGCCTGCTGACCAGGTTGGGACAAGCGGCAAACAGGCATGCAATTGTCCGACATGTTCGGGCAACTCGATTGCAGATTGCCCTGCACAACTTGATTTCCCCGAGCCGTGACCGAAGAGAAAGATTGGAAGTGTCATTGAGGGGAGATGTCACGTCTGCAACGTTTTGTTCCTTTGTGGGCGCGGAGCAGCAAGATTGTCCGGAGTTTGTTTGCGCTATGTGGTATTGCACTCGTAAACTCTTGCTTCGTTCAGGCCGTACATTCCTATCTTCATGACCTATGTGGACTTGTGGGTTGCGAACGTCTTCGAGTACGTGTTTTGGCGGAAGCTTTAAAGCTTTAAGAGCCATCTGGATCCTGCAGTGTCTGCGTTGAATTGCGCTCACCGCGCAAGCAGGAAGCGATGATAGCAAAGCTGAAGGAGGTGGTGAGGCCATTATGCATCGTGTGACACGGAGGGAAAGCAGTGCAGTGAGCAGTGCCATCCACATACAGTCACACCAGGCCGAGTGTCGCCTACATCACGGTGGTGCAGCATGATACTGGCATGGTATCCAGCAGAGCACCTCGACGGCACATCGCTGAGCAAAGTCGTAGCGTGTCATTTCCACATCCGTGGTTCTGGTCGGCATTCTCGCTGTTGTCTTTCGCATCCGAGTCCGTTTAGAAGGCTGGGGGCTGCAACTTGAGTCTTGAAGTGTGCCAAACATTTTGCCTTTATTGCTGCTCCTGTCTCTGCTGAACTTCGTGTCCCCATCGTGTTGCCGGGGTCGTCAGCGTGACATGGCTTCGCCACAAAGTCTTGTGGACCATGGCGTTTGAACATGTTGGAAGCGCTTTTGATCTCGATGAGTTTTGAGGACAAGATTGTCAACCTCATGAAGGAGATTCCAAATGCCGCGCCCTTGAAGCTGGCTAGAAAGAATCCGCTGGAATGGCTGATGTCAACTTTGTGGGCTCGAGGTCCTCGTGTTGAGTGCGGGTGGCTATGGCCACGTTCCGATTCCACTCTTCAAGCAGCCAGAGGAGAGTCTTGCTAAAAGTCTAGCGAAAGGCGCGTCGTTTGGCTATGTCAGGAGCTGCTCAGCAAGCGCTTCTTCAAGAGTATGGCAAGCAGAGAGCTGCTGACATCATACATGGGCAAGCCTCTTACAACATGTTGATACTGCTAGTGAGTCCGTGTGGATCATATTGCTACTGTATGCCCAGGTTCGGACACGAACGCACCCAAGGACAGCGTCACGAGAGCCCGGTGAAAGCACAGATCGCATGAGTTTTCATCCGCTCACCATACACAGGACATGCGGAAGAAAATGATCAAGTTGGTCAACAAAGAAGCAGAGCGCATGGGTGTGAAGGCCCGCGGTCTAAGGGTGAAGTGAGCTGTGCAACGCTATGCAGCTGTGCCAGGTGAAGACCGGCTTCGGCAGCGCTGACGAGTGGCACCAGACCGCCGGCAACTCCAAGGCGAGTGCGAAGAGCTGCGAAGAGCTGCGAAGAAGGTGCAATGAGGTTTCTCGCTTCCACTCTGTCATTCTCCGCCGAGGTCAGCCTTTGCCCGCGAGGCTACGGTCGGACGGCCTTCCATCTCTTCGAAATCTTACAGTGGCCTGGCCGCCACACCCGTAGTTGCACCGTGATGGTTTCAGCTCGAGGCTGGTTTTCAAGGCATTTGAAATTCGCGTGCTTTAAGGCTTGGGCTCATCCCGATCCACGCTCGGCACTTGGAGATCCTGCTCGCTGACTACAGGACTCTACGTTCTTGCACAGGTTTATCTCGACATTCCGTGGATACCCTACACAGGCCACGTCGTTCGCTCAAAGCAGGCTATGAAAGTGTTACCTGGTGTCAGACCTGTACACTAGCATCGGCTTCTCCACAGACGTGAAGGGACTTCCCGATGTCATGAAGACCGTGCAGGGCCCGTTCCTAATCTGCTCTGTGGCCACTGCCAACGGTCGCCGTCTGGTTTACTTTTGAGGTATGAGTGCTGAGAAGCTTGAGAGCATGGAGGCGAAAACGCAAACTAGTGCACAGCTCTGTCTCGGAAAGTCTTTGCAACTTTTAGGCGAAGATTCGATCATTGAGGCTGGCAGTGACTTGCAGCGCCTCGTCTCAAGTTGTTGCCCAATCTGGCTTCCAAGCGAGGTCAAGCCACTTCACTGACGAAGGACTGCTGGCTCAAATATCGCATCGGGCTGAGCTCGGTGCTCTTGCCGACGACTTTGTGTGCATCACAACTTCTGAGGCTGTTCATGACCACTGCAGCGGGTGATCTGAGATGCCAGAAGCTTCCAAGCACTCTCAACGGATGAAGGCGATGAAAAGACATGCATGTCTCATTTTTGATCTCCAGTTCGGCGATGCAAGCGCCGCATCACGCTTTTATTTCCCTTCTAGCAGCAGCTTCGAGAAGCCCTGATTAGTGCAGTGTGTGGGGGCTTTACTGGAGAGCACATGCTTTGCTGCGTCGAAGGCTCGAGGCCGAAAGACTCTTGCGGCCAGGATCAAATCAAGAAATTGCCACAGGCAGGCCCAGAAATCCCACTGCGCCACGCCTGCAGGCAACCAATTGCAGCTTACTGCAGCTGCCACTGGTTGGACGTCAAACTCCGACCTGGTGTAGCTTCTGCAAACCGTCCTTACATTTTGAGTGAAGATTGCGATCGCAACGACATATTCAGTCTGCAGTCTGTGTTCTACGAAGCTTTGCAAACGGTAGTTATTGATTCTTCGACGGGGACGTTGCAGCTTATAGAACATTTGGCCCGCTTTGGCCCGCCATGCTGCCACTATACGAACCTTGGTCGCAATACCTGGCATTGCTCGAAGTGCGGCTGGCATCCAAAAATTGAGCCTAGGACATGCTCTTGGCCCACACCTCAGAGTCGGAGCTTCGTTTCAGAGAGCGGAGAGCGCTTTTTCGCTCGCAGCGCGAGGTGGCGCTGGGTCGCATCTTCCTCGCCGTGGCCATGGCCGGTGCCCTGTTCGGCGTCTTCTGCGCCTTTGGCCGGGGCCCCTCAGAATCGAGCCTCTGTCGAGCTGCTCTCACTCCGCTGCGTCTCAGGCTACAAACAGCCCCTGTCAGATGCCGAGTCACCCTACGGCCTCCTCGATGACATCAGGCTGGGACGATCTGGGACGTCTGTCCGCTCTGTTCAGGGCCCCATTGTACGTATGTACGATGCACCCGGTCGTACGCCAATACGCAGTCCTACATATCCGCCGGAAATGTACAGGGACCTCTTGTTTTGGGGCTGCTCATTGAGACGTTCGATGCTTCGGGATTACGTTTGCTTGCCCTGGCTGTCAGAGAAACGAACCTGGAAAAAACAGCTCTAGCCGAGGAGCTACATGGGCAGTAATTCTCGAGTCTTGCAGTTGCTGTTCGACTGAAGTCACATCTTTGGAGGCTCTGTGGTTTGCTACAAGGTATAGGCTGTTTTCTGTCACAGTTGCTTCGATTTGAAGAGAAAGTCTTGCCCTGCTGGAGCTGGCCTCGCAATGCACGACAGTCGGGCAACAGTTAAAGCCTACACCTGCCACGTCGAAGGTTTTTGTCCAGCTTCGGCCGCGGCCTTGTCTGTGCTGCAGGTCGAAGCACGTGCAATCAGCCGTTTTCTACCGCCTCGAGGGGACTTGGACTAGTCATCTTGGCTGAGGCTTGGGTGTGGGGATCTGCTGCTGGGCCGACAGTGGGAAGGCCATCGGCCTTGGCACCCTGAGTCGCTCTGCGTTGATTGGGAGGGCGGGTCGCTTCGGATCACAGTCGCATTTGGCAGGCTCTCTCGCCGCAGCAGTGTATCGCCTCACAGATCGGCTTCATGCTGTGAAGGCAGGCACGGAAGGTTTTTCACGAGATGCTTGGAGGCTTCAGCAGTGATCTGTGTCGTCAGGACATATGCGCTAGCGACAGGTAGCGGCTAGTGTTAGGTCGCAATCTCAAAGCTGTGATGAGATTCTGGTTCCCGTCGAAACACGGGATGGTGCTTCTTTCTGCAATCTTGCCTTTGCTAAGTTCACACTGTGTTTATCGAGTTTGCGAAGCAGGCCATTGGCAACCCGTCTGCGTTGCAGTGAGTTGCAGCACCGTGTGGAGAAGGCTCGGTCGCACGTCTTGCCGCAAGTTGATTTGTGAGCAAAGGATCAGAACCGCATTATACACACACACTGTGCCTTCTGTAAAGCGCATGACCAGAAGTCAGCCAGGCGCTTGAGGGAGGAGAGCCTTCTTGAGATGGGAGTTATCCTGAGTAGATGGTGAGATCAGCAGCGAGACCTTTGCATGCCTCATGCTGGAGAAGCTGTGTGGGTTCGTACGGGACCACCTCTTCCCCAGAGGCATGCAAGATGATCTTAGGTGAGCAGCAACAGTTTAGACTCACAGCCCTGTTGTAAATTTTGTGAACACACTGTCCAAGCATGTCGGTTCATAAACTGTGTCAAGACAGCATGCTTCGACTGAGGGAACTATCGTGTCGACAATCGTTGTGCAACCGATCAAGTTGTGCAGCGGCTGACCGACATAAACTTTACATGTATAGTAAATTCAGTGGATCAGACATGGATGGGCAATCTAGCCATCAAGCCAAGTTTGAGACCGCTCACTCCATACTGAGCCCAGTTTCACAGAAGAAGAGTCGATGAGCTCAACACTTCGATTCTGGATTGCTTCCATTGCCAAGCTTGAGACTTCCCTGGCGGCTGCGCCAGACCGTGCCGAGGGCCTTTTGATGGCAGTGTCTTTAACGGTGCTGCATTTGTTGGTGCAGGAGGGACATCAACCTGTTTTGGCCAGAAAAGTATACCAAGTCCCCAGTCAAGTATTTCGGTATTCAATGCATGTCATATGTCTTGTGATGTGTGGTGATTGGAGTTTTGTTCGTAACTGTTAGAAGTTAATCACGTTGTTGTTGCATATCTGCAGATCTTGCAGCAGATGTGGCCGATACTGCTGCAGCACTAGTAGGAGATTCCAGGTGCGTGGTTGAAAAACTGTCCTAGGATCGGCTCAGCACAATTGCAGTACTGCCGGCTTTGTCGTATGCCTCGACATGCTTGCCAGTTCTCCTGCATGTGCGTTTGTGGTCCGAAGCTCTAAAGAGCAATGCTGCGGGTCCAGCGCTGGGCCCGTGAATGTGCAGCATATCGGTGGCAGCTGGACAATGGCGGCATCCGAGGCGGAATTCGTTGGACATGCCATCCACTTGCCCGTCGACGGTGGTGTGAAGCAAACGAGAAGAAAAAGCAAACTCTCAAGCGCTTTTGCCTCAGGAAGAAGCTGGAACTGCCTCCTCAGAACTACTGGTCCGCCTCTCAATTCAAGAGCGTCTTTTGCAATCTTAGCCGCGCACAGCTCACCCCGACTTGCGATCCTGGCCATAAAAAGATGCTCGGAGCTGTTGTGCTGCAGGCATGGAAGGAGCTTTGTCAAGCCGGCTCTGATCCAAGCATTGACATGCGGAGACGGTTTGTGCGAATATTGCGAATTGAGAAGCTTGTGTCTATGCCGGGCAGCTGCGGTATCTGCCGAACACGTACGCTGCGTTGGCAGCGTGACGCGAAGCATGACTTGTGCGCAGTTGCATGCTGTTAAGTTTCAAGGACGACCTTAGCTCGTTACAAGTCCGATCCGCGACATTGAGCCTGCTGTACTTGCCGGGAAAGAAGGTAGAGAAAGACAGTCACAGTCCCGCGGGAATTCCGACGATGAAGAAACACAGGACTGGGATCGAAGAAGTTTCGCAAGTACACTGCTGCGACAGCATGTCAGCTGCTTTTGAACTGACAACCATCATGTCTTGTAAATGCCCACTATGAGCTCAAGATTCTCTGCAGGAGCAGAGCGTGACAAAAGCTCGAGGCACTGTGCAAGATAACTTGCCGTGTTTCGTTCTGGGACTTTGAGGCAGCACGAGGCAGTCATTGGCAGTCATGCGATTGAGCAAACACGACAACGCTCGTGGTTTAACAAGCCTTGGTGGAAACGGCAGCATGAGATGTGTGAACTCACAAATCCTGAAGCCTGTCGCCTCGCCCTTTGTTTTTGACGTAGTTGCGGGAAGCTCTGGTCACTGCGTGTACAATGTTGGCTAGCCGCTAGCCTGCAGTTCCCTAAGCTTTGACCCTCAAGGCAGAGATGACAGAGTTTTCTTGGCCGACTGGCCGACAGCGTTCTTTAGTATTAGAACTCAGACGGGAATTGACACCCGCTGAGAGGTGCAAGCAAGACGTTGCTCCGCTTACAAACGTGCCAGGCTCAGTATGACGCATGCAAGGACGGCTGCTTGGCCAGCCCAGACTCCAACAATCGTGACTTCATCATGTGTGACGACTTTCAAAGAATCTCGAAATGACGGCCTGTACCATGGTTCTTCGGAATGGATCTCGTCTCAGGGGGAGGGGAAGATAATCACGGCAGCTTGCACACATGTGCTGTATCGCTTGTCTCTTGGGCAAGAATCTCCTCATCCTGCAGCCGTACGTAGGCCACTCGTTTATTTCATCATGACAATTCGCGGCTTCGCACTTGGTGTTGTTCCACAATAGCAGACTACGGTACGGCATGAGCAACGGCATTCCACGAGAAGTAGGTCTTCGGGAGTGCCCGTGTACTGAGCACCTGCATCGAGAGCTTGCAGCTGTATGCCCCGACCCGCGATCGGCTTCTAATCCAATTGTCCGTACAGGGCCTCGACCATGATTAACCCGACTGACGGGAGCTCTGCGTCTTCCAGCTCTCGATCCAGGCACAGCATAGCTGCATGTAGCACGAGTCGAAACCTTTCTTCCAGCTTGCATTCTTTCGCTTTGATCGCAGTGTGGTGTCCTGCATAGGGGAACACGGAGGATTTCTTGTCAATGTGTCGGGGTTTCGAGTGGTTTCGCATTTCAAGGAAGGCCGCGGTTGGAAGCTATGTTTCCTCCAGGATGGAAGCCCACCTTGCTGTTGTGGACAACAGGGTTCGAAATCGATAGGGAACAACAACAGCAGAAACTGTATTCGCAGATGCTCGGATAATGATGCATGGTCGATGACTGAAACGATGACAGTGCATCGGCATGTTCAACCGACGACATCGTGCTGCTGATTCCCATATGTTCGAGCTTCGCGCAGTCTGGTCCAGCACTGAACGTGTCAACACTGCTTCCATATCTTGTAGCAGTCTTGCGCTGCCATCCTGTTCGTGGATGTTCCGATTCGTGGGCATACCGTGCCGGGATGTTTTCGCTCAGATTCCCCTGGGTTTGGATCCTCCCCGTCGGGGCACAAACTCTCCTGTCAGGTCAGTATCAGCGGCAATCTCAGAGGACGGACTTTGGTAGGGAGATGCAGTAATGCAGTAATGATGGGCTATAGTATTATGGTACTGTCGTCCGTTTTCGGACGTCTGCTAGCGCCGCCGTGTCAATTTCTGGAAGAGAGAGATCATCCGGAATCCGTCCAGGGCCTTGTATCTGGGTTTCGTGCATGCAGCCCATGCTGGTTGAAGCGGTTGGACGTCGTCTGAGGACAGAGAATCATCCTCCAGCTGGTTCTCTAGAGGATGCACTCCCAGCATCTGTCATGATCTCAGATGTACTTCTGCGAGTCATGTCGTGTGCTACAGCGGTTGGCGGAAGCTCTTCGGCAGCACCATGCATGTCCTGGAACTGATGCCCAATGCCACTCCAGCATTGGGACCAACACCATGTTGCCACCATATCATGTCAAGCGCAGCCGCAAGCAGAAGCGCATAGGCATAGGCATAGACTTCACAGTTGTTTCGAAGGCTTACTTGCCAGTTATCGTTCCTCTCGTCAAACAGCTCCTGGAACAACGAGATCGAACTCATCTGTCAGGCAACTCGGATGACGGACGTTTCGCCCATCATGTGGTCTTCAGTCGGGCACCAGTGTTCTGGTTCTCTGCGTTCAGTTAACATAGGTTGAAGGACCTTATTGCTGCCTCAGGACGTGCGCAAACAACAAGTTGCGAAGAAGCACTGCGAGCGGCCACATACCCAGAGCACACCGGGCTGCTGAAAGGATGTTTGGAAAGATGTCAACTTGAGTTTTCAGAGCCGTCATGAGCTTCGCCTCTTTTGTCTTTTGAAGAGGCAAGAGCCACGGAAGCCGTACGGCTGGACGATACCAGCAAGCCCCTGGCTCAGCATTGCCGACGGTTGCGAGGGTCCGGCAGCTGCAGATTCCTGTTGTCCACGAAGACAGCTTCTTGATTTTGAGGCTTTCGACCGGAAAATTCGAGCGTAAGGCAGGATGCAGTGCTCCGCGTGCTCCACAGCCCGGCGCAGCCCAAGTCCCCAATTGAAAAGCAGTCCCAAACGAATCAGTTTGGGGTGCTGGGACGGTGCTGTTCCGGATCAGACACTACGCCACGAAGGGGATAGGCCTCCTCGAAACAGCATCAAACATGCATCACAAAAGAAATCGCGTCATACGACGATTGAAGCGTTGACCGCCACAAGGCGGAGGGAGGGAGAAAAGAAGCGAGAAAGATGGAGAGAGAAAGAGAGAGAGAGAGACCCCTGCGAAGCGAAGCGAAGAGAGAGACGTAGCCCTCCTGGTCAACCTCTCCTTCGGGAGAGGGGGGCCGGAGAGTTTCACCTCGGCGCTTGAGTCAGACGTCTGTCTGTGGGCATCCGGGCTCAACCCAAAAGCCCAATGCCTCGGGGCACCTAGGAGGCCCTTAACTCAAGCCTTATGTCGGCGGCTGTGGGCAATCCTACTGTATCACAACACGGCTTTAAGGCAGAGGCCGGTGCGCAAGTTTTGACGGTGTGAGTCCAGCTCGCAGAAGGCCAGAGGCGAAACCCGCAGAGTGGGAAGTCAGGTGAGCTTTCACTACTCCCATGTGAAACATGGCACCAATCTACCAGAGATAAAAAGAGCTCCCTGGCATCTAAGAGGGGACAAACCTCCTCAGTAGACGAATTGTGGGGCGGGGCCGTAATTATTTGCCAGGGCGTATGGGAAACTTACGGTGTGAGCAGCCACACTTGATCCAAATGTGCTTGGGATATGTATGTTTTTGCCCTGTTTGTCTCGGTCATTTATCTTGATACAGACCTCTGCCTAAGGGCGGTCCATTCTACGAAGTGTTTTTCGACATGGGGCCTCGCATGTGACTCGCGCCACGAAGCTTCGAGTCCCCAGAGCGCGAAATCGCGCAAGGCTTGGGCACGCGACTCGAATTCCATCTGATGCTGAAGAAGAAGAGAGAGAGAGAGAGAGAGAGAGAGAGAGAGAGAAAAACACCACAACTAATTAAGTCGAGTGTTTAGAAGCAGGCGTTTCCGGAATGACAATTTGCAATGTTTTGTTGGGGGCATGTTCGGGCGGATCTGCACTTTGACAGGCTCTGCTTGCAGGCAAGCCATTTGGGGACTGTAATGTGCGGGGTCTTGTTCGTGACAGAATACAATTTGCAACGTCCTCTTTTGAGGCGGCTTCTTCCAACACCAGCATTTGCAGGGGTTCGTTCTGCATGAAGCCATTCGAAAATTGCATGTTGGTTCGATCTGCTATGAAGCGAGGTACTGTTAACGCAATGGAGGCAGTTTTTCGGTCTTCTGAGGATCACCCACCAAGCCTTTCCGGGCCGAGTCGAATCGTTTTGTCATGCATTTTAATTTCTTGATGCTTCATTCATCTGCACGAAGGTAGTGCAGCTTGACCAACTTGGGGGTGGACAGGAAACTCTTCTCAGTTTTATTCTGTCTGCGCCGAAAGGCTGCAGAGCCTCCTGCCGCCTAAGAACTTTTGCACATCCGATACATGCTGGGATCTTTAATTGTCCATCAAACTTCAGCATGCATTCGTGCTTCAAGCCCAAAATTATTCTTTGAGGCGGCTGCATCATCGTGCAGCCGCAAGACTGGTTGAAGATGCAGCATGCAACGAATCGCCTCAGCTCCCTTGCATTTTTGCAGTACCGGAGCCTTGTGCTAAGAGTTTCTGGGGGCACCTCCAGAATGAGGTGCTGACGTTCTCGCTCCAAGAACTTGTTGTACCCCGTACCGAAAGACATGAAATTTGTATTGTCGTGGTGCCTTGAGGTTGGTAGTCTTCTCGATGTGCCATGTGCATATCCTCCTAGCAGAAACTCGTGCGATTAACTACTCAAGCTGTGAGGCGAATCAAGGAAAGTGGGCTTTTTCATTGTGGTTTCACGCGCGATAGCTCGTGAGGTTGTCAATTGAAGTTCTTGCTATACTACTCGATGATTTGCAGGTGACAGTTCTTTGAGTTGGTTGCCTTCCACCTGAACATCCATCTTGAACAGGCCGGGTGTACCAGGGTCTGACTCAACAAGTCTTCTTGATCATGTGGCCCCATCGCTGTCATCCAAGGCAAGTGCCAAGCCTGGATACCTGTCCCACGCACCTGCCAGAGACTGGCGGCTGTTCTGAGTGGCTCTCTGCATTGGTCCGGGACAGGGACACTGAGGTTTCCACATGACCATGGAGACAAGCTGCTCGAAATTGACAGTCACGTGTAAGTCTCCTGCCGATCTGAGATGTCAGCCCAACTCATCACTTCCCCATTTATGAAACACCCCCCAGTAGTAAAGCACTTTCCCCCCAATATTCATCTTTGCTGTCACTTTTGAGGGATCCTGCTCCTGGTCTGGCTCTTGCTCCCGCGCTGACTTTTGCCTCTGCTCCTGCTGCATCTCTTGCTGTTGCTCTTGGTCCTGCTTCCGCTCTTGCTCCTGCTCATGCTTCTGCTCTTTCTCCTTCTCTTGCTTTTGCTCTTGCTCTTCCTGCTTCTCTTGCTTCTGCTCTTGCTCCTCCTCCTGAGACGGAGGTAGCATGACACGGATTCGTGGTGCGTGAGAGCCGTCGGTTGTCGATGTCAGGAGGGGAGACCCTTCTTCTTCGTTTCCCAACTCAAGAAGGAAATTCAAGAAAGACAGAACTCTTGGGCTGGGGGGGTTGGGGCGGGCGGGGCAGGCTGTTGCTCGCGCCTGGAGAGTCCAAAAGCTTTGAGTCTCTTCTTCTCGTGTCACTCTGCGCTTTATGAGCTTTAAAGGGGCTGGTGGTTAACCAAGAAACATCTCTTAAAGGCGGGTTTCCGAGTTGCCTCCTGGCGGAAGGGCCATCGTGTCGAAGTACTTGTCGTGGTCTTAGGCTCGTCAACTCTTTCAACAATGTTGCAACAATGGCTGCGGCATCACTACATCCCGCCGTCCCCGTTCCTTGACTCTCTACGTGAAGCACAACACAGACTACATTGTAACTACATGAATGAAAGCAGAAGCATGCCGTACATATACATGTACGTTTCACGACACATGTAGGTAGGTATTGCACACGCACACATGTCTGTAGACGAACACGCGTGACACAAATACACAGCGCTCAACTATTGACACTCGCAGGCTAACCACATTTTATGTATATCTATACATACATACATACATACACATAGCCACACCCACACACACATACACGTCCACACACGTATACACACATACACACATACATGCATGCATGCATACATACATACATATACATACATAGTTTCATGTTTATCTGAGTAGTGAAGGCTTTGCAAGAGTTGCCGCTCTGTCAGCTCTCATCCTGGACAGTTGGTTCTTGCGATGCGGCGTTTGCCTGATAGTTGGTACACATGCTTGCCAAATCCGCAGTATCGCAATACGTCCCTTCTTGTAGTGTCACCGATGTAAAGCTGGCAGAAGACTCGGACGGTGGACTGCCACAGGTTAGGAAAATCACGAACGAATGCTACATCGTGCACTTGCCAGGGCATGTCGTTGTTTCCAAGCAGCTTGTGGCAGAATGCTGGCCACGTTTTTCGAACCATTCCCCTCAGCAATCTCAGCAACGATTGAATTTTCGCGCAGCTAGAATTGCTTCGGTCAAGACGGATACTGCGATACGTAATGCACAAAGTTCAGGTTTGTTTTGTGATGCCTGCATGACATGCCAGAAAGGCTGCATGATGTAGAGCAGTTTGTCCACTTGTCGACCCTCCAATTTTAGCTGCAACGTTTACTATGCGTTCTTTCTGTACGATGGCCCCTGGCCTTGGGATCGGTATATTCGTGGAAGTCCACAGAAGCATGGCTCACTTTCACAACTTTCTGAGACATGTACTGTTGCGCCTTCATGCTGCATGTTCCAACCGGTGTTCCATAATATCTGTTTCATCCGGACTGCATTTGCATCTGACGACTAAACTGAGAAGAGAGAGCCAAGCTTTCAATCTTCACTGTTTTCTGCTCATCCTCAAATAGCAAGACACGTGCTTGAGTAAAGCCCTTGCGCAAAACTACTTTGGCGACTGCAATCCGAAAGGATGCGGTGACATGTGGCTTGCAGCAAGCTTCCAATGGATTGCGTTGCTGGCATTTATTTCGCTCGGGTCCTGTACGAGCGTAGCTCTGTCTCTGCTGTGTGGCGTGCTGGCCTGCCAGCAGTGTCTTCTTTTGCCTTCTTTTAACATGTCTGGGAAACAGCAGCCCTGCCGTGCAGTGCCCTGCTGTACATGCTCGTAAAGCATGCCGCAGTTCAATTTTGCAGGACTGGCGAGCGGCACCACGACACTAGCATTAGTTTCTGTTGTTCCGATTCGCGCATTATGGCAGTTTTCCAACAATAGTTGGGGATAGGAAGCCAGTCAGTGTGCCAGCTGCCTGTATGTACATGTGGGATGTCAGCTTGGTGCCCACAACGACGCAACAGCGGGTGGCGAAACGCCATCGTGTGTGTTTGTGTGACCTTGTCGCTGCTGCGTAGGCTGGTTCGCTTGCAGTGAAACTTTCCGCGAAGCCGTGCGTGGATCACAGCTTAGAGCCCGAGGCAGCCCAGCCAGTCCGCTCCTCGGGCTTGCTTTGTGAGTACAAGTTCAGTAGGTAAGCTTTCTTACTCGCAGCGACCTCAGAATAGCATCGGGGCAGGCTGTTTGGGCCAAACCGTGAGTGGGATGTTCTTGATTGCACGATGAGCAAGGACCCCGACCTTTTCCACGGCGACGCTGTCCTACAAGCGTCTTTGCGGCCTTGATGCTGCGCGTCTCCGTCGCGAGACGCTTTGCTCGGAAGATTGGAGGCGAACGGCTTGGCATCAGTGTTTCGGAAGTCTTACGGAAGGCGAAGAGGACAGGGGGCGCAAACTGGTTGCGGGCAGCTGCAATGCTGTATATAGACATGTATGTCTTTTGTAAACGGGTCCGTTTGGTGACTGCTCTGGTAGTGCTACCCGCCAGCTGCAAAACCGGTGGCGGCCTCGGCGACGAAAGCGCCAGCGCCGATTGCAGATGACTGGCAGGAGGCTGGGCCTGCAGGTGTGTAGTAGCCAGTACGGCTCTGGAGACACGACGAGTTCATCTGAGCCGAGGTCCAAGATGCGAGCGGCAGCTATTGGTGGAACAAGCGAACTAACGAGGCTGGCTCAAAGTCTAGGCAACTCTGCGACGCCGGTAAGAAGCCCAAATCTTTTGGCCCCAAGGAAGGGCAGCGATACAGAATCGTAGACGATGTGTCACAGGGAACTTTCATCGTTATGAGCTGAAGCAGAGACCGTGATGGGATGTGCTCCGTGCCGTGTCAGCAATATAAGACATCAGCAGGGCATAGTGGCATAGGGAAGCTTTCAAACTCTGCCAGACTACGGCCGTGGGTGCTGCAAAACCTGGGCCGGATCCATGGCAGCAGGTGGCCCAACTGCATTCTACGGCCCTTTGTCCCCGATTGCATGCGAGTCCCCTGCCGCACAAAGCCCAGTAGTCGAGTGCCAAGAGAGCTTCAGTCGAGCACTGTCCCGGCCCGCATGGTTCAAGCGCGCCAACAGCAAATCGAGCACCACTGTGCGGTTCGTGCAGCATCAATCAGCATCACCTCCAGCCCGGCCATCTCCCATTCCTTCGGCAGGTCTCTACGATTTCTATTGTTTATGCACGTGTACACGTTGGTGTTCTCTCGCACCCACCATCTCCTTTATGGTTTGGGGTTAGGGGCCCTCCTCCCGTATTTGTGAGATGCCTACCCTGCAGGTTTCTACTACTCATCTTCCGTGTAGGGTTGAGGATGGTTGGGCTTTTTGCAGCCGCCATCTCTTGCATGGGCTTTGGGTGTGGGGCCTCTCTGTTAACCTTCATACGTCCATCCCCTTTCCGGGTGTTGGGTTCGCATCGATGTCACCTTTTTGCCTTCAGGCTTCAGGGTTTGCTGCGTCCTATCCCGAACTCCTTCGCCCACAACGTCAGGTTTCTCTCTGCGGGGGAGGGTGCTGTTGCTTGTTCCCGTCGCGTTTCTTCGTTCTTGAACCAGCGTCCGCACTGGGGCCTTGAGTTGCGTCCAGCACCCTCTTCTAGCAGCTTGCTAAAAGGCCTGTAGCACTGTAGCATTTTGTAATATGCTCTACCAATGGGTCAGCTCCTTCCATGCTCTTTCGCTTCTAACGCTTTTTGTCACGTGCTCTTGCCGCCGACCTTGGGGTTGTAGCTGTGGGATGCTGTGGGGTATGTGGGGTCGCAGGGAAGTCTGCTCTTGCTGAGGTGAAGGACCCTTCTTCCGGGCAAAGCTATTGGTGGAACAAGGAGACGAATCAGGTCCCTCCGTGTCTCTGGAAGAGCTTCGGTGGTTCGAATTAGCTGAACGGGTGAGAGTCGCTTTCCGGCCGATTCAATCCAGCCTGGCCTATGTCATCTGGCACTCCTTGAAAGTTGAGTTCTTGAGTTCCTTCAGGCAAAGCCGCAGCCTCAAAAACGAACGCAAACAACGCAAACACAATCAAAGGACAGGACAGGCCACCAACTTGTGTAGTTCCTTGCGGCTCCGTGCAGACGACAGCCGTGGGCGCGCCGAAGCCCAGCGCCGTTGCTCCGCAGCCGGAGGCCAGGCTGGTCGGTGCAGGACTCCAAAGACCAGCGCCACTCTCAAGCTCTTCCTGTCGCCAGGCAGGAGTGCCTGTCTGGGCCCCAGCTCGAGGACCCTGGGACACGGTGTGTCGCATTGAGCTCCATAGGCCGCTGGGGGGCTTGGCGGTGGCTTGCGGGGTGCGCTGATGGACGGTGCGCCCTGCTCTGCGAGAAGCTATTCAAGAGGTTTATCAACGACTTAAGCTTGTGCATGCAGGCTTAGCATGGGGCGTTGGTACGTCGGTCGCCAGCCGGATGATGGACCCGACAATATGCTGTACCTGGCAATGAGCCTTCTCATGCTGTGCGATGCTGTGCCTGAGCGCCTTGCTGCGGTGAGGACGGCATCCTGGGCCCGCGGCAAATGGAAGTCGTGCACAGGCGCACCGGCACACGTGACAGGGGATCTGCAGAGGCTCTCGGGGAGACCCAAGTCACTTAATTAGCGTTAAAGCCATCTGAAATCCCTTTCATTCACCATTGTCCAAGGCAGGATTTAGTTAGCAGAGTGTGGGGAAGCCTTCAGATTCATCGGCGAGGGCAAGCGGAGGGCTTCGTCTGGGCATGCATGTATACTTAATCTGCGCTCTGTAAAAACAACATCGCTTAAGTAAGTCTCTTCAGATGAAAGAGGAATGCGCGTGATTTCATGCACATGGGCGGCCAAAGTCTCATGTGAGTCTGAGGGGAGGTCTCCAATGTGGGCCTGGCAGTAGCCGTGCGGATTATCCGCGGAAGCTCAACGTTCGTATTGCGACCTTGACTAAAGTTTTCCATCAGTTATTGCACATGGTAAACCTTGACTCCCGGAGGCTTGGGCGGACTCTAGCAAGTTGTTTTGAATTGCAAACATGCGCGACAAAGATGGCTGCCCATATCTGCCCATGTGCTTTTGAGGAAATCGATGGAAAGAATGATAGGTACGCAAACAAACAACAAGTGAGTACATAAGCAAGTGAAAAACACACACCAGCAGATAAGTAAAATGTCACTAAGCAAACACTTGCATAATTAAAAAGGTATTCAATGAGAAGCACACATACCTACTTACGTACACACGTACATACGTACATGCGTACATGCATGCATGAGTACGTACGTTCATACGTACATGCGTACATACAGGTACGCATACGTACATACACATAGGTACATACGCATACATACATAATTACATACATACATGCATACATAAATACATGCATACATAAATACATACATACATGCGTGGATACATTCATACATTTCTACGTTTCAACTTATTTGTTTTGTATGTGTTTATACATGTAATCATGCATGGGTAAGTAATATGTATGTACGTGTTATATGTACGTATGTACGTATGTATGTATGTATGTATGCTGGCACTTTATGTTTATACGGAGACCGGAGTTGGCTCTTTTAAACTAGTGTTGCTGCAGGGGTGCTGTAATCCACAGCATGCATCCATGAGATGCCGATCCTCGGATTGCCCATGCCTATCGCATCGCGAAGACCTCTTTGCGGCGGTTGAAGAAGTATGTATGTATGTATGTATGTATGTATGTATGTATGTATGTACGTGTAGATGTTTGTAGGTATACGCACATACGTTGGAAATCTGTTCCGGGGTGTTTCGGTGATATCTTGGACAGCAAGCGTGCACGAATCTGCTTCGGCTGAATTGCTGCCCACAGGAATGAGGATGGCGGCTCGGCCCCGTCCGGCGGTGATGTTACCAGCTCAGCAAACTACCACGAAGCACTTCCAGTGGTATTTCGGGATTCGGTTTGGGCGACGCAGAAACTTCAAATCACTTTCGTGTCGCGACCATGCTGCCTTCCAGCAGTTGCGAAAGAAGTGTAGCCGCATCTGTTCCTGACACAGCATGCTGGTCACAAAGGCCGCATCGCCTCCTCCTCCAGGATCTGCAGGAGACTCGGGAGGCCTGTCCCGATGTGCACTGTTTCACGCTGCTATGGTTGATCCCTCTTCAAGGATTCCGGTCCCTCATCCTTCGATGAAAACCCCGCGACAGCTGAAGCGGCATTGTTAGGGCTTGTACATTGCCTCTCCGAAGCAGCTTTAGACCAATTTTTCCTTTGTAATTATCTGCCCTAAATTCCACTTGCTGTGCCGGCGTGTTGTATGGCTTGCATATGGCTTGCCTGGCCTGCCCACCCTGGCCCCCTTCTTCCTGTCCTCGCTCGCACAGGGTGGTCCTGGGGCGATGCTGGCTCCAGTGCGAGCCTGAGAAGGAGTGTTAAGGAGTGCAGAGAAAGTGGAGCTACACGGGTGGTTGTAAACTAACTTTTCCCCAATTCAATCAAAAACCTTGTAGTGGCCACAAGAGCGACGACAAGCATGCCACCCAAGCCTGTGCACCATGGCTGGCCTCTTCCCTCCCGCTTGGCATCCCGCTGAGAGTACCATTGCAGTTGCCCGTGTTATCGGCGTATTCCGCCATGGTGATCCAGGGCCTTGCCGTTTGTCTTCCTGCAGTCTCGCTTTCACTCGTGTTCCTAGCTAAGTGCAGAAGATAGTACGAGGACTGGCCGCCCTCACCCGCCACGGCCCCCATCTGCCCTCATCGCTCATCGCCCCACCCCCCTGCCTCACCTCGCTCACCCGCGCACCCCCCGCCCCTCACCGCCCTCGCCCCTTTCTTGCAAAAGCTACCAGTATACATCCTAAAAGCTGCGGCCACGCACAACATCGCCGTGCGCGGGCGATCTGAGTGCTTATGATGCTCGCCGGATGCCCTCGTGGGGTCGTTTACAGTAGGCGCCCCGAAGCCTGCCATACCGTGGGGAACAGCCGAAAAATGCGTGCGTTAGAGTTGGCGGGTGAGCCTCCAAGCGAGGGCGCACGGCCCCGTGGAAAAGCGCAGGGTCGCGGCACTCTCGCTCCCAGTTACAGGTAGGCTGGACAGTGCCAGTTGCCCGAAGCATTACCCTAAGTAGCATTAATCCTTGGGGTGACTGCACGTGCACGGGCGCAGTCGAAGACACAAAGGACCACACGCTGAGGCAGCTGAACTGATTGGGTTCTCCCGACCCAGACCGTTACATCTCTTGCCATGCAGCTGTCCTTTTTGGATCTTGACCTCTTTGCGGGGGGTGGCATGTTCTTCTCGCTAAGGCAACGAGGAAGGTGGCGGTTGGCCGCTCCATCATGTTTGCTGAATACTCGGACCAGGGAGGCGAAAGTTGATCGGGAGCCTGTGATATGGACTGTGAGTGGGGGAGGAGGCTCGGCAATTTAGGGTGGAAGCTGAGCCGTCTGCTGTATTTTGTCGGGATGCGTGGGGTGTTTGCGGCTTTGGAAAGAAGAGGAATAATGTAGTCTGCTGGCAGCAGTGGCTTTGAGTCGTTGTGATAACTTGATACATGGTGCCACCCCAAGCTCTCAACATCTCATCCTGTGAATCCAAGTTCTCTGCGAAGACTAACGGACATGCTGGCCCGGTGCACAATATCCCGTACCGATGTGGCAGGCTTGGAGGAGGCACGCAGCAGTCTGCGGATTGTGGATGCCAATGTGCGCAGTTTCTCAAACCAAGCAGTTACAGTCGGACGATGCAGTTTCAGCCACTGCTGGAGATGCAGTGGGTTCGGGTATGGAGAGGACGTGAAAGTCGCGCTCCAGCATGAGGGCGGCACACCGACGAGTTTACATCATTGTGATGGTCAGGTGGCGACGACAATGGCGATGGTGGTGGGGGCGGATGGCGCGCCTCTGTGATCTGACCACTGATCGTTCGATGACATATGCAGACATGTCTGGCCCAGGTTCGGCGGTGGCGACGAGGAATGGTAGTACCTGCCACTTCCCATTGTTTCACCTTTCTCGTTTCTGCTGCCTAGAGGCGTTAAAGTCCAAGAAGAAACTTTTGCGCACGTGCTTGAACAGTAAGTACCGCCAGCTGCAGCTTCCTCTCCGAAGTTGATGAATGTCGCGACCAGCTCAATACTGACTCACATTGCTCCGTCAACATTCTCGGAGAAAATGAATACACCACAATAGACCAACGTGGAACAACCACTGTACAGGGCACGGTTCTTGTGCCAAAGCTCCGACAGAAAAAAACGCGAAAGGATGAATTGGTCATGGCTCATGTCATGTTTTGATGCACGTTCCACTCATGGCCCTCAATTCAACAATGCTGTGAAGCCTTGTCAGCTTTAGCTCCTCTTAGCAGGTGAGCCGTCAGACACTTCCATTTGTTGCTGGCACCTGCATTTCAGCACAGGCTACCCTGAACTTTCTGTCTTGCCGGTGGAGATCCCCTTGTAGCAATTGTTCTACGCAAGCAAGCCATGGTCGCTCGAGGAAAATCAAGGTTGGCAGGCCTGGTGGCTGAAACTGCAGAGAACATGGTGACGCAACGGTAGTAGTGGAATGGAATGGAATAGAATGAAGTGTTGCTAGCTGAGGCCTGGGTCTCTCACTGCTCCTGGGCGTGTACTGCACATACTTCGGCTTGGCCTTTGTTTGCGGCATTGGCCGTCCCAATGCGCCTGCGACACCACGGTCCCAGGTGGCCATGAAGGCTCGGCTCCACCTCCACTGCCCCAACAGGTTTCAAAGCCTTTGGTTCATCTTCGATGGCAGGTCGGTCCGGTGCCTGTCCAGCTGCCGTGGATGAGTGAGCCCATTGATGGCTGGACCTTCGCGGTGTACATGATGGGCCTCTTCTTGGCAGTTGCTGCTTTTGGTGCCTTCCAGGTTTGGAGGCTTATGTTCAGTGCCGGACTCGGGACGGATTGCCCAGTTGCCGTTTTGCAGGGGCCCGTGGAGTGTGAGGTTTAACGAAGGCATCGTGTCTGAGTATGCGTCCGAGGTGACGAGCTGGGAAGCTACGAGGAGATCAAATGGGGAGGTGCGCGGCCGCCCAAGGAATATGTGGAGGAGATGAAGAGGATCGAGGCTGGCTCTTGCACCGTTTCGAGTTGATCTTTGCTGCCATGCCACTGTGCTGCGAATGTCTCCGGATTCAAGGCTCGAAGAAAGCGGAGGTACCTGGACCTCAAGAGCGTGTCAACCGAGTGAGAGCCGTTCTTTTCGTTCTTGGCATGAGCATGTCGCTCATGCTGCAAGATGTTCTGCACCTGAATCGACAATGGCCCGGTTCACTGTGACAGGTAGTAGATGGTAGCACCTGGTAGTAGCTAGAAGCCCTGGATTCTCTGCAGTTGTATTTAAGCGAATTTGCGGTTCGGTTATTCGATACCCGATGCACCTTAGTCCTCTGGGCATTGCGCATGAAGCTTGTGAGTGGTCGCCCTTCCGCGAAGTTTACGTTCAATATGCTGCTTCGGCACCAGTGAGGAAGCTGCAGCCCTCGCAAGCAACAGCATGCTTATAACTTGCAACGTTGCGTGGACAAAGGGGCCAGCCACACACGGCAATTTTCATCCTCGCTCTCACATCACCATACCGTACGACACACGCTCGTGTTCCAAAATACCTTGCTTGCCCACTGTTATGCCGGTAGAGGTGTGTGTGTGTGTGTGTGTCGGAACGAAGCAGGTGCTTGTAGGTCCCGGCACCGGGTCACAGCAGGAGAAGCAGAAGTGCAACAACACGCAGCTGTTTTGCAAGGATGTACAGATGTAAATGTGGAGTCGACGGTCATGCTTCGGCCGAGCCGTGTGGAGGACAGCAGCCCTGCGAGCACTTTGAGCAGAGAGAGATCGCGAGTGCTTGACTCTCGAAGATGGCATATGCTCTGCATCTACATGGCCTTGGGCATCTTGAATCAGACCCTCTGGCTGACTTTTGCTGCGATTCCAGATGCAACAGCCAGAAGATATGACATTCCGGAACAGTACGTCGCGTCGTTAGCGGTGCTTTGCAATGCCGTGTATGTACCTGGCTCATGGATATGTACGGCACTCCTAAGAAGCTCTGGACTTGCCAGAGTTATCAAAGTCGCCTGCTGGCTACAGCTGCTGGGCAGCCTGATACGCTTTTTAGCCGACGCAGCCTTTCGGCGCTGGTCGGGTCCCTTCGCCTTCCTGCTTCTCTTCATCGGCCAAGGTGTTGCGGCATTGGCATCCCCACTCATCATGAACACACCTGCAGTCTTTGCGAACGCCTGGTTTGGCCGGCGTGAGCGCGAAGGGGTGCTGGCAGTGGGTGCATTGAGCCCGATCTTTGGACAAGGGTCCCGTCCTCAGACTCAGAGTCCTGGGCATCAGTCGAGCTCGGACAGTCTTAATTATGCTGTTCGTGGGATAACACCTCATCCAGCTGCTCCGTTGTGTCAGGACCCACAGCAATGTAGACCCCGAACTTGATACCAGCACCAAAAGCCTCTGCCCAGGCTTGGATCCGCCATTGCTGGCTTCGTTGTCACTGGCTACGAAGCGGACCCCCAATCCTAAACCTTGCTTTTGGTTTTGACCCTGATTCTTAAATCTTTACCTTGATCCCAAGAATCCCTAAACAAATCAACCCGAGACTTAACTCATGTGGCGACAGGAGGGCACGGAGCAGCTCTTAGCAGGCCAAGCCTCATTGAGCGCTCTCATGGCTCTATGGACCATTGGGCAGTTCGTAGATGCTCCGGGGGAGAGCTCGCAGGAAATCCGCAGCGAGACTTTCAAGGAAGGTTGGAAGTTAATGCGGAGGCTTAATTTCTGTTTGATTCTAATCATCTTCAACTGTGGCATGGCCTTGGCAGCTGCGACGCTGACTTTGTTTGGAAAGATTGCAAGCAACTGTGGCTATACCTCCACGGAAGCTGGCATTGCAAGTGGCATGTTCATGGTTGGGGGAGTCATTGGCTCACTCACGACAGGTTCGCTCCTGGGAGCAACTCGAGCTTACCGGACAATCCTGCGATGTTCGATCATTTCTGCAGTGATGTTTGGACTAGTGTTTCTTGTGATGCTTCGTCCTGGCAACTTGCGCGGGCTGTTGATCACGACAACGTTCTTCGGCACTTTCATGATGAGCGCGCTGCCGGCCTTGTTGTCAAACGCGGTGGAAGAGACGTATCCAACTCCTGCAGACATCACCACGGCGCTGCTTTTCAATTCTGCCATATTGCTCCAGGTTTTCTTTATCCCACTATCTCAAAGCGTCCTGACCAGTCAGGGAGATACCTGTGCCTCGTGGGGCTCTGCTTACAGCGTCTTTGAGATCTCTGTTGCTGGTGTCGGATGCTTACTGCCAGCCCTGCTCTACCATGGCAGGAATAACCGAATGCTAGCTGAACTGGAGGAGGAGCAGATGCACGAAGGAAGCTGAGAAGCTGAGAACGTGAGCCGTCCACAGGGGTACGGACTTTCAAAGTACCTGCCCGAGATTCCTAGATTCCGATTTCTCGTCTAGGCCCCAGGATGTCTCAGCTTAGCAGAATGAATGAATGGTATGTACAACGTGGTGATCGAAGAGTGCAATTCCATGGATAGTTCTCATTCACAATTTCGGCAAGCTCGTCGTGCTTGAGTCAAATTTAATGCTTTCACAGGGCTGACCGCTTATTGGGTGCTCGGCCCCAAACGTCACAAGCTTCTCGGGAGCTACGAAAAGAACGATCTGGATGGCCTGCAATGCGGGATGAAGAGAGCCTGAAATCAGTGGCCAGGCCGATTGTGTGCGGTTGAATTTAGGCAGCAATGGCAGCAGTGGCGGAGGCCGCAGTAGGACGGTGGCGGCAGAGGCACCCATTTTCCAGGTAACAAGTCCCTCCCTACGCTGATGATGCTGATGTTGCCATGAAGCTGATGCATGCTGAAAACATGACCTGTGGCCTTACATCATCAAGACAAGAGCAGGAATGAGAAGATGGTGTTGTCGTCGGCCCCGATGTTCAGGCCAGCATTCAAAAGCTTACTTAAGGCAGTGCTGGATGACTGTTGTCACTTGCATCTTTGGGCCTTCGCAGGTTCGGCATTTCAACGGCTCTGGAATTTCAGGCATTTCACATCCCCCATCTGCGCCCCCTGGACTTGAAGGTGCGTGGGCGCATGGTGGAAACCAAGGCAGCTCAGGGTTCAAGCTCGGACGCGAAGTTGCCACGCCGCAAGCACACGCAGGCATGTTGCCCAGACATGTCGGCAACTGCAAAACGATAGCCATAGACAGTACCGGGTGCTGCCGTACGTAGATGGTACAGATCACGTATAGATCACAGCAGGACCATCCAGGAGATTGGCCGGAAAGCCGACTTAGATGGACAGAAAGTAACAGCATTGCGTCGGATTCTCAGTGCCGGCCTTGATGGATTTGCCGGAGGACCTGCTCTGCAGTCGGAGTGTGGGGGATTCGCGCTGGTGGTGTGTCTCATCTCAAAAGTCGAGGGAAAGGAATCGCTGGCGTCTGGCTAGCGTGGTCGACACCTAAAACGTGTCAATGGTCCAGCATGCTGGCAAGCTGTTGCAGATGTGCGCCTTTCGCATAGCGATAATGCACTCTGCAAAGTTGAGAAGTAACAGCACTGCAGTTTGCGGGACTGGATCCGAAGGAATCACGAAATCGTGGCCTGGCTTTGTAAGGTATATCCATTTGTGTTTGCAGGCTCATGATGTCTCCCTGCCGGCAAGCACAACAGGCAGTTTCTGTGCACTAAGCTGGGTCCTTTGGGGCGGTTGCAGAGTTTCCCGACGTGTCAGGCTGGTTCCAACGGGAGCCGGTCTGGATCGACGACAGGCACCGTCTGCAACACAAGCGGAAATGGGAGTGCTGAATTCGCCCTTGGCCTAGCAGGCAAATGTTGCTGCACGTGGAGTGGGTCAAAACCTTGGTGCTGCAGAAATTAAGAAGTAAGACGCGCCGATATGTGCGCTCAAGTCTTTTGCAGCTAGCTGAGATTCGCTCTGTGCTGTCCATGTAGCGATGTTTGCCACTCTTATGCAAAGGCGTGCTTCCTGCTCTATGCAGCCGCTGGAATCGCCGGCGTGCTTCTGCGCCATCCCGAGTCCTCGTATTCGCGAGTCTGAGCCGCGGCATAGATATAGAGTCGTCAGCAAAGGATCCCGAAGAGACCCAGGCTGGCTGAAATGGCTTGGCGTGCGTAGGGCACAGGGAGCGCGGATAGGTGTGGCTAGAGTGGGGGGAGGTCGACCTCCGGCGCTTCGGCCACAAGACGTGCCATGCTGCCGGGAATGCCAGGGCCCACGAAACCCTTTGAGATTTGCCCGCTGCCCGCTTCCTTCGGCCTTCCGAGGAGGAGTCGGCGGCAGTTGGCACTCGGCCTTTGCATCGCGAATGCTGTGCGTTGCCGGAACCTGAGCCTCTGAAAGGCTGAAAATTCTTGGGAGTGCCTTTACGCTTGACATCAGGTTTCAGCTTGTTCTTGGAGATCGAGAACCGGGATTGTCAGCATTCGAGTCACCAATGTTGTGACCTGAAGTGCAGAAAGTGTATGAGGTGAAAGAGAGTGTGGCGGCAGTGTGCAGGAAGGACGTTTGACAGATCTGCTACAACAGCTGGGTCCGACCCAGATGCAGTCGACCCACTCAGCTTTGGCTGACGATCGCTTTGTCAAAACAAAGGTTTGATGTGCGGGTCCGCGGCTCGCTTTCAGTCTGAACCTGTGATGTTGACATGAGGTGGCTGTGGGACTTAATTTCTCTGTGTCCGACTGTGGTGTATCTGTCAGTGCTGGCCTTATTACGGAGCTTTCTGTGTCTTTGAAGGAAGCCAAGTGAAGCCTCTCAGGCTTTCTCCATAGTCGTCTCGTTTTTCGCACAGGCGCTTGCACTTCCAATAAGTAGTGGCCAGAGGACCAGCTTAAGCCAGACTGGAACCTACATGCACGTGCGGCAAGCTCCACTACGCCATCAACGTGGTTCCACTTCCGCTGTTGGACTGCCTGGTGGTCAGGACCCAACAGTCATAGTAGTTCAGCGAGTCGCTGCTCAGTCGATAAAGGGTCCCGGATTCTTCGGCAGCAGCCGGCCTCTCGTGCCATGCCTGAAAGAGACAGGCAAGCCCTGGAAACTACCCCGACCATCCGCTGCAGCTCCTTAGGTGTGCGTCAATATCGCGTGCTACTTTCTAGCCGGACCCTCGGCTGCTTCTTTTGACGGTTTGCACCGGGACTGTTACAAAAGATTTGTGGTGATGACCCAGAGTTTTGCAGAGGTGGTGGCCGTCGCTGTTTGCACGTATTTGCTGTGTGCGTCGGGCGCTCAGTCTCGAAGCATGTCTGCTAGGTCCTTGGTGCATGCATGGCACCTTCAAGGTATCACCACCTCCGAGCATATCTTTCGTGCATCATCGGCTTCCTCTACGTGCCGAGCCAAGCTGCTGCACGAGGGAGTACATGGGCCGCAGCAGCTTTCAGAACTTGGAGGTCACGCTGGCATGGTCAATGCTGTACTACGGGCTGATGGCCGCGTGCCTGATACTTCCAGTGCTTTTGCAGTCCATTTTTCTGGTCCGTTGACGCTGATGGTAGCTATTAGTAATTATAAGTAGCTGATAGCAGTCGCGGTGCCAAGAGCCATCGGCGCAATTTCAGGTGGTGACGCAGCTCGCTGAGATTTGTCGAAAAGACCCTCCCGTGCAGAGCCCTTGGTGTCGGATTATTCAAGCTCCGCAGTAAAAGCATTCGAACGCGTGCGATTGCTCTGCGGTCACGATGTTGCAGCAGTCTCTAGTAGTGCTTCTGTAGTGTGGCGATGGTTCGGGCCGGCCTTGCTCCGTCGCTGAGCATGTCCATGGCATCAAGACTGTCTGAAGCACTCTTCTCTTCGTTCCGGAAGTCGCAGTCTTCCGGGTTGCAAGCCGAAACAAGGGATGGGCAGCACCCTGCAGATTCTTCAGGAAGTCCTGCAGTTCTTGAGACTCTTGATGTTCTCCCGGAGTCGAGCGTAGCAGAGGCAAAGTCTCCTCTCGGACGCTCGGGGATCCAGGCGATCACTTGCGAAGGCGGAGCAGGAATTCGTGACGTCGAAGCATCGCCGCGTGAACCTGCTGACACATCTGCATTGCCCGTGTCTGACCCAAGCGATGTGGTAGCACCGTGCAGCAGCAGAGCTTTGTTCGAAGATCTGCGAGCAACTTCGGTGACAAAGAGGCTACGAAGCAAAACGAAGGGACCTTCGGATGCTCCGACGACTCCAAGGCGGAGCCTGCGATTGAAGGGTTTGCCTCCTGAGACACCTAGCCCGCTTCCACGACCAGTGCGAGCCTTGCGAGCCCTCGGAGCTTACAAAGGGCCCGAGCCTCCTTCCGGGAAGCGGAAACTGCCGGAGCTTCGGCAAGACTCGCCCAATCGCTGCAGCTTTGCCAGCGTCCTGGAGCAAGCACGTTCCTCTGGTCCAGGTGGGAAGCCGTCCGGGAAGAAAGGTGAACCAAAAGGAAAGAAAGCAGGGATCAAACCCCGCCGACAGACTGAGAGGCCCAACACACTCCAGCCAAGCTTGAGACAGAGAGGACTCTTGCGGGTGCCAGCACTGACTCAAATCCCTGCCATCATTTTCAAGAGCTGGAAGCCGTCACCATCAAAGAGGCCACTACCAAAGCGCTGCCGAATGCCACCACTCCAAGCATGGCGCAACGAGCGGGTCGTGTACGAGAGGACCCCGAGCTCGCAGACTCCAAGCGTGGTAGCTGTCGAGGTGGACATGACAAGGTCGGCTCAGGCTCCAAATCGGGATTTTCAGCTGCCCGCACTCCAGGCACCCCTGGAAGCCATGGAGGCCAGTGAGTTCGTGGGTATTTGCACATCCAGGTTGAGAAGCCGAGTTCTAGCACTGCCAGACCGTGGTGACGCCCTGCCCTGCACCGTCGGCATCAATGGTCCTGGCATACTGCATGTCCTTGATGGCTCCTTGAGAATTGCCAAGGACGGAGCAGCAAAGGAGACGCAGCTTAGTGCAGGATCTTTCATGTTATTGAAAGATTCCGACAAACGGCTTGTAGCGCCACCACGAACAGGTCCACGACCAAGACCAAACACAGTTGGCGTTCGTTTCCTTTGGGTGGAGGTTCGTAAGTAGACTCTAAGTAGACGATTGGAGTGGCCCGGCTTTCATGCAATATCTCGTCACAAGGCACGAAACTTTGAGGATCGGGCAGAGATCTGCGGCAATTCGGCAGTTTCGCACGAGCTGAGCAGGGCATTGTGGAAGTGGCTGCAAGTTGTGGCGTATGTGGCATCACACATCTTCACACCCCAATCATCCCGAGTCCATGTTTCTTTGAATGGATTCGTTAAGTCAGAGCCTTGCAACCACTGCTGCCATGAATCTGCTCATTGTCACGTAGGCTTCCTAGTTTGCATGCACACATCTGAGACTGGTCCATACATGTTGCGAAGTAGATTTGCATGGGGAGACCAACGCCCACGACCAGTGCATGCAGCAGACATTAATGCACAGAGAGACGCGCCCGCGGCTTGAAACGGGTTCGAGCAGTGTTTGCCGGATCATCGGCGTGAGCATGACTTCCTGAGCCGGCACAGTATGCTTTCGTGTTTCGGCAAGGCGAATGCTCATCACCAGAGTGGGCGTCGTCTCCGCAACTTGTCAGAACAAGACAACAACAAACGCGAGCAGCGGCGGTGAAGATTGGCCGAGGTTTTCTGCCCGGCACTCTTTCTGGTCAGAGCGGTCTGCCTGCTCGGTGAGAGTCCTGGCGGCTAAAGGAGCCTCGAAACGGGCACTTGGACCTGACTTCAGCTTCTGTAACTCAGGCTGGGGAAGCTCCATGGCTGCCCCGCAGACGTCTCAGAGTCGCGGCGCGTGTGAACGCCGAGAGAGCGCTGAGTCGCCTGCGCTTTCCTGCGCTTTGCTGTTTCCACAGGTCCACGGGAGTTGACCTGCTGCTTGCGCTTTGCTCTGAGTGGCTGCCAACAGGCTCTGCAGAGTCACTTGATTTGGCGCTGATGATGTTGGATGCACTGACCTGCATTGAGCCACTCTCTGTTCCGTGCCAGTTGTGGTGATAGCGTGCCTCATCCCGATGTGCCGCCGGCACGTTTCCATGATGTAGCCGCACCGATGGTCAAGTTGAGTGAGACCTGGGTTTGTACTCTGACTTGCGACGAAAGTGCCAGTTCGACCTCTGACTTCCCAGAGGACTTGACATGTGAATCATGTCTGCAGCTGCTGTTGCTTGTCTGCGCTTAATATGCTATCATGTGAGAACACCGGGCCTTTGCTGCGGAGTGATTTGAAGACCGCTGTAGACTACAAGCGGAAAGACACGCAGCAGCCCAAACCCACAAGACAGCCAGGATCTTTTGTCAGCATCTTGGGGCAAGTCTTTGGGTTAGTCTTTCCGCGTCCGCTTGCCTTCACCCTGTTTTGTTTTCGCAGCGACATACCAGAGGCCAACAATTTGTCGGCATTCGCAAAGCAGAACAGAGGTCAATCTGGATCTGTCGAACGGCAGCATGTCTGATCACACTATCTCAAGTTGTTGCCGCGTATTGACGATCTGGGCTTCCTTCCAGTGTGCAGGAGCTCACAGTTGACTCTGAGTCGGATCCGGACTCTCCGGGAACGGAGGCTGGGTAATCATGTGCAGACAGCACCACCCAGACAGTGGCAAAGTGATGGGGACTGCTACACATCACCGCACCGCGCGCAGCTTCATTTTAACCGAGTGCTTCTTTCATGTTACGCGGTTTGTCCATTTGTCCGGTCAGGGGCCAGCGCTGCACGAGCCGCTGATGGCAAGGCCACCCAAATCCGCCTTGTACTGCAAGCCGAGTTGGGAGTCCACCATGTTTATCAAGAACTGGCTTGCGACAGATGTCTTTGTGGTTGCCCCTCTTGGTTCTCAAGTTGGCTGCAATGCGGCAATAGAGCTGTGCACACCCTGATGCTTCAGGGAGTCTGGAATCGGCGACAACTGGTGCCTCCCTCGCATGCTGCCGACATGGCCATATGTGACCTGGAAGTGTAGCAGTGGTCTTGCTTCATTTCAATCCCGTTGGCATGCATGTCCAGGTCCATGTCGTCCGTGCTGTTGCTGGCTAGCTGCAGGTTTGTAGCGGAGCCTAGAGTCATGCTGTTGCATTGCAACATTAAAGACGCACTACTTGCACATGGCGATCACGCGTCGGTGAGTGTACCTTTTTGTGTACATCTGTATGTATACTGAATTGTTAGTAGCTATCATTTACATACGCACATATACACGTATATAAACGTACGTGCATAAGCACCTACATACATGCATACATGCATCCATCCATGCGTGCATGCACACATCCATACCCACAGCTACATACACATACGTACATATGTGCGGAGATACACACACGTTGAATATATATATATATATATATATATATATACACACATACACACACACACAGACGCATGTGTACATACACACGCACCTACGCATGCACATACGCGTGCAGATGTGCGCGGACAGAGACACGAAAGCACGCACACAGACGTACAAGTACAGATGCATATACCTGTACATATACATATACGGTACATATCCAGATACGCACAAATTACCAATACATATACTAGTACGAACAGTAACACTAGTACGAACATAGTTACGAGCGAACTAACTTTTTAACGAGCTACAAAGCTAACTAGTCAACTGGGCAATTATCCAACAACTAAGAATTATTTGTTCATTTATTGAACTCTCTCCCTCCCGATGTACTTGACAGGTGTGTCAATCTGTCCATGCGCGTATGTGTGTGTGTGTGTGTGCATGTACATATATACATATATATGCACATAAGTAAGTATCTACTCGCTAGCTCTGCCATGTAATCGTCATGCGCATGTAGCGCGCATTGGATGTCGCCATGGATCTCGGCCGCGGGCAGCCTAAAGCTCTCCATGTCTGGACTTGGGTGTTGCGCTTTCAACTGGGCTTAGGCCTTCGCACACTGCGCTCCAACAGAAGCTTCGCGGGCACGCGTACCCTCGCAGCACCAGCCCTGGCAGGAGCCCACCGTGTGTTCGTAGGGTCGTAGGAAGGATTTGTTCGAAGCTTTCGGCACTGACTTCATTGAACTCTCTCTGCGCCAGCTGTGCTGAGCTTGAGAGTGCAACAGTGCGCTCGTGCCTGGGCTGCTGGGCTGCGGATAACTCTCAGTCAAACCAATTAAGGTTTCCCATACTGGAGCCATAGGCCAGACAACAGAACCGCCAGCGGCGGCAGCAAAAGAAGACGAAGCACGATGACATCGAGAGCGTGTAAAGGCAAAGTCAATGCCAAGTCGGGGGGTCTTGCGACAGAATGGTCAGGGTCGAGTTCTCAAAGCACATTGAAGCACCAACCTTCCACAGGCTTCGGTGATTCTTGAGCTTTCGCCCACATGCCCAAGAATGTTGCAGGCATCCGTGTGCTGGAGCTCGCCAGTGCCCGGAACTTGGTGGAATGTATGTTGGCCTCGACAAGGTAACATACTAAGGTAGCATCCAACGGCAGACGCGGTAGCTGCTTCCAAGAGCCTGCGGTTAATTCTGCAGGTGCTTGCTGGCCCTTCTGTCGGCCAGTTCCTCGCGGAACTGGGTGCCGATGTTGTGAAGGCGGGCCGCACAAGGGCAAGAGCCCGGCCTCACATCTGACGTATTCTGACGAGGTTGAAAACCGCAAGCCCGGCTCCGAGCATACATCACTTGTAGATGGGTCCTGACATGGTGGACGAAGACTTTCTTTGTGCTTGATGCAAGGGAACTTGTCACGAAACCATTCTGTGGTGTCGACATGCAATCGCCTCCTGGATGCTGCACAGAAGCAGGACCGGTGGAGACGTGACGCGGTCGTGGCGACTGCGAGGAGACAACCCCCAACAAGCGACAAGCTACTTCTCTTGTGCCTCGGCCACTGATGAAAATGGCTTGCTTGAGTGCTGTTGCAGGATGACAGGATGGTGCTTGGTTTGTATCTCACAGCTTCGCGCTTTCACAAGGCTGCAACCTGGGAAAGCGATCCCTGGCCGTAGATGCATCCACAGACCGCGGCCGAGACCTCTGCAGGTGCCGGTTCACAGCTCGAACTGCCTCGAAGCCCCAGAACTTTGAACTGCCACAGGCGCTTGGCCATCTCGTCAGACGTTGCAGGCGGCTCAGCGCAACGCATCTTGCACTCTTTTGAGAGGGTTTTAAAGGCACACTAGGGCGCCACACCCCAAAGCGCCATGCTTGGACAACAGGACTGGAACACCTGAATTTTGTCTGAAGTTTCTACGAGAGCGAGAGACGGAAGGAGCGCAGAAAGGAGGCTCAGCCAATGCGTTTAAAGCCCTTGAGCCGAGCCTCCTGAGGGCTCCCGAGCTCGACCTCGCCGCAGCTGCAAGACTCAGTGCCGGTCGTAGCGAGGGGGGCCGCCATGACCGCGCCTGCCGGCGAGGGGAGGCAAAAGGCCAGCAGCTCCGCTGAAGCTTCGCAACGTTGCGGTCATCGACTCGCCAGGCCAACGATGAGAAGGGGTCCAAGCCTCACGGAACCACGACGAACGACGGTGTGTTCACGGGAGCGAGCGCGTGAATATGCACGACAGTGAAGATTTTGGATGAGTGCTGGTGCCCGAGGCAAGATGTGCGTTTGGCAAACATCTTGGCCGCGAAGGCAGTGTCGGACACCGTGAGGCACCGCCGTGCAGAGCTCCAGCGGCTTTTGCCTTCAGCTTGGGCAGTGCATGCTGTGCAGGACCTCGCTTGGACCTCGGGGCATGGACAAGATGATCCAGGAGCCGAAAGGCACGTAAATTGGGTGGGCGACGAAGTACACGGGGCCGAAACACGTGCATCATCTGCTACACATGTGCCTGAACCAAAACTGGCCCGACGAGTGTGCCTCCGTGGACACATTGTCCAACTGTTCTTGATCTTGATTTGCTCTGCTTTTCCACTGCGACTGCTGCTCAGGCGAGGTGCTGATCTCAAACGATGGTGCCACCATCTTGTCGCGACTTGACTGATGGCAAGAAGTCCACCAGCACTTAAGCTACGCTTGCCATTGCTAGGAAGCTGAAGCTGCAACACCCAACTGCAAAGATGATGGCCGAGCTGTCCAAAGCGCAGGAGCGAGTGTTGAGAGACTTTGAGAGTTGGAGACTCTGCAGCCGGGGTATGGAATCCTGTCTCAGGACATCGAGGCTGGCGATGGCACTACCTCCGTGGTCGTCATTGCTGGAGCTTTGCTCGGTGCAGCAGAGCGGCTGTTCGGACCTGAGTTGACGTGGACACGCAGACGAGGATGCAGAGACTGCATCGCAGTCGCAGTCAGTCCCGGAGAACTGAGGCTCAAGAAGGGAATTCATCCGCAGACTATCACCGAGGCACAGCTTGTGGATGTTGCTGTTTGGCCAAAACGTTGGCAGTTTTTGTCGGTTGTCTCTGCGAAAGCTTGCTCCTGGTCCAGGCATTTCTGCAGGCAGCCCACAAGGCATCGGGTCCAGGGAGGACTTGGGGAGGTTTTGCGTCGTCGTTTGATCCGTTCGGCAGTAGTCTTCGGGGGGTCAGATGTTCTTCAGAGCATACGGGTCTAGGATTCGGAGCTACTGATCTGAGCTGACAGGCCGAGGAGGTCCTCGATGCGGTTGCGCAGCCAGTTGCGGCTTGGAGTGCAATTGGATTCATAATGGCGGGGATGAACGCGGAGCATCGTGGAGCCCATTTGTTCAGCCCCCCTTTCCCAGGATTTGGCCGACCGCGAGCAAATTCTCCAGGCCGCCATCACCTCGCTGAATTCGAAGGCACCGTGGGCTTCACAGGGCTTCATCGCACACTGTAGGGTTGTAGGGTTGCATAGAAGGATTCGGTAGCGGCTGATTTGTTGGCGGATAAGCTGCACTGATCTACGCCATGCTTTGAAGAACTGAAGCAGCTCTTGGAGTGCAGGTTGTCTCCCAGGAGTCCGAAACCTTAGCGCCGATCGCAGTCGATGCGGTGTTGAAGGTGCCCGCAGACCGATCCGAAGCCTCAACATGGCTGGGTCTTTCTGATGTGTGCAATGGTACAGGTAACAGACCCGAAGTCAGCAAAAAACGTTGACCTCAACGACATCAGACTGGTGAAGAAGTTGCCTGGCAGCTGCCAAGTCATGTCAGTTATGCAGTGATGCTCTCTGTGCTGAGTCACTCCACTAAGTTTCCTTCTGTAGGCTGGGGGCAACCACGGACGACACCGAGTTGGTCGAAGGCCTTGTCCTTTCCCAGAAAGCGCATGGCCCTCGGATAACGAGCCTCGATGACCCCGCGCTTTGCTTGAAAGTACAGAGGTCCAGGTCTGCCGGAGGCCCCACGAGAGTGCAGGACAGGGCAGAGCAGACTGTCAGAGCACGCCTTTGACTGGCCTGCCGCAGGATGCCAAGATCGGGCTGATCCAGTTCTGCCTCTCGGCCCCAAAGACAGACATGGAGAGCAACATTCAGGCCGAGGGCATGTCATCGCATCCTAGGCAAAGTCATGATGGCAACTTCGGGTTGGAGTAAATCTCATGACATGGCACCCTTCTGGCAGGTCCGCGACTATGCGCAGATGGATCGCTTGCTGCGAGAGGAGAGAACACTGCTGGCTGAGATCTTGGCTTCCGGGGATTGCGAATTTTGATGCTGGGGCGGGCATTGGAGCCAGAAGCAGACCCGAGGCCAAGATGGTGAAGCAAGTCGCCAAAACTGGCTGCAATGTCTTGCTCGTTCAAAAGTCCATTTTGCGAGATGCCGTCACAGACCTCTCATTGGACTTTTGTGCCAAGGCGGGAAACCGGCCGAACCTGCCCAAAGCGTTGATGCCTCTTGTCCCTGCGAGGCCAAGATCATGGTTGTCAAGGACATTGAGCGAGAGGACATCGAGTTCATCTCCAAAATTTTGGGTGTAGAGGCCAGATTGATGCAGATAGGCAAAGCCAGGCTGTAGTGTTTGAGCAATGCCAAGATGACGCCCACCCGCCCGCCAGCCATTCTTCCCCGGAGAACCAGTCACAGTCTTGCAGTGTCAGAAGCCAAACTTGTGCGGATTTTCGTTAGAATTCGGTGTGATGTCATGCTGAAGGGTTTGGCTTCGCCGGCAAAGCTAGGGGGAAAGCGACCTTTAAACGAAATGCACGAACCTCATTGGCTCGACTGAAGGCTGCGGCGACGCTCGACACCTTTACACCGGACAAGCTGGCGAAGGTTCGCACCGAGCAGGAAGTCCCTCCTTGCAGTTGAGCAAAAAGGAGGATTGTCATTGCGATTCTCAAATGCAACCCCCAAGCAGGCCAACCTTGTTCACGAGGAGAATTTGGGCACAGAGCCACTTGGTGCTGTAGTTGCGCGTTCACATTGATATACTCGCAAAGAAAGCACGGATGTCATGATGCCCTCTACCCGTCATCTCTCCCGAGATCTCCATCACCTCACCAATGCTCCATCCGTTCTTCATATTGTGGCAGCTCAGGTTGGGCAGCATCGTTCGCTTCACCGGCCTGCAGACTTCCAAGGCGTGCACCGGAGCCAAGCGGTCAAAGCATTCGATGATATTCCGCATGATGTGACGTGTGATCATGGTGCTGCAGGGTGGTTGTGTGTCTGTGCTGGTCCGTGCATCCAACCAAATGCTGCTGGATGAGACAGAAAGGCTCGCGCTATCGAATCGGTGTTTTATGTAAGCACAGGTTCGGCGTAGAGCATCCTGTCTTGCTCAAGAGATATCCGCCGTGTGAAAGTCAAGATGCGCACCGGCAGATCAATCCACGATGCACTCTGCGTGGTGCGAAGTCTTGTGAAGAAGAAGGCTGGCTTCGCTTAACGTTTCCGGAAAGCGAAGAACGGCAGAACGCTCCTCGCAGCTCGCCGGGCAGGCGCTCATCGCCGGTGGAGCAGCGCCCGAGATGGAGGTGGCGCAGAAGCTGGAAGCCTGGGCCAGGCCAGGGCGATGCTGCTAGTGCCTAGCGGATTTGTGCATTCCACAAGCATTTCGCCAAAAGGACGGTGGGCGGCATCACGCAGGTTTGCATCGAGCACTATGCTGAAGCGCTAGAGCTTGCCCCGCGGCCACAGATTGCCCTCCCGGCCCCCCCCCCCCAGAACCTGCGAAACTATGGTTACAACGGAGAAGCAAAGTGCGAACACACGGCAGGAGCATGCAGAGTTGTAAGCTAAGAACATCTGAGATGAACAGGGTGTGTGTCCATCTGGCAATCGATGTGTTACAAAGTATACTGCAGCCGACTCGGGCCAATGACATTCGAGAATCCCTTCATGTTCGTTGCCTTTGTTACGGTAGTCTCGTTCTCATACACGACCGCATGGTATTGCGAGCGCGTTTACCTTGGGCGAGGCTGCGAAAGTGTCTGAAACGACTCGTGCTTCCCTTGCAATCAGCACATGTGCCGCATTGTGCACTCGCCGCCATAAACACCTGACCGTCTCGGCTGTCACTGCAGTCAAGCTCCGTAGTCTCTGCGTCAAAACCGATCTTTGCGAGTGCAAAGTCCGAGGTTCCCTACACACTTGCAGAAAATGCAGGGATGCAGCCCGTGGAGATCGTCACGCAGCTTAGAGCCGCTCACGCAAACGGTGAGAAGTTCGCCGGGATCAACGTGAAGACGCTTGGAAATAGTCAGTATGTCGATGTGAACACACAGATAAAGCGGACAAGCGGGAAGGTCGAGCAGATGCACTCTAAAAATTATACTAGGTTCAAGATTGTAGCAGGACTGCAGCAAAAGGTTCGTGCAGATGATCTTGCCTTGGTGCATCGTACGGTGATAGTGTCTGGCATCAGGAAAAGCTGCATCAGCAATATGTTCAAAGAGAATGTGGTGCAGCCGTTGCTGGTGTCGACGAGTGCCATGAACATGGCCACAGAAACTGCGCCGAGCCGAACTGCAGTGCTGCACAGATTCGACAACCGTCGATCCCTGACATCCTCCCTCCCACGACTTGCAGTGCGATCTCCAGGTGCGTATGATCCTGAAGATCGACGACATTGTCCTCACCCGCTGAGACGGAGCAGATAAGATTTCGAACTAAGAGACATCACGAAGAGCATTCATTGACATTGTGCTGGGCTCAGTGTTTTACAGAATGTTTCAGACGTCTAGCGAGCATTGCTCGAATGGATAAGCATGACAACCCTCCAGGATTCGGTCTTGCAAGCTAGACAAGCTGAGTAATACTCCAGCGTATTGCACCTTGTCACTGCCTACAAAATGGGGCATCGACGAGAAGAAAAAAGCAAGCACAGTGGTTTCGGGTAGCTCGTCTTGGCATCGTGCTTCGTTGTTAGCCTCGCTAGGCCCCTCGAGGCCTCGGGGCACTTGGTTTCTCATGGTATCCAGAGGGAAGTGGGCCGACATGTGGAGATGAAGAGGTAGTTTGCACCTGTGTGTCTGCTGAACGTCGGACGCTGAATTTCCAAAGGGCAGACGAGGTCATCTTCTTTGCTTTCTGAGTGTCGTGTCCACTAGGTCATTGCCTCCTACAAGCCCGGGGATGATGTCAAGCTCGGTCTGGACGCTGCGCGGCTGCGTGCCAAGGCCGGTCTGGCCACATGTGCCTAGTTTCCGCTCGAGCTGTTTCACGTGCACAAACCATAGCTGAGGCGCCGCGTCTCATCTATGACGCTCGGCATCATCACCGAGTGCGCATGCTACAAGCTACTGTAGGCAACGACAAATGTGAGGATGAAAATTCATCGCATGCCATCCCCGCACTTTGCGTCCCACTGTGCCGTTTCGTTTGGATTCTTGGTCAGCTTTCCTGTAATACTTAACATGGCCCTGGCAGGCCCAGATAACCGGCTATGGTTTGGACGATCCACGCACTGGCTACGATGCTGTCATCCAGGTCCTGAAAGGCTGCACAGTGGCCTGGCTGAGTTCCGCAGTACCGACTTGGCCCCTGCAAGGCAGAGTCAGGCTTCACCTTCATGAATGGCGCTGCTGCACACCAGGTCACTTGGCTATGAGGCTATCGAGGCTTTGGGAGGCTCTGCTTCAAGTGCGCAGTATCAAGCTCACGGGCTAGACGACTGCGGCGCTTCGCTGCGAACATTCCGTAAAGTTCGTCGGCTCGCATGGAAGGGGGTGTTATGCTGCCGGACTGCTTGGTTGCAACAACTGGACGGATGGGACCCGGATAAGATAGACAGAACCAAGTTGGCTCAGCAATGCAGTGGCAAGCTGGACAAACCTGCAGCGCGGTGTTTCTTAAGCTTGCAGGAAAGGGAACGTGAAATGGGCTGTATCTTGGGCTGGGCTGGCCAGCACTGTGAGTATCTTGTAAGAGCATGTGCGCCAGCACGTGGTCCTTCAGCTTGCCGGGTGTATTTCGGGTGGAGCTTGCTCCATAGAATGTGGGGTGGTCCATGGGCATGTCACTGACTGTCGATAACGATTCTGGAAAACAAGATGATGTAAGCGAGAGCACTTGCAAATAAATAGATGTTGGCATGCTGAACCAGGCTGAAACACTTGATCTGAAAGGATGGTTGTATGATAGTAACGCGAGTAAAGTTGATGCAGCAGTGCGAGCAGCATGTCCATGTGTCATGTTGGCCCAAGCCCAACTAACTCGGATGCGTTGGTATGTGCATTGATGCTTGTAAGGATTACGCATGCCACAATTTCAGATCCGCAAATGAAACAACATGGTGTATCACAGGTAAATACTGTGCAGTTCTGAGATGTTGCCTTCTTCACCAGTCCCTGTCACGAAAATGTGTGGAGCACTGAGGGAGGAAGTCCCACGAAGATGCCTGTGGCTCTCGTGGATTTGCTGGCAGCGCATCAGCTCAAGGAGGTGGATTCCTGAACTCCAGCGCATCAGTTCGCTGTTCGGCTCCGAACACATGCGGATGCAATGCGATCGATGCCCTGCGTAAGGCTCATTGTGGGCAAAGCTTGATTGTTGTTTCTACCGCGAGCGCAGGCTATATTGCTAGCACTGTTCAATCGAGAACGCTTTGGACAAGGCCGCTTGTCTGCTTCGCGGCTCGTTGTGCAGTTCCTGGCCTGCGCGCGAAAACCGATCTGTCTTTAGACAGCTTGTCCCTTAGTGTCAAGGTGCGCATGTGCACGTCTCTCTGATGGCAGCGGCAGTTGCCTCTTTGGCCAACCAGGCCAGAGACTGGGCTCCGCCTCATGTGCAGTGGGATGCTTTGTACCTGCTGGCATTCGAGGCCACGGGCTACTTGATTACCGGCGAGGTGCCGCAAAGGATGGGTTCAGCACCGTGGTTCAATTTTTGCGTTTCTTCTCGGGCCGTGGAGGGGTGAATGTCGCACATGTATGTTGTATGTGTCTGATCTACGCTCAGGATCATCCGTCAATCTGCCCTTATGGGACAGCTTTCTCCGACCAGGATGAAGCTTTCCGGCTGGGGGAGGGAGCATGTCAGAACGAGACCATGGCAGGACGGTGAAGCGCTGGTCCTCGCAGACTTGAACTCAGCTGGCCTGATCTAGCTATTGGATACTCAGCGAGGCTTGATTCTGACCATCTTTTCCCATCGCAGGGTTGATTGCGCTGCTTAGGTTGGAACTGACGCGCAATTCACCGCCTTGTGCGAAGTCGCTGCCATAGCCTGCTAGAGACTGCTTTGGCCTGCTATAATCGGTGCATTCCAGCGCATACAGCCTGCAGAGTCTACATCCACAAGCGCGTCATTGGTTGCTTTACCATGCTTTACCTGCGCAGTCTGGAGCACCATGAATTCCTTCGGCTTGCCAACCCTGCTTCCTCAGTGCTCTTCTGCACGTCAGTGTTGGGGTTAGGTTCTGCGACGTCCAGATCTTGCAACCGACCCACGCTACCTTCGCAATGTGGACCGGGTGATCAATCGGAAGGCAAACCGCCTTACAGCATCAGAGAATGGAGGAGGCTGTCGAATCCGATCGTGACTAGATGTGACTAGTATCTAATGGCAGTGCCTCGAAGCTAGATGCATCAAAGAAGGAGGCGTAGGTACCACTGCTTGCATGGTGATTGGTTCCGGTTCAAAGTTGAGTGAAGTCAGATCTGGTCCCGTCAGGAGCTCCATGCTGCCCTCGGGGAGACTGTTGCCAGATGGCGCCGTGATGAGCTGCTCGCTGCCCTGAGCGAAAGGAAGGCGCTCTGGATACACTTACAGCCTTACTCTAATACACTACTAATTGCCCCGCTTGACCCACTTGCCCCGCTTGCAGCCCCCAGCCCTGTAGTCCCCGTGGGCGGCCGGCTTCCTTCCGCAAAATCAACCCCTCCTTCACGGCTCCCAAGCGTGTTGCATTGAGTCTGAGGAGAGCCCTGCCTTCGGACCCTGAGGCGGATAAGAATCCCTTCCAGGAAGAAGGTTCCAAATAGAAAGTAGCCGCCTGCCCCAGACGCCCATAGATCCGTACAGGATATCCCATTTCCCATAGACCCGTCGATCCTACTCCAGGCTTACATGCCTGCACTCCGCGCCGCCATGGCGGCACTTCTTGCATTGCTGCGCTGGCCGAACTTTGTCAATGGCGATGACACCGGCCAGAGCACGGAAGGCAAGTTCGGGATACCAAGCTTCAACGGTGAACCCCACCCGGCTTGCAGAGTGCACCTTCAGGGTGAAAACCCGCATCGCGAAGCAGAAGGCCTTGAGCAAGGAGGAGCAGGAGAAGCTTGGCCCTCTCGCTTTTCGCTTGGTGGAAAGCTTTTCGGGTGGCACAGGCTCTGGAGATGACCGAGCTTGCTAATGTGAATGGTGCCGAGGCTTTGCTCGAGCTGCTTGTGAAAACGCTGCGGCCCAAGAGGCTTCAGCAGGCCCAACAGCTGTGACACATGGAATGATGTCGAGGCAGGCAGGCGAGCCCATATGAGCCCATGGCGTACAGATGCCTGGTGGACTGTTCAAGTGAGATGAAGCTCCCCGTCCTGGTGCTTGCTGAGCATGTTTCAACATCGGCCGGCATATCGGCTGACCACCAGCTGCTTGTGAGAACGGCACTGAAAGGGACTTGACGTGCGACAAGGTCAGACGAACTGGTGAACCAGCATGGGCGCTTGCATGAGAGAGAAAAGAGATCACCGCCAAAAGCTGGACACGGGAAGCACGGCCAGCAGCGAGCGTGATGGCGGTCTGAATGACCCTTTCTGCGAGAGGTCCCCTTTCTCGCAAAGTAGGATTCCTGCTCCAGGTCAGCTGCGTGCTCTGCAATGTCCTGGTCATCAAGGTCCACGCCGTCCTCTGTGAAGTAGTCGACGCGCTCCTCGGCTATGCCGAAGTCACCGTCATAGCCCTCAGCCTCTTCACCGGCCTCACCGTGGTCCTCGGCAAGCTCTTCCTCGGTGTGCTCGGCCATGTAGCCTGCAGGTCGCCAGCTCCTCGTGCCCCGGCACTTTGCTGTGTCAGGGTTGGTGTCTTTGGAAGAAAAACTGGGTTGTGCTTTGGGCCGTTTAAAGATTTTCTTGGAGATTGTTGTGATGCTTAGCTTATGACCAGCAGCACCTTTTTGCAAGCACCGAAGCTCCACATATTGAAACCGTAAACCCCTAAACCCATAAACTCTCCAAACCCTAAACCCATAAACTCTCCAAACCCTAAACCCATAAACTCTCCGAAGAGCTTCCCTCGCCTCCTGGCTATCTTCGTCATCCAGCTGCGTGTCATGGAGGCTGGGTGGGTTAGGCTTTAGTAGTTCTTAGTCTTTGGGTTTAGAGTAAACGCCCTCAGTGGTGGTTAGGCGCCCTTAGTGGCGGTTAGGCGCCCTTAGTGGCGGTTAGGCGCCCTCAGTGGCGGTTAGGGGTATAGGCTTTAGTTAGGATTGGGGCATGGGGTTTAGTTTGGATTTTTGGGCCAGGGTCTCGTTGTTTGGGTTTTGTGGGGTTTCGTGAATCTTGCCAAGACTGGAAAGTTTACCCAGGATGTAGAGTTGAGGCTCATAGCATAAAGCTTTCCCGGAATTAGGGTATGGTTGGTTTCAGATCATATTATGTTATCCTTGGACCTAAACTTAACCATCAAGAGGGGCAGCTTTGAGGCCGAGCTTGCAGGGTTACAGTTATTCTTCAGGCTAAGTTTAGGGATGGTTTAGGGTATGTCGGGCTTTTGCTTCAAGGCTTCGGCGTAAGTGGGCTTCTGGGGTTTTATAGGGGGCCATATTACACGATATACGGGCTATTTGAGGTAGCATAAGGACCAAATTAAGAGGCCACCTACCTATCTGAAAAAGTCTCCATTGTAGTTCCCTTTTATATATTGGTTAACGACTGTCATAGTTAGCATCCTGGTGAAACCCAAACTACGACCCCAGGCCCAAGCCCTAAACCCCAACCTCATGCATCCAGCCTGCAAACGCCCCTGCTGGGGACTGAAACCCCTCCAAACCCTAAGCCCCAACCTCTCAACCCCTAATAACCCCGAAGCCATAAACCGTCTCTCAGACCCTGGCCACCTCTCGCCAGCGGCGACGGCCCTTCCAGCACCAAGCAATGGCTTGGTGCTCAGTTGAAGGGTTCGGGATGTAGGGTTCAGTTTAGGGTTTGGTGTTTAGGGTTTATATTAGGGGTTTTTTCCTCCCACCTAGCAAGGACGAAGCCCGCGTTCTATTCGGGGTTTAGACTTTAGGGGTTTAGGGTTTAGCGTTTAGCGGTTTAGGGTCGGAGCGGCGTGACCACTCTTCCTGGCTTCTAGTTTTACCATAGTATCCATTGTAGTTGCTAGGAAACCCTAAACCTTAAGCCTTTATGTTTGGTTTAGGGTTTATAATTGGTCAAAGAAACCCTTGCTAAGCTTTCCTGTGTTTTAAGCGGCACTTCGAAATCCAACTAACCTCCCAACACAAAAGTCCGCACACCCTAAATCCTAACTCAGTACTCCTGGACTTGATGGATGCCCCTGGAATTGTAATTGGCCGGGCAGCTCCGGGAACGGTGCCTGGGCTCTCTTGGGCTTCATAGCATTCAGGGTTTGGGAACTTAGGGTTTAGGGTTTCGGAGCATAGGGTTTAGCGTTTGGGAGTTTCGGGTTTAAGGTTTGGGAGCTTAGGGTTTAGGGTTTGGGAGTTTAGGGTTCAGGGTTCAGTTGCTCCGGATCGAGCATTCGCTAGTCAAGCTGACGGTCTCAGATTTATAGAAGAAAACCCACCTGCACAAAGAGTCCCGTAGCATTCAGACATCACAGAGTTTTCATATTATCATTCAGCCTTGAACTCGTGTGTACACAAATTGCATACCCAAGTTGTCATAAGCAAGCATCATTTTTCTAAAGCCTGACATTCTATAGCTTTAAGCCTTGTAATCTTACAGCCTGAAACCTTAAACTCTGAAACAAAAACAAAGCCTGAAAACTTAACCTTGACATCCAGTAGTCTGAGACTGAGACCTTAACGCCTGCAAACCCTTAAGCCTGAAGCCCCAGTTGATGTTTGCACTATACCCAAGTCCTGACCCTGACCTCAAGGGCGCCAGGTTTCGGCCTGAATCCTTGGTTTCGGCGTGTTTCCGGGGTTTAGGCTGCGTTGGCTTTTTGGAGCAGGCACACACAAAGAAAAACTAGCATCTCAATATCGCCGCCCAGCCCATGCAAATCTGCTGTTTGTAAAATTAAAACTTAGCAACCGAAAATCCATTCGAAACAATGTGGAGCCCGAAACCGGTGGCCAGGGTTTCGGCATAAACCTTGACCTCAGGGGCCAGAGTTTAGACCTAAACCCTGCCCACCGGTTGGGCTTGAATTCATTGGGGTTTAAATGCGGAAAGAGAGGTTTCGGTTTAAGGTTTAGGGTTTCGGGCTTTGGGTTCAGAGCTTAGCGTTCAGGGTTCAGGGTTCAGGGTTTAGGGCTTCGGGGTTTAATGGCTGCGACTGCGGCTAACACCGCCACGACGACGAGGACTGTGTACTCGAATTGCGACAGCAAATGGTAGTAATAGTAGTAATATGGTAGTAATATGGTAGTAATATGGTAGTAATCTGTTAGCAATATGGTAGTATAGTTACAGAGTACTACTGCAACTACCGCTTCTACTAGCACTACCGCCAGTACTAGTGCATCGGTGCTAGGAGGGTGTAGATTGCAAGCAAGCACTGCGCTTGCAACACTGTGTTTTGCCATTGCAATCTCTTCCCCCTCCCTCCTTCCCTCCCTCCCCAGGTTGCCCAATACCCCGTAATTAAGGAGTATAGCCTAAACCATAATATGAAGCCTTTTTTAATCGAAGCCATATTCCTTAATTAAGGGGTATTGGGCTCTCTGGGTCCCTCGTGGAAGGCCTTACCTTAGATGTTTACCGTCGCCATGAGCAGCTGCAGAGGTGCAGCCCCCGGCTTTGCGCTTTGGGTTTGGTTTGTGCTGCGGGTTAGTCTTTTGTGTTTTCGGGATTTCGGATGTTGTGGGGGCGGTCTAGGTTTCAAGTTTGCAGTCTAGGGCCTAGGGTTTAAGGGGGCAAATGGGCTTTGGGCCTATTCTCTGCGGCTTCAGCATTCCAAGACATACGTCTTGTCCTGCGCAGTTTGTCACTCCTTCCCCTCCCAAGACGAAGATGCCGAAGAACGACGTGGAGGCACCACCACCTAAGCAGAAGCCCGTCAGTGTCAGGCCTCAACCTCAACCCTAAGCCCCTCAACTTTATGCAAGCAGGTGACCGGCACGGGCTTTGTAGTGCCCTCATGCCGCTCGCGGCCCCTCTGCTTGGACCCCTGGCCTCGCTGCCGGGATTTCCTCCAAGAACCTGTGGGAGGACTCCTTGCTTGCCCAGGGGATAATTATTGTGTGCTGAGTGCATGTGTGTTTTTCTTCTTGTGCACGCGTTTGAGCCGGGCATGCTGAGATTGTTGCTGGGTTTGGCTCCCATTGTCATGCAAGTGCATCAGCCTTTAGGTTGAAATCAGAACATAAGAAGTCTAGGGCTTAAGGCTCGGGCACTCTGTCCAGCTTGGCAGAACATCGCGCTGAAAAGCTAATACCACGAAGCTATCATCTGTTGGATTACAATTGAACACCTCCAAGTCGGACTCCATGCTGGCTAAGCAGCGTCACCGCTATCATTGCAACATGCCAACAAATAAGCTTTGCCTCTAACACATCAATTAATAAGTCAGTCATGTCATGTGTATATAACTCTTGCGTCTGTACTCAACATCAAGGAAGAGGCCTTCGAAAGAGCCAAGAGATCCGTGAAGGACAAGGCCAACGAGGCGGCGATGAAGCGGAGGCGAAACTGATAAAAAAGGGTGCCGACTGCATTCGCCTGTTGCGAGCTTCTGTGGTTCATTCACGATAGTTCTGAAACTTTCTCGCATCAGGACCTGGATCTTCACCATCCCCGGTGGTCGCGTGCTGTGCATTCTGGGGTTCGGATATCGGCGCCTTTTTGTGGAGAGAACTTAAGGGTTTCATTGATGTTGTGGGGTTGAATCAGGTGCTTGGGCAGGCAAGCACTTTTTTGAATGCCTTCAGGAGCACAGGCTAAGATGAGTCCTACAGGCAGAAATAGACCAGCCGATGCCAGTGGTCCGTAGTAGTTAAACTTAGTCGTAGAAGTAGTACTGGTCTTTGCAGCGGGGTAGGTAGGCAGGTAGGTAGGGACGGGGGTAGGTCGTAGGTAGGTAACACTAAACCCAAACATTGAAGTGAAGGTCTTTTACTTAAGAGGATTCATTTATGGTTCAAGAACCCTAACCCTAAACTGGTAATTCTAGAGCACTGCAGAAGTGCGATTACTTGTTGGAATTCGGCTCTTAGCTACAGATGTTAAACAACGTAAGTAGAGCAACGCAGAAGTGCCAGTACACGTTGGGATTCGGCTCTTAGCTACAGATGTTAAACAACGTAAGTAGAGCACTGCAGAAGTGCTACGACACAGTTTAACAGCTCAGGCATCTTTGGGGGGTTCCCAGTTGTTTCTCTATGCTTTCTTCAGGGTTGCTCGAGACTGTCTTTGCAGTTGCCTGTCATGAAATCTCCGTCTCAGGACCTTTTGTGACAATTGTGCTCTCTCTACACATCCAGCGGGGCTCTCAGAGTCAGTGAATCAGTTGGTCATGAGCATGGCTTCAGCAGCGGCTTCATTTCTGACCGATGCATTTCGCGTTGACACTGAGACAGACAGCCCGCGCTTCTAGAAATCATGTTCCGAATCCATTTGCTGCCCAGGTCGGACCTCGTCATAGCCATGGTGAACCTCATCATCGTTGCGGCGGCCTGGGCCTCACGTCCTGCTTTCCGTTCAGTTCAGTCCAGGTCCAAGACCGCAAGAAAGTCTGAGTTGGTATCCGTGAAAGTTGGTGGACATGCTTCAGCGTGCCACGTGATGGCTTTCGGCAGGATTCGAACCTTCGCACTTCTTTGCGGACCTCGACCGGTTCAATGATGCTCGTCTGCAACTGGGGTAGGTTGGAGTTCTACTGCGCGCTTTCTTGCTTGTCTGCTGCTTGATTGTAACTGCAGTGCTTTGTCCGCTTGACAGCTTGATCTTGAGCCTGCGCCTCGCAACTCCAGCTCTAATCAGGGCCACTGTCTGAACATGTTCAGCAGCAGCATGATCAGGCATATTCAAAGCCACACCTGGGACATGGGTTGGATTCTTATAACATCAGCTCTGGGCCCTGGGCTGTTCGGTCCTGCCTTAATCAAAACCATATTCGTATGAAGGTCTTAAGACGCTCTCACTGCAACATGCCAACAAATAAGCTTTGGCTCTAACGCATACCAGCCTCTATCTCCGCTAAAGGCAATGGGGTAAATGATAATTTCATGCAGTGGGAGCGATAGATCTTCTGTAGACGCCTCTCGCCAGCCATGGACGGCTGGTGGCCCGTGGGGCCGCCCATGTGGGCTCCGCAATTTTGGCCGCAGATGCTGGGTGATGCACCGCGCTACGGCGGACAGGAGAGCCACGTCAGAGATTGATCTGAAACCTTGCGATTCTAATTCATATGACGACAGGAGCGGGCCGGCCTCAGCCATGCCACGCGGTTGGAGAACCGCGAGACCTCCCGCGAGAAGACTGTGGGCCTGGCACGTTAACTGTCTTCAGGGTCTTGCGTCTTTTGGTTCAGTTTCAGCAGCACGGTTCTGGAAAGGCTCGCCAGATAGCTCTCCTCGAGGCCTGACGCGGGCTGCGGTGCCACAACGCTTCGGATTATCAGATTTCTTGAAAGCTGTGGTTGCAGGCAGAGAACGCCCGGCTCCAGGAAGAGAAGGGCAAGATGGAGGAGCGCTGTTCACAAGTCACAGGTCACACCACTTTTGAGTCATTCAGTGTATCGTTCAGGCGGCCAGCGACTGGAAGGTCCGCTTCTACGTTCTCCTGTCGCAGATGAACCGCCGCGAGGAGGACTGGGAAGACATGGCGTGGTACTACAAGGCTCGGATTGATCAGACTGCGCTGCGTGCACAAGTACACTTGGCCCCTGTTGCCAGGAGCTGGCCAAAGCAGGGAAGGCAGGGCCAGTCACTGCAAACAAGGACCCCCGCAATGCCCTTACTCCATGCTTGCAGGACCCAGTTCATGGCCGACTTGGCGGAGGAAGGTCTGGTCGGATGAGGCTGGGTTTCACGGGTCAGGGATGTCGGGTTTCTTGCGCCAGCGTCCCTTCTCGCCCGCACACTGAGACTGTCGAAGCTGCCTCGTCTTCTGCGTCAAAGAAGCCATCTCCGAAGGACGGGGCAGAGCTAGGTGGAGCACTGGAAGGATCATAGTCCTTTGCTCACGGCCAGGCGATGCCAAAAAAAAGGCCGCAGGAGGCCATGCCAAAAAACAGGCCGCAGGCGGAGGAGGCACGGAACAAAGATGTACAGGCTTCCAGGGATTGATTTGATCCTTTGCCATCTTGACAGGAGATCTCGAAGGAGAGTGACGGTGCGGAGACGGAGGGCCAGTCTGCGAGGAAGGCAGTGAACTCAGACGGACAGGCTTCAATGTCAAGGTATTGATTTGATCCTTTGCCACTTCGACAGGAGCGCTCGGGGGGACCTGATCCGGCAAAGCCCAAGGTCGGCGCATGCCTGCTCTTTCTCGGTTTTAAAATCAGTCTCTGATTCTGAGCTGGCCTTGTGCGAGGAGCCCAAAGGATCGGTTGGTGCTTCTCTGCGTGTGCGGTCCTTGGTGGTGAATATTGCAGCAAGCATAAGCGTGACTGGCACGTCTAGCTGCCTAGCTCCGATGATGGAAATCAGGGCCAGACCTCCGATGGTGGCGGCCAGTGGTCAGATGATGGTGGAAAGAAGGCACGGGGTGCACACACTGAAGTGCACGCATTCCATGCACAAGGTTCCATTCTTAAAACATTTTGCTGGCAGGGCCGACGCGACCCGGCGGGCTGGAGAACGAAGGAAGAGAAGGAGCCGCCGGCCAAAAGAACCAAGGAAGAGAAGGAGCCGCCGGCCCGGAGAACGAAGGAAGAGAAGGAGGCAAGGGCCAAAAAATTTATGGATGACTGGAAGGAGAAGGAGAAAGGACGGGATGAGGCCCGTCGTGCACAGCTACAGGTCCCAATATCCACCTTAGCCGCATAGCCTTGCTGCGCAGGACCCTTGCAAGTGGAGGAAGCGCCGATGAGCGCCACGCGCAGCCGGGCTAGGCTGCAAAGTGCTTCACACAGCATTTTGCAGCCCTTCCTTCATAGGTCTCTACCACGGTGTTTGGTTCTGAGGGGCCCAAGCAAATTATACCGGACCTTGCTCCATCGAAAGGTATCGTCACAGAATGGTTTCGGTGCATTTCATACTTAGATAGAACTGAAGTTTGGAATCTGCGATATATAGTCTATAACCTAATACAAACTCCATAAATGGGGGGACCAAGAAGGCAAGGGCTGCCGCACCGACTGTGTGCCGAACCGCGGCATCTCTCATCTGCCGTGTGACACAAAAACGGATTCTGCTCGGCCGAGCTGCGCCATCCACTGCGAGCCGTGATTCGTCATGTCATGCGGTGTTGCTGCGAAATCTCCAACAGCCCAGGAAAGACCCCGCCCGTCTGGCGCTGGAGGCTCGCGGTTGCTATTCAGCCGGGGCAGTAGGCATCGATTTCTTCAGCAATGGACAAGGCAGAGGAGCTGCAGGTGCAGGTCCTTGTTCAAGAATGAAATTAGTGCGCGTGGAAGTGCTTCCGATCTTCATCTAGCATTGTGTAGCCGGGAAACTCATGGAAAGTGCCATGAATTTTGTTGTCATTGCGAAAGCTACAAGCCGCAACCTGTTGCGATCTGTAGCCTGCCAGCATTGTGCCAGGTCCGCCTCTGTCGCTGCCGTCGCTGTCAGGTAGCGGGTGGGACTCGACATGTCTTCAAACTTGTACCAGATATTGATGCACGCGGCTTCTGCCCTCGGCCCTTCGTTGTCTCAACTACAGTCAGCATGCGCAGACAGGTCGGAACTGGTGGGCATGTTAACCTTCGGTGTCGGGACTTTGCGTGGGCAATTTTCAGCTGTATGAGCGGATCATGCACAGCACAGCAGCTACAGGTCGCAGCTCGTTCTGTTTCTGGTGGGATGAATACACTGCCAAGTAACCATTCAAAGTCGCATCTGTGTTTTGCAATAATGGCAACCTTTGAGATCCTAACCACTTGAGCTCTATGCCCTATGCCCGACGGCGATCCCAGACATTAGAATGCTTCGCAATCTTAGACTGAACTTAGACTACCTAATGCGCCTCTGCAAATCAGCGTGCAGCCCTCCTACATCCTGTGTCTTCTAGCTGCGTGCAGACGCATGAGGCACTACAGTTCCAATGTACGCTCTTGACTTCTTGGAAGGTATGCCATGCACCCTCATACGTCATGCCGAGCAGACAACAGATCCAGCCTGCACGACACCTGGTCGTGCAAGGTGGGGCGGATCGCAGTATGGGCCTGCCAGGATGCAAGCGTGTCTGCTCGTTTGTCGTCACCACAACTGCATGTTCCTTCGAAACTTGTGGTAATGGCATAACTATACTGTGGTGGCTGGTTTTGCTGTAGAAAAAGACAGAACGCAACGAGTTGCGACCTGTAGCTTCCGTGCATTTATATCCTCCAAGTGCCACGTTTACACAACGCCGTCTCTTGCAGGCGGGGCCTCGAGCCAGCAGCGCCCAGTTCGGCGCCTGGTCGAATGCAAGCGATTACAGACCAAATAGAGCGGTGGCCATGCTGAGTACTGCTTGATGCAGCACGCTGTAGCATTCCGATTTTAGTTGGTTGCATGCCTCTGCAGCTTTGGAGCTCCACGATGGGCGATGATGGTTATACTAGGGCTCTTTGGATGTGCTCACTGTTTTTTGCTCATACTCAGTCATACTTTCAAGTTTTAAGGTTGGGGTCAGGGGCCATGCCATGGAAGTGCGTGAAGTGTGGCGACTCGACATACCGACGCGATCGAGTCTGCCAAACATGTCGTGGGCACCGCCGAGGGTCCAACAACCGGCTCTTGGTGAAGTACAGGCTGCGCATGAAGACGACGCCTACGCAATCGTCCCGCAAGTTTTGCTTCCCCAAAACTGATGAAGGGCCCAAAGGTCAGGCGGGCACGGGGAAGAAGCAGGACGGTGGAAAAGGGAAGCAAGAGAGCATGGCAGAGGCGCTGGAGGCCAGGCGAGACCTCTTTCGTCAGGTCTTCGGTAACGACGCAGATTACCACTCGGCCATGGCCGTAGCCCATGCCATCATGCAGAGGATAACGTCGAACTCCGGGACTTTGCTGCAGACTTCTTGCCCGAATCTGTGCGGGCTGGTGGGCTTCGCTATGACTCTGTCTGCCCGGCTCACGGATGACCAGATAGATGTCTACTGTGAGCGCATGCTGAAGGTGATGCGCGTGAGGTTCAAAGACATGCAGTGGTCGCAGTGTTACTGGGTGAGCCTCTACCACGACTGCGGGGACAACCGAGACGTTCGTGTCCTCGGCGACTGAGGCTGTGGCCTGGATTCCTCCGGAGGCCAGACCTTTTTCTGAAAGGCAGTGTCACAAGTGCAGGCTGCAATAACAGGCAGCGCAGAGCAGATCTTCTGGCAATGGTCAGCAGACCTCCTGTACAGGTAGGACTGACGTTTTTGTCTCCTGTGTTGACCGGGCTTAGTTATGAACATATTGAGACATAACACAAACTTGTAGATAATTACAACATCGGCAGTCCTGTGGGAATAGGGGGACAGCATCGCTGCGATGCTGCAAGACAAGACCAGGCTTGTCCCAGAAAACATACGGTCGGTGTTGCCTTTGCATGCCTTTGCTAGGGGCGGCCGTCTCTGACTTGGTTCGGACGCAGGACAACTTATGAGGTCATAGAAGCAGTCCTGACCGAGGTTGGGCCCCGATCCTACTGGAGGCGCCTGAACAGGACTGACTCGGTGAGCCCGACGAGTTTGCAATCACCGGGTTGGTGGCCGTAGGTTGCGGCATTGCTGCACCAGCAGGTGCTCGGTCTGCCCTCGTGTCCATCGCATTATTAGAAGCAGCACGAATGGAAATAACAGACAATGAGTCTAGTGTCGATAGTCTTTCGGCAACGCAGCGCTCTGTCGGGCTCTCAGTGGAGACTCTTCTGTGTTCTAGCTCGTGCTTTTGTCATGGCGTTGGTGGGCTACATGCTGACGTCGCCTTCCTACTTCACTGCAGAGGTGCATACGAGCAATACGGAGTACTACTTCTCGATGACGCAGGCGGTAGCCGAGTGCTCGAAAGAAGCCTGGCTTCAGAAAGCTTTGTACTGCACTAATTGTGTGTCGCTTGCCGTCGGCACTGCAGAAGTGCTTCTAGGCCCTACTGTAGATTCTGGGCTGAGTCTATAGACGTAGACTAGAGCTCTAGGTCCTGGGAGCGAGCACTGCAGAAGTGCAGAACTGTGTCTAGACGGTTTGGATTCCCAGTTCTGTTCTTAGTTTTCAAATTCCCAGGGGACATAAGAAGCTTGGATCGGGAGTAGACTACCTGTTTGATGCTTGCCAAGCGTCTCGACTCTCCAAGGGTCCGGTGCCATCTCAGCGACCCTGACAAGATGGAGGCCGAGACCAAGACCACGAAAAGGCGCGGGCTGGCCGATGTCTACATGGCGTCCCAGCTGCTCAACCAGCGTGCCTGGCAAATTCAGGAGTGCAGGGTGCTGGATCAGCAGCAGGCCATGGCCACCAAGGCACTCCGCCCGACCCACTCTGGCTTCGTCCTGCGCTGTCAGCAGAAGGTGGACAACAACATGTTCGTCTTTTACAACTACCACTGCCACATGTCCGTGACCGAGGAAGCCACGGAGGTTGCTGGGGTGCCTGAGCTGGCCCCGGTTGAGGCCGAGCCGCGCGGTGGAGACTCTGCCGGCAGTGCCGGCTCGACCCGGGCGTCTTCGACGACGGTTGCCTTGACAGCAGAGATCGCTGGGTCTGGGTCAGGCGCGCCAGTGCTTTAGTGGTCCGGAATGTCGTAGCAGGTTCAAGAAGCGATGCTGTTGCTCCCTAGTTGCAGGCGTCTGGGTGTTCTATCGCTTGCTGCCGCCCGCGCTCCACAAACAGTGTGTGAAGGTCCTCTCACAGAACTTGACTAAACGCATGGACATGAATGATGCCGAGAAGGTCTTGTTTCTGTCGCCACAAAGTCTGGGCCATATGGCATTCACACTGAAGAAGGGTGCTACCACGAAGTGCTCGGACGTCTTGGAATGTCTTTTCTTGCTTGGACTTGGAGGGCGTCTGGTAGTAATCATTATTAAATGAAGGTTCCAAGTTCAAGGTTCAGAAGTCCTTGCGTGTGTCCAGTGAGGTTCCTCGTCGAGGAGCTCCACTTTTCGTCGGCATATGCTGCGGATTTCGTGCACGTGGACACCGCCGTCTCCCCTTTGGCAGCGGCTTGACACGAAATGGTGTTTGCCACTGCTGTTGGGTGGCAGGAAATAGGCGGATACGAGAGTCTTGTAAATGCAAAGTTGTTATGTGTCCATGGTGTGGGCTTCAGAACTTCATCCAAGTCAGGATTACTGGCTGGCAGCAACGCCCGTCTTCCCCCAGGACAGGATCATGGCCAAGAAAGTGAAAACCGTGGACTTCCAGATCCAGCAGACACGTACTGACATCGAGGAGAGCAAGAAAAAACGGGATCGTCTGAGGGCCGCCCTGGAGGACGCAGAGCAGCAGAGCAAACATGTCAACCGGAGCGCATAGCGGCATCCGGTCATGTGCTTTCCGAGGCCGTCAATGTTTAGCTTGGCTCAGAGCCGCATCAATGTTTAGCTTAGCTCAGAGCCGTTACGTAGCAGCGCCTCGGGTTGCTCATTTCAACCGAAAGCCACGGTGGCCGGCACGTTTTGCATCAGTGCCTTTGCTTCCTGCCACCAGGACCTGAATCGACTGCGATTGAAAGTGTGAAAGCACTTGGGTTGTCGCTGACAGCTTGCACTTTCTGGCGAGTAAGTAGACTGTTGAAGGTTGGAGTGAAACAGGAGATTTCGCGACAGTTTCTCTGGAATGTATGGGGGTACAGCAGTCAGAGGTCACAAGCATGCGAAAGTAAAGACTACGCTTACAGGATTCAGTTAGGTAGCCCGGGTCTCCATGTCGACAGGAACGAGCAGATAGTCCTGCCTGACCAAAATGCCAGTACTAAGAGAGCAATTAATTAGATGTTCAAGAGTCTTTGTTAGAATTGTTGCAAACTCAAACAGCACCGAGTATGTAGATGGCTTTTGACTGCTAGTGTACTCAGAGAGCAATCAATTAGATTTTCAAGAGTCTTTCTTGAGATTGTTGCAAACTCAAACAGCACCGAGTATGTAGATGACTTTTGACTGCTTGTTCTAGAGCACTGCAGAAGTGCCAGTACACGTTGGGATTCAGCTCTTAGCTACAGATGTTAAACAACGTCATGGGTCTGCTGTAGGTACAAGAGCAGGCACGGGCTGTACATGCCTTGTTAAACAACGTAAGTAGAGCACTGCAGAAGTGCGACTACACAGTTCCACAGCAGGAGGTCAAGCTACGCGTGCATACTTTGCCTATGCATCTACAATTACCTCGCAATCTTTTGCGAGAACCTGGGGTAATTCTGTGTACACACTAGGAAAGACTTACCTGTCGCTATTTGCTTGAATAGGTCAAGTAAACTCGCTGTAGACTGCTCCCAGGATTACCCCAGGTTCTCGCAAAAGATCCCGAGGTAATTTTATGTCCGGCCAGCTCTGAGATTACCTTCTGCTGAGTGCGGCTCGAGTACGGTTCTCGACCGGCATGTCTGACCAACAGTGTCAGCGGTTTGGCATACTGCGCAGTGCTGTCTTGCGGGCTCAGAGCGCATGGGCCAAGGATCATGACATCAAAGCTTGTGGGTGGCCCCAAGATCGGGTTTTTGCGCTCGCTACGGACTGCAGTGGACTAGAGGCACCCCTAGTCGGGATGCAGCTCCTGGGTCTGCACTTCAAGCAGCTGTGGGCAAGCGACATAAGCGAGCAAGCCCGCATGTGGATCCGAAAACAACGACACTGCCAGAAGCTCTTTCACAACGTTTGCACCCGGACTTTGGAAGACCATGTGAAGCCCGGCTCCCTGGACGGCTATGTGGCTGGATTTCCCTGCCAACCCTTTTCCCGACAGTCCAACTCGGCCAAGGGCTTTATGGATGCGCGGACAGACGTCTTGAAGTCTGTCCTGCACACGGTGGGCTATGCCCGCCCTGCTTTTGCAGTGCTCGAGAACGTCATCGGCATCCTCAGGGCTCCAAATGTCGATGGCTTCCAACAGGCGCTCGCTGAGGCAGGGATCAACGATCTTTACAGCATCACCATCGCCAAGATTTGTCCCAAGGACAACTTGCGAGAACCCATTCGAAGACCTCGGGCGTTCTTTCTGCTTATCCGGAAAGATTGTGCTCTGCTGGATGATGAGGACCTTGTCGGTGATCTCCTGGGCCGTGTCTGCAGTGAGGTGCAAGGGTCCTTGCCAGAAGCTTCCTTGGAGGACTACTTGCACGGTGTGGTCAAGAAAAAGGACACAGGGCACTCCAGACCAGGCGGAGTGTTGCGCAAAGAGGAGAAGTCCGGTGTTGTGCCAAAGTGGATGGCCGTCCATGCCAAGTTGCGTGAGAAACTCAAGCTGGCACCTCCGGACCCAGCAGAGGACGACCCGCTCATCCCGCGCGAGAGGAGCATGCTGGACATCCTCTTACGTTCCAAGAATATCGGCGAGCAGGACTACCCGGTCATCATGGACGTCTCACAATCCATGGGACGTGGGTCTTTGCAAAAGAAGTGTTGTCCTTGCTTGACCACACGATCCCGACCTTGCCTTGTTTATGGGGATCAACAGTGTCGGCTTCTCAGCAGCCATGAATGTTTGGCACTCATGGGTTTCCCCCTCGACCTGCTCACGGTGCCAAATGGTCTTTCAGATAGCGCTCTTCATGGCATGGCTGGGAACTCCATGCACGTGACCGCCGTGTCTCTTGCCGTCCTGATGGCAATGTGCCTCGTGGATTGGAAATCGCAAGATCCGCACTGGTCCTCGCCGGCAGCTCCGACGCGGAAGAGACTGCGATCAAAACAAGTCCTGCTGCCGCAGCCACATGTGGTCGAGGAGATTGAGGAAGTGCCGGACCACAGTGGCCGAGTGACACGGAGGAAGAATCCCTTGAAGAAGAAGCGCGCGGGCAAGGGCAAGGCCGGTATGAAGCGTCGCCTTAGTGATGTCTTTAGCAGGGTGCCTGTGGCGTGTGCAACGAGAAAGTTGCGCAAGAAGCCGAAATCCAAGCCTGCCCGGACCAAGATGAGCCAGGGCGAAGTGCCTCGCATCGTGTTGGTGTCGAGGTTGCAGCCCGGGCCAGTAAGGCAGAAAGTGGTTCAGCCTTTACGTCGTCTGAGTGATATCTACGAAGACTAGTGTCAGCATAGTCATGTGTTACCCATGCCGGGCAAGCCCACTGTTCAAGAAGTAGTTCCCTGATGTCGTTTCGCAGGAGACCCTGCAATGGAGCTTGGAGTGATGTATCTTGCAGGAACAAAAGACTATGACGAAGATGGTGGTGCACGGGCGTGGGTAGGACCAGGATGTGCAGTGTGACGAATGTTCGCAACACAGTGCTTTGCACATGTTCTCAGCTGCGAAGCTCAAGGATGCCATGGAGGGCTTGTATGATGGCCGGGATTCAGTTACGGCCCCTGTGCCAAAGTGCGCACCGCGACGGAGGCCATGCCATGCAGCGCCAGAGCCGGCCGTGCCACGACGGAGGCAATGCCATGCAGTGCCAGAATCGGCGGCAGATGACGCCACCAGCGCAAAAAGGGTTGGCAAGAAGCAACGCCTGGCCGAAAGGCTCATACGGGATGTGACTGTCTGCAACAAGGAACATGCACTTCAGCATCCTGACCCTGCAGAAACGGCGCACAGTTGTGCACGCTGCCGCTGGATTGTGCATCGGCAAAGCTGGCAAACGAACTATGGCTCACTGACGCTTCCCGGACACAAGCGCACCATTTGGCTGTCCGAGCGGCCTGCTCGCTTGGCTCTAGCGGGCGGATGGGGCATAGGCTGCGATCTCTGTGCCAGCCTTCAGGCACGGCTGACTGCAGAGGACCTCCCCGAGGAGTCCAAGAAAGGAGCCGGCCGACAGCGCTTGGACACGAAGTGGGGCCGATACCAGATAGACAGCTTGAAGTCCATGCAGGCCTCCACTATCAGGTCGGGGGCAGGGAAACGACCCAGTTTGGTATCTCTGATTTAAGACGACAAGTCATAATCAACATATGTCGTATATTATATATGTGAACATGATAATATGTGTATATAAGTCCGAGTTGACTGCGCTTCACGTGTCATGTACATTCTGGCAGGGCCCACGCAAATAGCGATGTGCACAAAACTGCAGTTTGGGCATTCCTGCACCCGGGCCGCCCATTGAGGGCTGCGGCGGCACCCACGTTCACGGAGCGTTCCTTGACACTTCAAAGGAGTTATTTCTATCTTTTCGTTCAGTAGTATCGTTTCTGTTCTATGTCCTTGTCTGATTTCCTGCCAAGCCAGGTGATGCTTTCAAAGGAGCCGTTCCACAAGTAGAAGACTTATTACGTGTTTGGCGCCTGGCAGCGAGGAGCAATGTGTCCATGGCCGCCATCGAGGGCGTGAGCTTCACAGAGGCCTTCGTTTCGCAGAAGCGTGCTGAGCCCCAGCGGGTCACTCGATGGGCCATCGCCAAGTTGGTGCAATGCATGAGGGAGTACATCCGTCGCCGAAAGGTGGAGACGCTGATCCGTGCGGAGAGCATGACCTTGATCCTGGATGACAAAACTTCGCACCGGGTCATTCTCTATCATTCGAATTTGGCGCACGAGCGGTATGGCTCAGGTCTGCTTCGTGCGTTCAGTACATCCTCTGAAAAGGTGGATGAGTATTCAGAGGATTACTCGTGGCGCATGGCACGAAGCGTCGAGCAGGCAATGTTGTTCATTGCCACGCCGGCACATGGAGATGCCGATCCAGACGTGTACCAGCACTTGCGGGAGATAACGCGCTTTTATTGCAGCGATGGTTGCCCAGCGGCGGTGAAGTGTGGTCAACTCTTGACTCAAACACTTCCAAATCTTACGCTCTGTCACAGGGACACGGCACATGCTGTTAGGCCAGGCTGTTGAACAATCATGTTTTCTTTCAAGTTTAACTCACTCCTGAATGTAGACTTCTAATACGAATAGTAAGAACTCCTGCACCCTCAGGCTCGTTGCCCAACGCCCGCTGCATGCCGAGACCGCCTGGCAAGACATGAGGGAAACCCTCTTTGGCAAAGGCGGTCTCGTGCCCGACCTCATGAACAGCTGGGAGCTTCGCGCGAAGTTTGTGGCAGTTCAGAAGGAAGCTTCCTGGCTGAAAAAATCGCATCCTATTCCCTCCAGAAACCCTTTAACCCCTAAACCTTAAACAAACCCTCAACCTTCCCGTGTATATAATGAGCTTATTAGCACTATACCTCAAACAAGGCCTGAAGCTTGCTGTATTATGTGACTTATAATAAGCTCGAATACTTACACCCCGTCCATGGCTACGTTGGTCAATGTTCTTAAACCTGACCCCGTCTGGGCTTTGTGTGTCAATTTACTAAGCCCGTCTGGAGTGTTTGTCTATTTGCTTAAATCCCGTCGTGGGCTTCTATGTCAATTTACTTCAACCCTGTCGGGGATGTGTCTGCTGTGATTGAAACGTGCGGTCGCTTGGGTGCTTTGGGTCGCACTGATTCCTTGGGGAAATACAGATGGCAACTAGTTGCATTCTGTGTTTGTTGCCTATGCTTCCGTGTGGGGCTGCCAGTGGAAGTTTGCTTTCGGGGTGTTTGTCGTTCTGATTCCTTAGGAAAAAGCAGATTGCAACTAGTTGCCTTTTGCGTTTTTCCATATCTTCTCTGTTCTGCTACCCTGGCAGTAGCACTTGGGCAAGGAGTGTTGGTCACATGGCTTGCAGTGGATGTCAGAAGCAGTCGGTATTGGAACATTGCAACTTTCACCTCCAAGGCTGTATCCACACATCACCAACCACAACAGTCCCGCCACCCCTCCCCCCCTATCATATCCATATCACCAGAAATTCCGTGCATCCCAGCACGCTAGCGGTTGCAGACACACCAGCCCACCCAACCTAAACACATCGGAAGCAATAAGAAGTCTTGACATGGGTTCAGACTCTAGGGCTTCACCTTCAAGACAAGGCCCCAGGTTTGAGATAGTTGCGAGGCTTCCGACTGCGCTGAATGGAAGAAGCCGCTGGAGGTGGCACTCAGGCACCTCAGCTTCGCACCACAGAGGTGGGACTCCGAAGCCTCGCCGCTTCGGCGGTTTGCCGCGACCCTCGTGCCCGTGGCACTTTATCTGGCGATGCAATCCACAGATCGCCGACACAAGCCTGCCTTCAGACAAAAGTGTGCCGAGACTTTGAGGCGGCTGCAGCCGGCCTTCTTGGTAGACTGCGGCTTATGCGGCGACTGGGCCCAAGAATGGGTCCGCTTCTTGAGGGTCTTCGATCGTGAAGACCACGATTCGGCATTAACTGCCAGGCAGAAGAGCGAGTTCAGCTCCAGGCGACCCAAGCCGTTACCCGCAATTTTTTTGTTTTCTTGTGCAGCGCTGCATTTTCTGAGGTTCTAGTAATCCTAGAATTTAGTCCATTATTATATTGTGTGGTACCCGACATGGTCGGATAAAGCCTGGGCGTGTCTCACATCTTTCTGCAGGCTGACGACCCTCTTCGTGGATTGCCATATCTTGGATGACCCGGCAGACTCCGATGCCACCACCCTGACGAGACTCATTGTGCAGCAGGCTATGCAGTGCCCGGGCATACGCTATGGCGAGAGCATGCACTATCTCTGGCCGGGCACCGCGAAGCACACCTTTGACCGATGCATCCAAAGTCTGCATGCAGTGGCAGATGTTGCACTTCAGGACCTCGACGGGGAGCTCAACGGCTTCGTTCTGGATTTCACTGTGTGGGATATCAAGGCATTCCACCTCGCCAAGAAGAAGCCCCAGGACTGGGACAATTTCAAGAAACTCACGGACCTGAGGCTGCGGCGCCTGATTCGGAGTGGCTTGAAGCGCTTAGATGCTGCCGAGACCATGCGCGAATGGTGGACGGCGGCCCACTGCTTGCAGGAAGAGCTCGCTGCAAAGCTGGATCGTGGAGAAGAAATCGACAACAGGCAAGAATGGCGAAAAGTTTTCGATGAAGGCTTTGTCCGGCGAGCAACCTCGTGGGGCCACTTCAAGATGTTGCCGTCGTTTCTGAACTACTACCTCGGTTTTCGCGACTCCTCGACAGGAGTGGAAAGGGCTCTGGCGCAGCTGACACGGCTGCGGAATGCTCATCTCGGGCCGTTATGCGTCACCATGCACGATTTGCTGGAAATAGCCATGGACGGACCTTCGTCGGAGGAGGACCTGGCCAGCCGCTTCTTCGAGGACGGGGACAGAGACGTCGTTTTGCGGGCGACTGACATGAGCTTGGAGCTCGTGCACCTCTGGCGCTCCATGTTTGGATCGCGCTTCCGGCTGTACAAGACCAGGGCCGACAAGGGGCAGCCTCGTGTCAAACGTGGAGGGACGGAGGCAAGCCTCATTCGGCAAACCGCTGCAGGCACTGATCTTCTAGTTCGCAATGCCGGCACCGTGTCAGATCGCAGCAAGACGATCTTGGGTGTAAAGAGGAAGGACCTTCCTCAGCACGACACGCTGCAGCGCAACCCGCAGTTCAACCAGAGCCTCGAGGATGTGTACAACAGTGCAGCCCAAAAGAAGCAGAAGAAGCTGGATGCACGCAACCAACGGCGGGATCATCCAGAGAGCCGTGCTTATGAACCTGGTCCCCTTCGTAAGGCCCAGCTAGTTGCTGAACCGGTGCCGCCCAGATCTGCAGGCTACAACTACACCAGGAAGCAAATCGCCAAAGTTGTGGATCTGACTGTGGGTGGGTCTGCATTTCGCTGCGACTCAGCGACGATAATGAGGCCTTCAGGGCAAGCTGACATCCTGAGCTTCCTCCAAACGAGCGACCTGATCGTGGTGTCCTCTTTCGCACATCTGCAGTTTGCACCCAAGTTCAACGACGTCCTGTGGCTAGGCACAAAATAACACTTCATGCATTTGGAAATTAGCTTTTTGCTCGTGTCCCTGGCGTCTGTTCTTGGGAGTCGACTTAGCATGCCGAGGCCACTCTTTCCGTTGGTGTACCTGGCAGCAGTTGCCTTGGGCAAAGACATCATAGAGAAGGAGACTTGGGAACGGCGGGGCCCAGCCGAGTGCCACGAAATGGCGTTGAAGGATGAGCTCAAACTGAGATTGTCCGATGCCTTCCGTGCAAAACACAGGGTCAGCTGTGACCTCATAGAGAAGCTCTGCGCACTGTGGCTAGGACGGCATCATTAATTAATTATTTTTTTTTAGTATAACTAGACAGTGCTCTCTTGGCAATCTCTTTCCTCAACGATGCCAGGCGGCAGAGCAAGTGGAGCGTCGTCGATGCTGGTTGCGAAGACCCGGGGTGTGTAGATGTGAGTGATAATCGGCAGCTTTTCGATTGTGCGCATAAGATGCGCCGCTTAGTGTGCTGCGGAGGGGTATCGCATCCCTCTCTGAAGAGATGAGATGCAAGGGCGAGTGGTTGCCGGGAGATTGTGCAACGCAGAGCAACAGGAGATCAAACAATTGCTGGGAGTCGGAGTGACAGTGCCTGCCAGTGCACAGCCGTCGTCAGATGGAAATCTGTATGCCAGGTCCGGTTCCTTTGCGAGCTTTTTCAAGCCCGGCCGAGGCAGGGCGAGTTTAGCTCACACGATTGCTGAGAGTGTCCTTTTTGTGTGCATGTGTGTGGTCTCGTGGATGCCAGCTGCTTCCAGCAGAGAATTTTGGCTCTGTTACGGAGTGACAGGGGGGGACGTTGACATGACAGCAGCGAAGGCCAGTGCGACTCCCAAGAAAGCCAGTGCGCCGGCCGTGGAAGCAGCTTCCAAGAAGCGTGCCACTCCACCTGCGGAGACCACGCTGGTGCCAGCGGATGGATTCTTGCCCACCTCACCACTGAAGGTGCCGAAAACAAGTCAGGCTTCTTCCCCAGCCAGTGTCGTGCTGAAGCCGCCGACCCTTCCGGATGACGAGCACACGGGAGACGGCTTCGAGGTTTTGCGTGCCGTCATTCCTTATGCAACTCGGTACAAGTGCCAGCGCACGCGGCTGATTATTATTTAAAGTAGACTATAGGTTTTATGGTTGAATGTGCAATGCACTTTTGGGCTACTAAGGTTTCGAGTGCCTTGGGACCTGCACTTGAGCAGCTGGGCTTGGCAGACAAAACATGCAAAAGGCTTTCAGACTACCTGCCTTTGGATGTCAAGGACAATTCTGGGTCCGCAACTCAGCACGTCGCTTGGGACAGTGCAGATTGCAGCATCGTTGCACGCGTGTAATAAGAACCCGTATCAGGTACAAGGAAGTCTGGGACTGTGCGCATGCACAGTCGTCTCTGTTGCAGAACGGCCTCTACGAGGCTGGGTCCGTCATAACGTGGCTGAATCCCTTGGAGAATCACGGCCTGGTGATTGACGCCCCCAGCTTCAAGCAGATCGTGCGTGCCGAACAACGCTTGGTGCCGACCTCTCTGAATGGTGGCGAAGATCGAATCGTGTGGCCGGGAAGCTTCCACACCTATGTCTTCAAGGATCACATTCCGGAGGCCTACCCCAAGACAGTGTTTCTTGTGTCCGGGCACGCGATGGCGGCCGCCTGGTGGGAAGCTCGACTGTAATTTAATGAGTATCCTGGAGAGCAGGTAAACAGTTGTTAGACATGTGGTTTCGTGACTTGCTTGGGTCGCAGTCAGGTGGCCATGAGCAGGTGCCTGGAGGCGCGCGACATGAAGAGATTGGCATTGCTGTGGCAGGCTGGGAGGTCTGTGACCTTCACTTGCTTCGTCGCAAAGGACGCGAAGGACTTGATTTTTCGATCGCTGTTTGCCTCGGAAGATTATGCGTCAATGGCAGAGCTCACCGACACTTGGGTTCACTGGTCCGGCAAAGTGAACCAACTCTTGGCCGACCTGCCTGCTGGCATGAAGATGGATGACAAAGAGAAATGGGGCAAGGAGAAGAAGCTCTCCTTCAAAGGGGGCTCGTTCACGAAGGGCCTCCTGAGTGCAGTGGTGGCTATGAAGCGCTTCAATCCTGCAGCTTTGGAGGTCATCAGGCGCATCGAGAAGCAGTTTGGCGTGGATGTATTCTCTGCTGGGTATACCAAGCTGACTCGGTTGTCTCAGCTTGCGGCAACCACTCTTCCATCAGCTGTGGCTCGACGAGTACTTAAGTTCGCAATGTCAGGGACAGGAGGCTTGCTGAGGTTGGTAGTCGGAGCAAAATCAACGTGAAGTTGAGTAGACGTTAGAAATAGAGAGTGCGCTGCAGAAGTGCTAAGGCTAGACTATAGCTCCTACAGACTGATCTTGGCGTAGTGAACAAGCACTGCAGAAGTGCATGTACATCTCACATAGAGAAATTTAGGTACTAAGTCCACTGAAAATTTTGAGAGGGGTGCGGGGCTTCGATACGTCAATTGATGTGTTTGAGATGGTTGTGTTGTGATTTGGAATGTGATGTCTACCCTCTCAAATCCGCAAGGCCGTGGAGGATGGTATCACTTTTGCTGTGGAGCTGGCCTATATGCAGCTGCTTAGCGGGGCCGCAGTCCCTTCGTTCTACAACACAAAGAACATGGAAACGAAGGGCGAGAATGCAGGATGGTATTTGACCACACTGGCCAAGTACAGCATGCTATCGCAGCTTGTGGGCATCGCGCAAGGCATGGGTGATGCTGCGAAGGGATTGTTGACAGCCTTGGAACAGATTTCGAGCCCACGAGACTTCCTCAAGAAGCATCCGCCAGTCGACGACAAGGAGAACTCCGACGGTGAGGACGGTGCGGCGGCCTTGCCGGGTGCGACCTGCCAGCCTGAGGCTGAGTGGCAGAAGCTCGCAGGGGCTCAGAAGCGTGTGTACCAGCTTGCCCGCGACCTCTACAGTTGTGAGTACGATCCTGACTTGATCAAGATTGCCAAGCCACCCGGCAAGAGAACAGCTTATTGAAAAACGTGTCATATATTGACCTAGCAGCCTAGAAAGATCGATCCGACCTGATACTTCTTGGGATTGATTGCAGAGGAAGCCTGCAGTGCTCGAGATCTTGGCCGATGGCGAGTCTTTGTTCAATGGCCTGAACTTGCACAAGGAGTGGTCAGCTGCCCTGAAGGATTTGGAGCAATCGGCGGCTGTCGTCCAAGCCAACGAGAGCGCTGCGCCGGGCATGAGTGTGCGAAGGCTGGTGCGCATGTCGAGCAACCCTGAGAAGGCGGAGGGTAGCTGTGCCTCTTCAGTATTAATACGTACCATGCATATTGGATTAGCATTTTGAGACTCCTCCATCCATGCGTAAAGTTACATGCAGAATCTCAGGTGAAAGGGCCCAGCAGGAGAGAGAGCAGTTGTGGAAGCAGGCGCAAGCCCAGCGTCGCAAGCTGGTCAACCTGGCCGTGGCCCGCACCGAGGCTGAGATCATCGCGGTGTGGAACAAGGCCGCCGCGGAGAACGTCCGAAGCTTTTCAGGAACGCTGAACGAGGAGCATCGCTTGTTCATCTTCTCATGCGACTTGTTCGAGGAAAGCCAGGTGAGCCCATGGACGACCCCCGGAAGCATCACGGACGGCAAGGCCGAAGCCAAAGTGATGCTGAAATGGATGAAGACAGCTGCTTGCAAGCAGACAGACTTCCTGGTGGGCTTCGACGGACGATCCGTAGCCAACCGCAGGTGGCTGGAGGAGGATTTGTCCATCACCAGCAACAGCTCGACGTGCTGCGAGATGTCGGTGATCTTCAAGAAGGACAACGGCAGACCCGGTCGGAAGGTCTTCGGAGCAGCATCCAGCAAGGAAACTGGCTACCTATCTGGTCAGGTTGCTCGCGTTCGCATCAACACATGCGAAAGGAAGGACTGAGTGCATGCCCATTGCTGCACTTACGCAGTGTATAGCGGTATATGGTCAAGCGCAGCAGCCCCGCCGACAGCCCCAAACACGGAAACATACGGAAAAACACAGAACGCAACTAGTGGCCATCTGTATTTTCTCAAGGAATCAGTACAACCAAGACCGGTAAAGCAAACGGCCAACTGTCACCAAAACACGGAAACATAGGGAAAAGCACAGAACGCAACTAGTTGCCGTCTGTCTTTCCACAAGGAATCAATACAACCAACAAGACCCCTAAATTAAAAGCAGATGTGCACAGCGTGACAGGATCCTGAAACAAAAGCTTGTAGGAATTGACGAAAACCCCAAACCCTGCTCGTTATGGAAGCCTGAGCCCGATGAAACACAATTTGTCCAAGTCCTGTCAGATATTCGAGAAGCCCTGTCAACTCGAGCCTGCTCGTTGCGTACTGTTGAGTGTAACAGTGTAACTTGAAGTATCTTTGTGAACACTGTCGGCAGGATGACTTTGTCCTCGACGGAAGTGACTCATCAACCTACGAGCTGACCTTTGTCGGGGTGCCCATGCCACCGCTTGTTCAGCTGCCGCGCATCTGTGAAAGCGACAAAGAGCAGATCCTAGGAGCCAGCAAGGCTGGCATGAAGCCCCGCTCCTGGTCGAGGAGCGGGGTTCCTCTCTTTTGGCAGGAAAGTAAGTTCGGAACTTAGTCGTTAGTGTCCACTGTGCGGGCCTGTGACCTGAGTTGTAATTGCATGTGTTGTGTGCGGCTGCGATGTGCTGAGGCCAGACGAGTTTTGGGCAGCTTTGCTGGCAGCGACGCGCGCCTCCGTGGTGGTCGACGGGACGCCAGGAGGCGGAACGTTGGCAAGCTGCTGCCTCAAGAAAGGCGTACAGTACTTTGGATTCACTCGAACCAAAAAACACCTGTCCTGGATCAGCAATATCGTTGATCTCGAGGCTTGCAGATGCTGTACCATGTCAAAGCATCCCTTGTATGCTCAGTCCCTCGCGGAGATGATCGCAGAGTTCTTCAAAGAGGAACTGAACCCTCAGGAGCCTGAGACACTCAGTGCCGATGAGGTTTCTGCTTTGGACGGCAGCGAGGAGGCCGAGGCCACGGCTGCCACGGGCTGAAGTGCGGGTCTCGACTTAGTCGTGTCAGAGCTTCTTAAACTAGTTACAGCAAAAGGCAGCTTCGAGGAGCCATGCAGGTATGATCTTGGATGGAAGCCCTTGTCTTCAAGCTCCAGTTGGCACACTTTTACCTCCGCTTGTTTTCCTGACGGCTCTGCTCGGCCGGCATGCTGTGAACGCGTGTCGTTTGAGTCTGGCCTCGTTTTGACCGCCCCAGCCGGAGGATTTACACATGCCGCGCATGGAGAAAATGAGGTCACGTGTTTTTGCCTCCAGATTGGATGTCAAGTCGCGTGGGTTGAGCATCCGACTGAGACTTTATTGCTTCTGCTTCGTCAGGCAAAAAGCCGACCTGGCACACTTGGCCAGTTGGTGCGGTTTGCTGGCAGTGCTTGGCCCCTGGTTGCGTGTTCTGACTCACGTTTAGTCTCAGAGAATACAGGTCGCAACCGTTTGCCATCCGTAGCATTCAGACAGATACACACACACACACACACACACACCCACCCGCACCCACCCACACACCCAAACACACAGTCACACATACACACACACACACACATCTACACCTAACAAAGTGCTTCGTTTGTCGGAGTGATTATGAGAAAGAGGCTGCAGAACGCAACCTGTTGCGATCTGTGGCTTCTCAGTAAACGAATAGCTTTGCATCCGCACTCTGCCGCCCCAGGCATGGCATCATCGACTCCGCTTCACGCTGGCCTTCGCGGTTTCATCAGACAAGATAAACACTATTAAACACTTGACGATATACAGTTTCATCAGACAAGACTAAAGACTTGACGATATACAGTGTAGTGATTCAATACTTTGGCACCTGCCTGTCGAGAGGTGACGCAACGAGTCAAAATGTGCGCGGGCTTGGGGCGGGGCACACGAATTATCAGGATCATCATGATGAGCCTTTGTGCGAACCGCTTCCCTTAATATTTTTCGCCAGGGGGCAAAGCAAAACCCAGAAAAAGGAAGATTGTGGCGGACCTTAAGGCGAGGACTACCTGCCGGCGCTGCGGGCAACGTGGTCACTGGAGCCCAAGCTGCACACAGAGCAAAGGAGCCGGCCGGACCGGAAAAGGCAGACCAGGATCCACCGGAAGTGCGCCGACCTCTCCGTCTTCTACCTCACCTGGATCCGGAAAGGCCGGAAAAGCGCAGAAACCACGTCCCGTCTATATACTTTGCGCGATGGCGAAAGGACGGCCAGCTTTGCTGACCGGACGCCGAGCCGAGCAGGAGTGAGGGCGATTACCGTGCCGTCCCGCCACGCAAGGAGCTTCCACAACGAGAGCGTTGTTGACCTGGAGGCCGAGGACTGCCACACCAGGCCTCCAGTTTTCCGGGCCTTCTTCTGCTCGGCGGCGGGAAACCTGCCTCTATACTGGCAGCTACTGGCATGCCTCACCCTGAACGTTACCTCCTTGACCAAGGACCGGCTTCTGGAAACCCTGCGAGAGGCTTCGCGTGTCGACGCTGAGTTCATCGCTTTGCAGGAGACTCGCCACCGCGGCAACCCTGTTTGGGCGATGCCCTGGTGCGGCAGGGTATGCCTGCGTCAGCGTCAGCTTGCGCATGCACCATCCGCTGCAGCCATTTCAGGGCAGAAAGTGCTGCATGGTTGCACTTTTCTGCGCCCGCCCAACCCGCCCTGAGGGGCATTTGCCTGGGCCCCATGTGGCTTCTTCGAGGGAGAAATGGGCGTGCAGCTTGTGTGTTGGGGGATGGCGCGCCCACTTCAGTGCCCCTCCTCCGGCCCAGCGCGCCAATAGTGTGCGGCAAAGTGGCACGGCTTTGTTGCCGTGGCGGGAAGACAAGTCTGCTCCTCTGCAATGTGTCTTCGAAGACCTTGCCGTCGTCTCCTTCTACGGTCATGCGTCTCGGCTGGATTTGCCGACTGCCTGCTGCGCTCCACGCTTGAGTTGCGGAAGCCGTGCTTGATTGTCGGCTATTTCAACTACTTAAAATGATCAGAAATGCTTATGGCGACCTGGCCTTGGCTTTGGGCGGCACGCTGTCTCCGACAGTGCACAGTGTCCCAGATTCCGACAGGCCGTTCCCTCTCGAGCCCTCGCTTTCTGCGGTGTTCCTGTTGAGACTGCTGTCACTTCCTGCCGGCCGCTTGCTGGGGCCTCACCACAAAGCTCTGTGTTACCAGGTCGTCTTGCATGGTGCTCAAGGCATCGGGGCGTCTCGGTCCGGCGTGGCGCCTGTGCTCCGTCTCCGCAGGTGTGCTTCCTACGTCTGGCGCAAGAAACCCTCGGCCGCACAAGCTCAACAGCTGCAGCGTGTTGCTCAAGCCGCCTCTGCTCTCTGTGAAGACCCTTTCGTTTCTCTCGAGAACTGGCACCAAAGAGCCGAGGCGGTGTGCGAGGAGTGGTCTTGCTGCTTGTGACTGGCCGGCCGAAAGGCCTAAAGGCTCCGAGCCCTCTTGTCGGCGCGTCGCCGCCCTTGTTTTTGCAGTATTTACAAGCTTTTTGTTGCGGCTCACTGCCGCCAAATTTTGCCAGCAGATGTGTGAAATCCCTAACCGTTTGTTTGTTGCAGTATTTACAAGCGTTTAGTTTTGTCGCCGCTCACTTCCGCCAGATTTTTCCAGCACATTTTTATTCCTAGCCCTTTGTTTAATGCGGTATTTATAGTTTTTTTGTTCGATGGCAGCTCACTTCACGTGGTGTTTACGGTCTTTTGCTCGGGTGGGGTGGGGTGGGGTGGGGGTGGGGTGCCCGCCCCGCCCCGCCCCCCCACACCCTGCCCCGCCCCGCCCCCCCCGCCCCGCCGGCAAAAGAAAATTTATGAAGATTTATAAAGATTTTTATGAATGAAGAAAGGAGGGTTTATGAAGATTTATGCGGATTGAAGAAAAAAGAAGGATGAAGATTTATGGAAGAGGAGGCCGGGGGGAGGGGAGGGGAGGGGAGGGGAGGGAAGGGGAGGGGAGGGGAGGGGAGTGGAGGGAGGAGGTGTGTGGGTGTGGGTGTGGGTGTGCGTGTGGGTGTGGGTGTGTGGGTGTGGGTGAGGGTGTGGGTGTGGGTGTGGGTGTGTGGGTGGGGTGTGGGTGCAGGTGTGCGGGTGGGGGTGGGGGGTGGGGCGGGTGTGGGTGTGTGGGTGTGTGTGGTGGTGTGGTGGCGCGGGCTGGGGGGGGAAACAATTATTCTCCAAGTAATGTTGAAACCTCACAACCGTTACTTTCAGGCCCTACCCGTTACTGAATTTCGAGAACTTCAAAGCTTGACGAAACTATTGGTAGGGGGTTGGTGAACTTGAACGCCTGGAGGTTTGTGGCGCGTGTCGGGATGTTGGGGGAAATGGGCTCAAAATCTAAACCTTAACACCTAAAATAATATTCAAGATATGTCATGAGTTTACACGACCTGAAACCCTAACCCGTCCACCGTCCATTTTGCGAAATGCCAGTCTGATTGTATAGTTGTAAGAAAATTTAAAAGGTTTGGACAGCCCGCGATGGACCGGAGGTCATCGATGGCCTTACTGTAGCTTTGGCTGGACCAGTGTGCTGTGGAAAGAAATGGAAACAACAAATACGAACTGCAAAGGCTTGCTGTTTAAAAACCCTGAAACCCTGAAATCTGAGCCCCGAGACGTGGGTTGGAAAGCCTTGCAAATGGGGTGGGAAAGCCTTGAATATGGATTGACAAACTCTTCAAAACCTATGATTTTCTATTGATTTTCTAAAGAATTTCTATTGATTTTGACGACACATTTCTATTGAAATCTACCCCCCAATTTCTATTGATTTTATGTGTCAGTGAAACGCTTGAAAAAATTCAGTTTCTATTGATTCCGAAGTAAAATTCAATAGCGCTTCAGAAAATCAATAGTGATTGACATTTTTCAATATCGGATGGTCTGGGTAGTGCCCACTTGAGCGTGTCTCAGGTTCGGCACTGGACTGTTTTACTCGGGCATGTCAACCTTCCGGCGAGTCACGCTGAGGCCATTTTTGTTGCTAGTGCTGCGGTGAAGGCCGAGGCTCAGCGGCTCCAAAACGAAAGCTCTACGCCGTCAAATTGTGCGAAGCTGCTGACCCTAACCTCAGCATTACCACGATGACTGAGCAATAGGAGAAGCTTTGGTCCAAGGCCCACCCTGCACCCCAAGAGGCTCGGGACGAGGTTGCTAGTGTTGCCGGTCTGAGCACTGCGGTTGGCCAGCCGGAGTTTCAGCCGCACTCGGCGGAGCAGTTTCCGCAGTCAATCGACATCTGCTCGGGCAACGCTGGCTTCGACGGCTGGTCCGCCAGGGAGCTGAAAGTCCTCGTGCACTCGTGCAATGGGCTTTTGCATGACCTGGATCTTCACTGCCTTATACTGAGAGCTCCCCACTTAAAGTTTTGCGCAGAAGTGTCGGAACCGCTTCTTCTCTTGGCGAGTGGTTGGGATTCCGAAGAGATGCGAGTCCGCCACCAGGCCTATAGCCGTTGCAAGCTCGATCGTTCGGGCTTGGAATCGGGCCTTGCTGCGTGGCGTCCCTGCGGTGCCCGAAGGTCAGTACTGCGGTGTTTCGGGCTGCGGTGCCGTTGACGCTGCCAGTGCGTGGCTGTGTACTAAAGGCGCTGAGTTGGACTTGCGTAAGGAATTCGATAGCATTGACCACTGCATTGCTGTCTGTGCCGGCGCGGTTGTTTTAAAACCAATTTTAGGGTATTTTAATTACCTATAGTTTGGTCGGCCCCTCGGTCCTCGGTCCTGCATGGCCCACGCTGTGCCACAGCCCAGACTCGCGGAAGCTTCTTCGGGTCTGCCGGCCGGAGCCCTGCTCCATTCACTTCTTAGCTTATGTCCTGTCTCCGTGGACTAATCTCATGAGGACGCTGCCAGGTGTTAAGCCCTTCGCGTACATGGACGACAGATCCTTGACGGACTCTGGTGCTTCGCTCCCCAGAGCTCTCGAACTGACCGCTTGGAGTGACCAACGGCTTGGCCCAGTGGAGCACACAGGTGAGCGCCAAGAATGGTGCCGTGCTGACCCTCAAACGCACAGCGTCGAGCACCTGGGTTTTTTTCTTCAACACGGGTTACCCGTGGTGCCTAAGGGTCGTGCTTGCAGCGAGCTTCTGTGCAATCTCGCGTGTGCTGTTGGTGGTCCGCCTGGCAGCATGGAGACCCGTGAGCAACTTCTTCTGTCTTTGGTGCTTCCTAAGGTCACCTGGTCGTCGCCGCTGCTGCCCCAGGTCGCTGACTCTGTCGTCCAAACTTTCTTTCGAGACTGCCGCAGTTCTTGTTCGTGGTGGTGTAAAGGCAGGGTGTGGGCTGACCACGTTACGCTGCACCTGCAGTATACGCGACAGCCATGAAACTCCTCACCGGTGCCTCTGCTCAGATTGTGCATGCTTGCCCTGCGCTCACTGCCACCGCTGAACACCACGCTGCTGTCCTGGACTTGGATGTGCAAAGCACCGCCCAAGGCCTGTGGCTGCGCCCCAAGCCTAATGCCCCGCAGACCGTCTTTGATGCGCTGAGGAGGAGGCACCCCGGGCCTGCCGTGCCGAGTTTTGAAGCGGCCGCTGATGAGGGCCACGCCGCTCGTGCGCCGGCCTATGCCGGCCTTGCACAGCATCAACCTCGAGCGGGAAGATTCTGAAGGCACCCACGCTGTTGACCTGGAGGTGCAGTCGCTTCCCAACTCTGTCCGCTGGAAACGCAGCTTGGGTTTCCCCCAAAGTTCCTTCTTACGCGTCTGGAGGGGTGGCGCCGTCTTAACATGGACGCGCACAGCAGGCGCTCACCCAGCGCAGCTGCGGTGCACCACTCGCGTCGGCCAGGCACTTGTTTGCGGAGTGCCAGCTTCATCCAGCTTCTTGATGCGGAGCGGACGCGGTGAGCTCAGCAGTACAGCGTCCCTCAGGACTGGTGGTCCGAAGTCTGGCTGGATCACCCGCGGCGCCGCAGCATCGGAGGGGGAGCGCGTCAGCAGGCAGATTGCCGCCCGTGTGCTAGGCATTGCCATCGTGCAATTGGGAGGCCTAGTCACTGAGACCGACACATTAGGCGGCACGATGCAGACGACAGAGTGCTCAGGACAAAACTCAAGGGCTAATGGGCGGGCGAAGGTGCGGCAGCGCCATCGGCACCCAAAGCACGGCAAGCGAGAGCGCGGCCGCTCAGCGGCTCTGCTTAAGTTGCTGCCCTTGCCCTTGGTCCCGAGGGTTTAGTTCCCTTCTCCTCTGCTTGACTCGCTGGCTCAGAGCGTCGATTGATTGTGCTGCGCACTTTCGCCTTTCCCTTGGCCCTATAAGGTTGAGGCCTGCGCCAACTGTTGCTGCTGCATGCGGTGCGCCGGCTTTAGTAAACCCGCCCCGCCTGGACGGACCGACAACAACAACTGGTGCGGGGACCAACCGGCCACAGTGGGTTGACCTGCCGACCCAGAACCTGACGGCGAGCGACGCATGTGGATTCGGTACGGGGACCGCCAGCCCGACTTTGTGACTCCGGAGCCCCACCTTCGACTCCTACGACACCACCGCCGAGAACGGCAAGGGCACCCTGCAATCACAACCAAGGGATCGAATGCGCACTATTGCAGGGTGACGTGCTGTGACTGACATGTCAGTGCAACCGGGTGTCCTGGAAGGGCACCAATGGCTTCGGACTGTGGCCACAGCGAGTCTGGGAGAAGGGAGACCAAGCCCGCCGGCGCGATGGCCAAGCAAGGGACACCAGGAAGACACGACAGGGAGGACGATGATGAGGAGGTGTACCTGAGCGCGCCGGAGGTGGAGAGAGCAGTGGCAGCCTTTAACAGTGCCGTTGCCATGCGTCTCTCACAGACCGGTCCGGAGCACTACATTCGGGGGAGCAGCTTGCGCGAGTCCTTGAAGCTAACCCTCCGGATGGTCAATGAGCCGAGGCAGCCGAGAACCACAGGATGGCAAGGAGCACCTACGAGAAGCCCGACGACTGAGGCTCCTTCGCGTGAGAGGGACCCCGTCGACTACCAGTACCTGAAGACGCTCCGGGAGAGGGCGCGCGAGAAGCTCACCGAGGGAAAGTAGCGAGGAGACGCCGCTTACAATGCCTATACTGCGACACCGGGTACAGAAACTGGGTGATGAGCGCAGCGGCCGTGGGATGAAACAGCTAAAGCACAGCTGATGAGAGAGATTGAGAGATCAGCGAGTACGATGGCCGAGTTGGGCCACTCTTCGAGGAGCGCGTTGGCTATATGGTGGGCGCGCCGTCGAGGATCCACCGCTCGGTGCAGAGAGCCGCATGGCTTGCGTGCTGGACACAGGCGCCACGGCGACCGCTGGCCGCTGGCTGTAACGATACCTCACCCTGACCAAGCAGGGGGCTTGAGTCACTCGAATGTCCTATAGGTCCTAAGAAGGGTTTGCCGAAGTACCTTGCAGACAGAAACCTTGTCAGTTGTTTTGGGGCTCGAGGAAGCAGAACACCTGACTGCTGGATGGCAGACTCGAGCTATGGATCACATGCGGGTCCACATGCTCACGGACTGCAGGAGCCTGGAAGCACACCTCCTGCAGGGCGGCCTCGGAACCACAAGCGACAAGCGACTCTCCATCGACATGAGCGCCCTCCGCCAGACCGTGTGGAGGGCCCCTGGAGAGGAACATGGAGATCCGCTGGCCAGCGACCACGTTCCGGAGAATGCCACCACCACGAAGGAATGGATCGAGACTGGCAGCATGGTAGCAGACGCCTTGACAAAGCGGATGATGTTTGATCAGCTCAAGAGGTTGATGACCGAAGGCTACCTGAAGGTGGACCGAGATCGGAGTTCCGAGAACGCTGCCCGGAAAAGTCCGGACCGGGCCTTGGTCTTAAAAAGACCGTGGATGCGAACACAAATCTTCATGCATGTGCAGACTGTATGGGAGCATGAAGGCAACAGCTCAAAGCATCAGACCTGGCCGGAATGGCTCAAGCTTGCGAGCAAAAGAGCATGCGATTTGCACCAGTGCGGGGGCTTTTGCTTTCGCACTGGTTGTCGGTTCCGAAGCTTAACAGGGCCGGTCCCCCGGGCCCTACTCCAAACTTGTAGGGGCGGCTGCCTACTGTACCTGTATATACTACAGTAGATATCCTTACTCGGCCACAGAACCCCGGATGTAGGGTTGGGCAACCTGCGTCTCCGTTTAGGGTCTGTCAACCATTATCTCCTCCTGTGGTTTAGTGTTTGGCAACCAACGTTTGCGTTCACGGATTGAGATTTGAATGTGTTTTGCACACCTTTTCAGCTTGTCAGGCCGGCATGGGACGTTGTAATCCTGGCTAGGGTCTGCATAGGAGGGAAGGATGCATATCAGGAGTAATATGAGGAAGGAATAGGATTGTATACCCGTTTATGCGACGACTGACTGATGCAAGGAAGGATGTATACCAAGGCTGTATAGACAAGACCATACAGGATGAGAAATTGTATATCACAGGACGAAAGGATCGACGTCATGTATAGACGACTGACGACTGTCTATTCCGCCATTTTCTGGCGATGACACATGGAGTGATGGCAAGCATATGCTGTGCTGATCCTGCTGTGTATGTGGATTTGACCCTTCGCCTGGCAAGTATTGGTACTGTTCTGAATGCAGCTGACCAGCCTCCGGACGTGAATGCCATGGCTCAAGTCATTCAAGATCGACGTCTGCAGACGTGAAACGCAAAATAACGATTTGTTTTCTGCCCTGTAGGGCACTGCACAACCCTCCGCACTGTTCTCCCTGGCACCGGTCGTTTGTCGGGTAATGCTGGCCTTTCGAGGCGCACTTCTACAGTCCAGTGGCCCCCTGACCTTAGGGGTTAACAAGGAGACCCGTTTCCCCGGACGTGAAAGGGGTTGACCGCTTTTTGCACGAGCGTGGCATTAAACCTGCAAGCCCGACCGTGTATTCCAACCTCTCAACACCAATTTGTTATGCCAGTCGCTTGTGCGGGCACAGAAAGGAAGGACCTTTCGTACATCATCATCATTCATTGGATCTAGTTCATCTCAGCTCAGGTGAGCAGTTGTACATTTTGGTCAGTAATTTATAGTTGTCAAGCCGTGTAAAACAGAATGGATTTGGCAAGCAACATGTGTTCCGAGCAAACATGTCCTTTCAGGGTTCAGAGCCACTTTAGGGTTTGGCAGCCAACGGGTTTGGGGCTGGGCAACGAACAATGGCTTGGCAATTAACATCACCTTCCATGGTTCAGGATTTGGCAGCCAGCATATCCGTTTAGGCCAGTTTCGGCCTTTAAGCTTTGGCAATCACTTCTTGGGGCGACCGCACCCCAGCCGGCATAAACTTTGTTTGAGTAAGCTTGGATTTGGTGTGGTTGGAGCTGGGGTGCAATGCTCTTTTTCGGCACAACGACCTCCTTGCTTTCGTGTTTCCTTCCGTCCTTCCTTGTTTACTTCCCGCCCCACAGCAACAAAGAACAGTAGCAGCAGTCGTCGTCGTCGTCGATGTCGTCGTCGTCGTCGGAACAACAACAGTCGAGCCCTCCCAATTGAATTTGAGGCAGACCGAGTATTCTTGCAAAACGGAGCCACCCCGTACCCTTCCAGCCGTGGGGGGGGCCGGGCCTCACTGCATCAGGGCAAGTGAGGCACAAATTGAATTAACTCTACCAATGACCAAATGAGACTGGAGGAAGCGGGGCAAGCAGGGCAATTGACAGAAATCAGGTATGTAATTAGCTGTCCGAGTTTCCACGGCTGATACTGCCTGTCCCCTCGTTGCAATCCATCGCGCAGAGATCGTGGCTTCCTGACAGGTCCCTGCGGGGGCAGTGGCCGACATGTCCAAAGTGTTTGACACAGAGTCTGCTCAGGCGATGTGACATAACCTTGGTAAAGTTGGATTTCAAATCCGCGTGACCAGTCTGACGACCAGGCTTTGGTAGTCCGCGACGAGCTCGGGAGTCCTGTGGGACTGCGCCAGGCACAGCCTGTCACACATGGGAGTTGATCAGCATGTCGTGCTTCACCCTGCTTCACCCCGTGATGAGAATCGCGTAGCGAATCAGGCTTTGGGTAGGCCATTCGCAAGTGAGGCGCATGGCGCATGACGATGCATATGCACAGACAGACGCAGGTGGCTTGGCTCGGTGATCGGCTTACCGGATCAGCCCGACGTCCACCAGGCAGCTGGCCCAGGGAAGAACCGAGCTGAGCACCTGCAATATTCCCACTTGATCATTGTTCATGCGCTTGAAGCAGACTGTAGAGGCTTTGGTGAGCACACCATGGAGATTCTCACCAAGGCCGGCTGTCACAATGCTGAGGCAGTGTTTAGGAAGAGCCATAAGTTTCACATGCCGCCAAGTCAGATGTCTTCTCAATCTCGTTAGTTTCATTGGCATTTGAAGGAGCTTCAGCTCGGAACTGAAGAGGTGCAGAGGCTCCTTGGACAGGACTTTTTTGCTTTGGGGACTGCTGCAGAGGCAATGCCTGCCACCCACCCGAAACTTTGGAAATACCGATGTAATCCGGGTACACATTCTCGTTGTTGTAGTTTTTTCTTGGAGGTGGTGGTGGTGGTGGTGGTGGTGGTGGTGGTGGTGGTGGTGGCAGTGGCGGTGGCGGCGGCGGCGGCGGCGGCGGCGGCGGCGGTGGTGGTGGTGGTGGTGGTGGTGGTGCTGGTGGTGGTGGTGGTGGTGGTGGTGTGCAGTTATTGTTGTGTTGAGGGTCTTAGTCGGAAGATGCTTGAAGGAGTCTGCAGATTTCTTCCAAAATGTGGGAGCGCATACCCCAGCACCGAAAGGCATAGCCGAAGCTGGAAGTAAAAGCTGCTAGCTTCTAGCATGCCTCCGAACATGTGTCAGTACACGTGATGCTTCTGCGAGAGTTCTCCCAACCCCAAAAGCCGAGTCTGGCTGCTGCTACACACGAATTAGATTCAAAAGACACCCTCAAGCTCTAACCTGCACGTAAACGATGACCGTGGTGGTGGTGGTGGTGGTGGTGGTGGTGGTGGTGGTGGTGGTGGTGGTGGTGGTGGTGGTGGTGGTGGTGGTGATTTTTTCATTGTTTGTTTGTTTGCTTGTTTGTTTGTTTGTTTGATTAAATTATGTGGTTGTTTGTGTTGTTGGTTTTTGGTGCTTGTTTTGGTTCATTTGTTTGTTATTGTTTGTTTGTGTTGCGTTATGTGATGTTGTGTGGTGCTGTGCTGTGCTTTTGCGTGCTTTGCTGTGATGTGCTGCGTTGTGTTGTGTTTGTTTGTTTGGTTGTCTGTTTGCATTGTTTGTTTGTTTGTTTGTTTGTTTGTTTGTTTGTTTGTGCTGTCGTCGTTGTTGTTGTTGTTGCTGCGGCTGTTGCTGCTGTTGTTGTTGCGTTGCTGTTGCTCTTCTTCTTGTTGTCGGAGCTGCTGCTGCTGCTGTTGCTGTTGCTGCCCTGGTCGTGGGCGTCGTGGTGGTGGTAAGCATCCGTTCTAGTTTCAATCCAGGCATGTTGAACAATTAGGTGGTGTAGTTAAGGGCCGTAGCGTAGTCTGTGCCTTCCTGTGATGAATCTGGGACACTGCTTGCTGAGGCTGCTTGAGGATGATGTCGTGTATGCAGACGACGCGAAGAGAGAACAAAAAGCTTCCCGCACTTACTTACGGAAGGAGAGTCCAGGTATGTGTTGATATGTCCCCCTGCGCAGGAAGCAGCTCTATCCAGCGGTATGAGCTCGCAAAGTGTTTTTCCTCGAAGATGAGGGCTGAGCTCGCTGAACCAGTGACGTGACAGAAACTCACGTGTCGGCATTTGGTGACGGTTGAGAGCAGAAGATCTGTGATCCCTGCCAATTGTGCCATTCGAAGCCCTGAAATGGGAAGTCCGGCTGAACTTGAAGTGAGGAGAGAATCCAAATTGGTCGCTGGTTGAAGGAGTTTCTCCCTGCCCGGTTCACAACCTAACTCTGACCTGGCCCGCCTGCTCAGGTCAAAGGCTGCTCGGCTTGGCATCATGTGTCTTTGATGTTGACCGCGAGTCCTCTCATGCGGGCTTTCATGGCTCCAGGCGGGACATCATCGACAAGCCATGACAGGACATTAACGCCGGCTCAATCAATGACTTCACGCGGAAACCACTTCCCAAAAGCAGGTCGTTGCCCAAAAAGAGGCTGGCCTTACAGTAGAAATTTGCTGCCGCTGCTGGCTTGCAGATGCAGCCTCTTGCAGCCTCATGGCTGCAGACAACTTTGCGCACGGACGGCTTCTAGGTTGGGTCCCTGGGAATGCTATGCAAAGCTTTGCATTGCTCGCAGCGCACTTTGCAGATGAGCTCGTGCGGCCGGTCAACGCCGTCGACCTCAAGAGCCCCCGCAACGCGTCGGCCGTATCAAAGCGTGAGGAAAACAGGCAGGACGAGCGGACGAGGGTCAAAGGCTCATGCTGAGAAGAGACTAAGTCAAGTGGCATGTGGTGCTGGTAGGTCCAAGCGACGACAGCTCAAAAAGGATGAGCCTCTGTCGAAACGGGGTCAGACACAGAGGTGGGCTTTTTTCAGTCTTTCTCCATGCTTTAGGGGTTCGTGAAGTGGAGGGTTATGAAACAGTTGGAGTTGATGTGCTGGCGAGGCCCAGTATCAGTCTCGTGGGCCTGGGGAATCTCACGATCGAGGCCGTGTTGAGGACATGCAGTGAGCATTGCTGCATTCGGAACTCGAAACTTGCCTGCCGGCTTGACTGCGGGGGCGGCCGGGGGGGGCTGTGGCAAGGGCATTTGCACAAGACCTTCCAGTTGAAAGGCTTTGCAGTTCCTGCTCCAGCAGCCCAGGACTGCACCAGAGTCGCACAGATAGATTCTACCTCTAGGAGGTCTTCGTGCGAGACACAACTCAGACTTGAGCTGCTTCATTCTACACTTTTAGCTTCGACATAGCCTGGGCACGCAGGAACCGCTTGCTGATCGAGGAGTCCCATGAGTTGCAGGTTGGTGTTCTGAGTCCAACCTGTCTGACCCAACCCAGCAGCGCCAGCAACGACAGGCCGGGACACAGATGGGCAGATATATGGCAATGCGAGGGCTAGAGCCTCAGCCGCACGGACAGCCAGGCCGTCTCGAAGCATCCCGACTCATGAACCATCATGTCTTGTAAGTTGTGATGCATGCTAGGACTGCTAGGACTGCGGGAGGTGCATGCGGCTTGGGGCTGAGGGGCAGTTTGTGTCTCTTGCATGCTGCGAAGGTCTGAGCAGATGCTGTTTCAACTTCCAGCCAGCAGGTGGGGTCCCTCTGCGGTGCCCTTGTTGCAGAAGCTTTTTGAGACATCGTACTTAGCCAGCGTCGCTCGCGAGGGCTCCAGTGGGCTTCTTGCGGTACAACAGCTGGGCCCGCGCAGTTGCTGGGGCTGCACGCGGCTGAGAACATCTGGCGAGATCGTGGCCTTTGAATGCTTGGGCTTAGGGTCTGGTCGAGAAGAATCTGTTGCAGTGTTGTGCAGGGGCGGCCGAGTTCAGGTTTCGATTTTGGAATCATGGTTGTGGTGTCACAGCATTGCTAGGCATTCTTTGAATCAGTCTGGATCAGCTGAGCTGCGCCGAGACCTTTCGCGCTTGGATGCAGCATCTGGTAAAGCTGCGGCAAGAGGCCGGGCCGGCAGGGCTGCACCGAGTCGGGGTAGAACGTGGCACTGCGCGGTGGGCAGAGGGCTTCTGAAGAGACGCTCTCTGCAGGGCATCGGCCGGCGGAGGCGGAGGTCGTCCTCAGTGCTGGCAACTCAATCTAGCGAGAACCCGACGTCCAGGGTGGGCCCTGTTGAGCACCAGTGTCTCATCTTTCAGGATCTGTAAGATATGCAGCAAGGCTCAGGCACCAAAGAGGAGGCAGAGGAGAGGTCTCGACGTCTTGCGCTTCCTTGGATTCCCGGAGAGGGCGGACAGCAGTAACCCCGGCCGAAACCTTTCCACATGCCAGCCCTGCTTGCATTGCGTAGTTCTGGCAGGCGCACGCCGATTGTACTGATATCATCGAGTTGTAGTTGGAAGCGTCGAAGACCATCAGAGTCAAAACCAACCGTGGCAACCATCTCGAAGACAGCCATTAGTCTGACATATTTAGCATCAATTCGAGACCAGACATGTAGAGCAGCAGTCCTGAGCGACAGGGTGCGCAATACATGAAGACCCACGTGTACAAAGTATCCATCGGGCTTGACCGCAATTGCGAACTAAAGCAAGAATGTTGCCATTCTGCCTGTGCGAGCGCCTCCTGCTCCGTTTAGTCTGCTTTTCGAAATGCTAGCGTCCGAGGCTTATCGTCAAAGATTTGGCCTCTTCCCTCCAGACAGGCAAAGAGCTCCGCATGCAAAGAGTTGTTGGTGCTTTGCAGTGGTGGAAGCGATGTGGTCTTGAATTTCTTTATACGACACGGTTTCAACCCACACGAACATGACACATCTCCTGGTCCGCAGGCCTGGGAGAGCGAATAGACTCCGACTCTTCTGATTCCAGCGATGGAGAAGGGGAGCTGGGAGAGTCAATTTTTGATCCGCTGGCGCGGGCCTCACTGCCTCAGAACCTTGTGTTATCGTTTGTTCCAGCTGTGGAGCATGATCCCAAAGCGTACGTTTGGGACGTGGGCCCATGTTCCTGGCGCCAGAGCTGAGGTGGTGGATGCTGCAGCCTTGCATACTGTGGCTAGCCTGCCAGTCATGCCAGGTTGTCGCTGATCCGGTTGACTCGGGTCGGGTTTCCGGATGTGGGTAGGTGAATCCAGCACCATCTCATCATGCATGGCTGTAACGGTAGCACACGGTGTCAGATTCTGAGTCACAGAAGGTTGGGAAGTTCAGTGAGGCTCCACCAGTGTCGCCTTAAAAAAGCCGTTGGTTTCCGTAGCAAGGCCTTTCGCACAGGCAGCCTCATGACCATCGTGAAAGCCTGGGCCCCAGCTGTGTGAGATTGCTCTGCATATCACAATGTCTCAGACTCAGTACATGCAGCATGGCTCCGCACAGAATGCTCTTGACTCTGTCGTCCTGAAGGCCAAGCAGACATCGCACAGAGAGGTGCACCTCGGGCATGGCTATGGCAAGTGGCAAGCACAACACAGAGAAAGTTGCGACCAGATTGCTCCACAACTCGACTTGACAACTCAGTACTTGCCCAATGGCCCACAGTATGATTTAGCGACAGACCAGTCGTCCGCGTTGAAACGGAAGACCAGTCGATGCAGTGTCTTATCAAGACAGAAACGCGACATTGTGAGATATCCTTGCTAGGCTCATGCAGAGACCAAAGAGAAGTACATCCTTCCTGACCTGGTGGGGAAGGAGGGGTGGGGGGAGGGGGCGGCGGAATTCACGGCAGGGCATCGGTGGACGGTTGACATTGCCTGCTGCTTGCAGGATATGGGCCCCAGCGACTCCAAGACCACTGAAACCACTGCGTCGACGGAGCGGAAGGGCTCGAAGAGGCCAGGGATATCAGACTCAACCTTGGCGATTTGCGACCTGCCAAGTGAGCTCAGGCGCGCTGCAAGGCCCTCCAAGGAAAGCCTCGGTAACACGTTGGGCTCCAAGCTTGGAGTGATGGCCTGGCCTGCTGCTGGTCATATCTTTAGTTGCTGCTCGCCGTGCGCCAAGGGCTCGCTGGGACGAGGATTGTGCGCCCCCTCCATCCCAGCCGATCGCATTGCTAACTCTGGTCCCCGGTGGAGCCCAGCCCTGCGCAGTTGGCAGCGCTGACGAGCGCATGCGTCGCGAGCGCTTGATGAACGATGCCGAGCGTAGTTCTCAGAGTTGGACGGTGCATGTTCGAAATTCGATGTGTGATTATTTAGCACACCAGCAGCGGCAAACAGCCCAGCTGTGACGTGACATTGCAAAGGTATGTTGGTTTTCAGATGGACAAGTTGCGGCGCACGAAGGCAAGCCTTCTTCTCGGCCAGAAGTTTATCAGGTTGATCCGATTCGCTTAGGTCGTGAACCGCCTCGCCCAAACCAGCGCACCGGACCTGTTCGAGGCTGCCGGGACCGGCCTGGCTCTCGGAAGAGACTGCGTTCGGCTGCAGCATGCTTGCAGCTTTTCTCAGAGGCTTCCTGTTGCTCAGTGCTCAGTTCGCTTATTTTGCGAAGTGTGGCCCCACAAACATCACAACCCCCGGAGCAACCAAACCGTCATCACTGTCAGAGCCAGATCCAAGACGACAAGGCCTTTCTGAATGAAGCGCGTTATAGTAAGCAGAGTAAAAGACAACGCTGCCATTGAAGCACCTTCCGCATGCATGCACAACCTGGATCTATGTCTGAGTCATGAACTGAAGACGGAGGGAACGCTGTGATTTTTCGCCCCGAGTGACAATGACTTCGAGGGGAGATGTGTTCTTTCTTTCTCTTTCCCCTGCTTATTCTTTGTTACCTGTAGCAATCTATCTCTGCGGCTCTTGGAGGCCGCCCCCTCGCTGGCGAGCCAACAGCAGAGCATGCGCTTTTGGAACATCCGGAAAACCCTGAACACCGAAGGTGGCACCCGGAAGCACCTGGAACACTCGCGGGCCCCCTTGGTGCAAGAAAACGACATCCCCCGGATGTGTTCGCCTTGAGGCCTGAGTGTCACGCGAGGGAGGGATGGTCGTAGAAACTGTTTCGCGAGGGGGTCTTCCCCAACGAAACTTTGCCTTTCGGTTTTGCAGAGTTTCTCTCGGACAGCCAAGGGAAGCTGGACAAAGCTATGACAGCAACTACTTGAAAGGAGTCGGCTCCGACCGTGGTCTGTTCACTGCATTAATGTTTACACGGGCTGCGCATGCCATAACATTGCGGCCACACTGCCCGGTTTAGGGTCTGCTCCTTTCTCAGTCGTGCATTCTACGGAATCTCTGATCCTGTTCTGCTGCCAAAGAATGATTTGACATGCCAGCTCTTTCATCGCAGCAACGTGTTGGCAGTCTACTGCAGGTTTTTCACCCCAAGAATCTTGCACTTGCCTCTCAGCGGTAGTTCTTTTGCATTCGAGGTCTCCCGGATTTGTCGAGCTCCTTCGTTCGCCCTCCGGCCACCAAAACTCGTCAGTCGCGTAGCCTTACAGCGACTCCATGATTCCATGGTCCATGATCCTACCCACATCTTTCGTGCTGCCCCTCCAGTCCATGCTTGTGTTTGTGGCGCACAGCTGTACAAGCGACTACGTAACCACGTACAGCTGCTTAAGCTGGTGGACTTCGGATCCTTTGATGCTCCGACTCCTTGAAGACTGCACTCGTATCATCTCGTATCGTTCAGCGCATGGAACGCAGGTCTTCAGAAAGGCGGGCCTCGCCGCCTGGGAAAGGCCGTCTCGGGGTTTGGCGGGGGGTACTGCAAAAGTGCAGGGTGACCGGGTGAAGCTGTCACTTTCGCTTGCAGGACGGGGAATCTGTCAGCCTTCCAAATCTCGCCAGAGGCACCGCAGTGGAAACGTGAAGTGAAGGGACTCGTTGCACATTGCAGGTACTAGTAGTCGATCCGGTGGTTTTCGTTTCCTTGGGTCATCCTCTGAAGCGCAATGCATTGCAGAAGCTGACACGATGGGCTCGGACCCAGCGGCGGTTTTACGAGCCGGCTGTGTTTGGAAGGTGCTGTCAGATGTCTCCTGCTCATGCACGCTTTTGCTGCGCTCTCCTCTAACCTTGACTCAGGAGCTGCTGAGGGTCGCAGCGGAAACCGAAGAGAAGGAGGAGCTGGAGGAATTCCTGTGTGAATGCAATAACTGCTGCGCTGTAAGTGTCTGGAGTGGAGGGCAGAAAGATCGGATCGACTGCAAGCCCAAAAACTCGCCACTTTGAAGGAAAGCCCGATGCATCCAAAGCGAAGTCCGCAACGCAGATCTTGACCACAGTTGAATGAAGCTTGGGCCAGGCCGAACCCGGCCCGAACTTGTCTACTCAGGCGTGGTAGCAGCACGTTCTTCGACAAGGATGAGAAAAAGCGAGGACTGCCAGCGTTTCTGCTTCTGATAGCTTCATCTGTCTACGGCATGATGTGAACGGAAAGGCAGGTTTAACGGTAGCGGAGATCTGACGGTCTCGCTGTCGCCTTAAAGCCCGGCTCTGTCACTCGGATGGTGGGGTAGCGCAGGTTTTGTGCTGTGCTCTGCCGTTGCTGCGGCTGCTGGGCTGCTGCTGCGCACACCACCACAGGCATGTCTTGACTTGTATCTCGTTGGTGAACAGTGAATGCAATTCAGGAGCAGACGTCACCAGCAGCTACACGATGACTCAGGCCTGGTGCAGACCTTTTGCACTGTGAGGTCGCTGTGCAAGATTGCTAAAGAACACAGTATGCTTCCTCAAACCTTCAACTCCTTGGCCAAATCGGGGCCGCTACTCGTGCTGTCATAGTGTCACAGCAGGTTTCAGAGATGAACAAGATTTTTGAGAAATGTGACTGCGATCAGAACTTGCGACAAGTAGGTTCCTGGTTTGACGCTCTCCAGTGACTCCGTGTGTTTCGAAGGTTTCAGGGTTTTTCGGTGCAGATGTCCCGGGTTTGACATGACTCGGGGTTTTGGCACGTTCGGGACTTCTCATTTCGGTTTCGGGACCTCGTTGGTCTTGTGCTCTCCTTTCATACTTACGAGTTACAAGACGTCGGCTTGGGGGGTGACGTCCGGTTCAGACGCCAATGTGGATATGTGAGAGGGTGTGATGACGACGATGATCATACAGACGATGAGGCTGACGACGATGATGACAGCGGCGGGGGTTGGGATGCGAACGTCCGTTCCGTCGTGCGTTTGGCGTAATTGGCGCGCAGGATTCTGTCCGGCCTTGTTCGTTGCTTTTTCGTATTCGGATTTTGGAGTTCAGATTTCGGATTTCACGGCATGGTTCTGCTTTCGGACTTGCGGCTTCGGTTTTTCCGGTCTTGAAAGGAGGGTTTGGTTTTCGAACTTGAGGTCGCTTCCTTTCGGGCGTCGGGAGGGGCGGAGGGGGCGGGGCCCTCCTTGAGAGACTTCCGGGCCTTTAAGACTTAGTAAAACTTTAGGGTGTAAGCTTTTTCTCTGACAGTGGGATCCTGATATTCTACTGTATGTAGTACTTCATTTTTTGGAGCATAGGTACTTTGGACATACTCCTCGGCAAACTAAACCGGCCGTACTATGGAGTGTCATAAACTCCTGACTATTCTGATCATACTTTTCACTTGCATACGTATGTCTCGCCAAGTATGTTGTCTTTGCTCAACGCCACTGACGAACATAAGGCATTGACATTCCAAGTGACCACTCCCGACCGAGGATCGGGCTTTTCCTGAGAACGAGTCCCGAGAGCAAAACTGTACTGACACCACAAATTTCGCACAATTCGGAGCCTCTGCAACAAAAGGCTCACATGCCATGGTCAGCGTGTTCTTAGGCTTTCGAGTCCAAGTCCACAGGTGCGTGACATGAAGACGATGATGCAAAAGTCCACTGCCGACCTGACCAGGCCGAAGGCGGTCTGAACTTGCAACCGAAGACCATCCCCGGCCCAGACCATCCCAGACCAGACGATCTCGGGAGGTCGGCTCGAGGTCGGCGTCCCGCCGGCATGGCGGCATGATGCTTCCGGCTGAGCAATGCTTCCAAGGTTTTTACTTCAGGATCTCAGGAGCAAGTGTGTCGGAGTTGGGCTCGAAGAACCGTGTTGTTCAGCAGTCGGCAGCCGTACGCATTGGATCGACGCCGGTGGCAACAAACAGAGAAAAGCTTAAGCAGTTTTGCAATCAGCAGTCCCTTTTGAAGAATACACCACAGATTCGGCCAGACTGTACTTTCCAACCGTGTTGGATTATCGATCTAGTGACAGTGGACGCTGCCAGGGCAGAGAAGGCGGAGAATGCTTCCCGGACTGTCCGCATTGCTTAAGTCTGAGCAGCCCGTGCATTTCTGAAGGGGGTAGAAGAAGCTGTGAAGCTCTCGCCCACCGTTGCCCAGAAGCACGTGAAGTGGTCGTAGCATTGCGGAATGTTGCATACCCCAACCCTACCCCGCCCCCATGACGGCAAATCAGACGAGTCGAGTGGTTACAACTTGGGCAATCAGAGCTCAAGACGCGAAATTCAACATGTTTCACAAATCTGTGTGGCTCCTTGCATTGGCCAAGAAAACTATCCGAGACCGTAAGCTGCAGTTCGGTGTTGGTGACTGGCAGTGATCTTGTCGAAAGCGGTCTTGATCAGCAATAGCTGCTCTGGAGAGCAGCGTTGCAACCACAAGCTGACCAGCAGACTTCTCCCATGCTCTTATCGACACAGACGGATGCTTTAACGACTGGCCATCTCCCAGCTGAAATGTTGCCTACTCAAACATAGAATGTGGAATTTGCATGTGGGCACGCTCGTGAACAGAAAAAGAAAACGACAGAAGGGACTCGGAATGCATGGAAGGAGCTGCCTGAATCATTATTCGTGGCTGCCTGTAGCATACAGGTTCCTGCCTCAAGCGATGCCCTGGTGCCAGCGGTGTTCAGCTGTTTATGCGCTGCTCACGTGCTGTGCCTGGGACAGGATTTAAGGTGTGCGTGTCGCTTGAAGCGAGCGCTGGAAAGCACTCCCCGAAAGGAGAGTGTCACAGAGTTGCAAGTTCTGGCGAAAAAGCGTCGACCTGCGCATAGCGTTTGCTAACATGTGGACCCCACAGTAGTCGTGCTGACGTCGACATGAAATGCAAAAAGCTGCACCACTGCTCAGGCGATGCCTCCGATACTGTCGTGGTTGCAGAAGCAGCACAATGATTCGAAATGGAAATGTGCTTCAAGCAATGGCTAGCCCAGGCAAAGAGGGCGGAACAACGCCAGGAAGATGTCGCATTGCTACGACGCCGTGCGTCAGAGTCGAGCACTGCCTGCGATGGTTGTGACCGTAGACGCTTGCTCCCAATATATCCGAACAAGAAGAGCCGGCAGCCTGCCCGGCATCTCAGGCATTGTGGCTGGAGTTGTCATGAGCTTGACCTTCTAACACATGGGCTTAGAGACCGATCGAAGCTTGCGACGCAAATGCTGAATCTCCGAGTTCTGCCGAGAGAGATCGTGCATCTTTGATCTACTATACATAGTTGCAAGAAATCTTTCTGCGTGATGCAGGGGAGCGAGGCAAGAGGCATCACCAATTACGGTCCAATTACGGTGCACACAACTCAAGACGTTTCCGCCGCTGGACTATCTGAGACTGGAGAGAGAGTTTGACATCAAGGCAACTTCAAGAGCGAGGATCTGGAGACAGCAGCCACATCCCTTCGTGCTTTCGGAGATGTTCTGGTTCGAACGGGCTCACCTTCACACCAGAGCTGCGGACTATGGTACCACACGCACAGAACTGGACTTGAATTTGCTTTTTGGTCGTGTTCCCTCTGACTTTTCATGCCAAGTGTGGGAAAACTACAAGAACAGCAATTGCAACAGCAGTGACAACAGTATCATTGTAAGCACTTGCACAACGTGGGAAGGAACTTGAGTTGTAACATACCTGGCCTGGAGGTCGCAGTTCTCATAATGCAGAACTCGCAAAACCTGATCACAAGTCATGTGTACACATAGTGGCGGGGCGGGGCAGGGGGGGGGGTGGACAATTTGGTCACACCTATCCATCTGTCTATGTATCGATCTTTTTTTTGTCGCTCTCTCTCTCTCTCTACCTACCTCTCCATCTACTTATCTGACTTTCAAACTAAGTAGCTGTCGAGCTATCTAACTATCTACCTGTTGCAGTCACATTTAGAGTTATAGCTATATCTGTACTGTAAGATATTGTAATGATACCTTTACTTACATGTATACTCAGGTTTTCTGTTGCAGCTATGATTTAGTTAATGCGTTCGTTGTTGATTGTGTGTGAGAGACACACATCCATCCATGCATGCATGCATACATACGTACACACATACGTACATACATACACACATAGACTACATACACACATACATACATGCATAAATACACACATACATGCATAGATACATACATACTTACATACAGACACACATGCATGCATACATACATATGCGGAAGGTTCAGCCAGACTTTAGTATTTAGAGCTCGTTTGCTTTGGGGCCTTCAGCAGGATCCGATTTAGGATCGTGCTTCATCGTTGTCGTGACCTTGACCGTCAGCATGATCGTCATTCTCAGAAGCCTGCCGTTCTGATCCCATGCACCCGGCTTCGTTGTGAGTCGAGCACAGCAGAGCTTGACATGAATCAACGACGCCGCGCTTCAGCGGTGAGTGATCCAGCTGTGCCTCGGAGTCTCGTGATCGAACTCTTTCGAGCATTTTCGAGCTATATTTTGCACTTCCTGCGCACAGCTCCCCGGCCGCTTCCCCAATCCTAAGAAATCTGAGCTGGTACCGATGGGCTCAAGTCCTCGCAACTTGATGACGACCTCACCTCTAGGGCTTGCAGCACAGTCCCTGTCAGCACTTCGCAGACATGGCAACAACGTCATACGTCCTCTGAAGTTCTCCTGTGGGCACGCCAAAGAAATAGTGCAAGCGCAGTAGCTAGCTATACCCGATACTGCACGAGGATTGTGCACTGAACATGATGGTTCGAAGTGGGCTGCTGATTCTGAGTGCTGCGCTGCGTTGCAATCTGTCACTCGCCAAGATGATGATCAGACGAGCTCTATATGAAGATTCACTCTGCAGCGGTGCTCCTTACATGGAGGAATTCTTGCTGAGTGGATGCATGGACGATGGGTTCGTCGAAATGGTGTGCAATGGAACTGGAGTTTCTGCATCGCTACATGAAAATGAAGATTGTGCCGGCAATGCCACTTCCTCTCAGTTCACTCTCTTCGATACATGCAACAACAAGCAGAAGCTGCTTTCTTGCATTGACATGGAAGGATACGTAGTCGCGTCATACAACATGTCAGGCTGTGACGACCAAGAGCTGCTTGTGCAGCACATCTTGCCGGCAGGATGCCGTGCAACTGGCAAAATGGAAGATGGCGAGATAGTCACAGAATCACAGCATGTAGAATTAATCAACAGGAACCTTGTTGTCAAAACATATGCTGGCAGTTCCTACTGCGCGGGGAACCACAGTGAGACCAGAGTTGTGGAGCTTCCTTGCGGCGCTGTCTGTGTTGATGGGAATTCGCACAACGGCTTGACCAACGACACCTGGTACGCGTATCGAGGCAGCTGCCGTGCAGGAGTGAGTGGGACAACGATATCGGTACGGCTCCCCGGCTGGAGCTTCCTGGCATTTCTGTTTCTGATATGCCACTGAGGGTCAACACGACCTCGCCTCGACATGGGCTATCGCCATGGGATGAGAAAGTGTCTCCCATGTCTGCGTGAAGCTCTTTGAACCCACTCTCTGCATGTGAGTCCTTGCTCAGATCGAGTCTGGAAAAGAGACGCTGCTTCAAGACAACCCGCAAAACGCGCTCTTAACTGTCGAGGGATGAAGTATGATGAAGTGTCGGATGTCTGAACAATCCGGGTTTGTACGAAAACATTTGCGCGAATGCCTCCAGAATGCTAAAAGGTGTGACAGCTGTTGCAGGACAAGATGTCAACCCTTCGGATGCCTACACACCAACAACTCAATGCCTTATGGCTGCTTGTGTTCAGCATCCAGGCAACCAGGAGTGGCGAGAGGCAAACGCAGCTGCTTTGTGGCGCTTTGCAGCGTGCCCGTTGCAATGTGAATCTCAGGCACAGGGCACAGTTTCCCGCAGGCTATCATGGCAGTTTCTCTGTTCACGTCGGGGCACGATCCTCTGTTGCAATCACTTCGAGCATTGCCCGAGACTTGCAACTGAGCAACTGCCCTCCCTGCCGACCGTGACTTTCTCCATCGTCTGTGGAAGTGAAGCGGATCTGTGGTTCAATGTGGCTCAGCAGGGCTTTGTTCCATCATGGCTTACAGAACCTAAACTTTAAGCATCGCAGCCCACCTTTGGCTGACGACTGTACCATCCACCCCACGGCTTGGCGGCCTGCTCGCAACTTTACGGACACAGCAGGCTCCTGTAGCCCCTGGCTGCTGCCTGGTACTAGCTTGCTAGCCCAAGCACAAGGCCATGTCGAGCTTTTGGCATAGGCACTCAAATTGCTTATTAGTTCTGCGCACAAGCAGCCAGTGGCATGTTCAAGATTCTTGAGTCTTAACGACGCTCCATATCATGGCGACTCTTAGCATCGTCGCTGGAGTCCAGGAGTACATCCAGGCAGGGATCCTGCAGCCTTTGAAGGTACGAGTATGTCATGCAGAATTCGCGAATGGCAAAGCTGCTGGCACAGCAAAACTACGAAATCGGAAGTTTGCTTTGACTTCCACGGTATCCGCAACAAGTAGGTGAAGGCTCGCGGCTAGCCAGGCCATGGTTGACCGGATCTCTGGCATGAAGGTGCTCCTCTTGGACGAAGAGACGATAGGCACCTTGTCGTTGCTCAGCCACTGCAACTCTTCGCTTGTCACGGTCACATACTCCTTAAAGCACCGAGCACTGTTGAGCACAGAACGCAAACTTCGTGAGAACGTTGCAGTTCCGATTCGTCTTCCAAGTCGAATCAGTTGCGTCGATAAGTCATCAGTCAAGACCCATTAGCAACTGCAGATCATGTCGGTTTGAATGATTATTGATCGAACGGCTAAGCTGAACCGACACAACGCGAGTACATGCATACCTCCGTCTGTACATGTGTGCACGGACACGTCTGTAGCCCCCGGATACATCTGCAGATATATGCCTGTCTCTACACATGAATATATGCATGCTTGTGTATCAATCTATCTATCAGACTATCTAGTCCATCTGCCTGTCTGTTTGCCTGCCTGCCTGTCTGTCTGTCTATGTATCTGACATTAGATAAAAGTTGCACATGCTGGGTCGAACCCTTGCTGCCATCCGCTGTGTAGAGGCATTATCAGCATGGTTTTCTCGCAGTCGGACATCCTCCAGCATGAGGTGCGGTCAAGCGCGTGTTGGAGCAATGGCAGTCGGCTAGTATTCCTTGCCTCAGATTCACATCTACCTTGCGAGTGCCGTTGGGTCACTGCGGATCTGGTGCAAGATCTTGGCTCGAAGCATAGATGTGTGCATCAACAGCCTGTACATCATGCAATGACCACGTGCCGCAATATGAGAACAGCAAGCATGACGCACATTTGCTGTCCCACCGAACTCGAAGTGAAGGAAGGTGTCATAAGGTGCAGCTGTCAACGCCACCACAAAGCAGCACATTGATCAGCTCATATGCAAAGCACTCAGACAAGCCGGCCTGGCTGGTGGAAGGCATCAGGCTTGAGTGCTTCTGCAATTCGTGGGGTGCTTCCAGTCGATATCTTTCGTGCCTTGCCAAGAGATTTGGAATGACTTGCGGTTGCGCAGCATTGCAGAGATCAAGCTTTTGTCCACAGGTCTGTCCTCGTGTGTGTGTGTGTGTGCGCGCGTTTGTGTGCGCGGGAACCTGCACTCGGGAAAGGCATGGCGCCGCTGCCTCCACCAGCGCCTGAAGACGTAGCCTCCAGCTCAGTGCGGGACATTGGATGCACCCTTGCAAGTAGCATGGAAATGGACAAGCTGCTATGCGCTATCCACACCAGCTTGTTTGTTCATATTAGGCAGGACGCGGGATGGCATGTGTGCTGCAGCGCAGCGATGTTCAGCGGTCGAAAGGTTTCAGGTGCAGGTCTGTGGACCCAGTCCTGTGATAAGTGTAGAACCGAGTGCCGGTAGCGGTGCGACCTGATCGTGTGAGCATGTGCCCTGACTTCCGCTGGCGTTTAGGCCTTGATCCGAACTTTTGGCTTCGGACAGGAAAAGGAGCGCCTGTTGCAGCTAACGTGCGCTTAGCTTGCATAGTGGCACCGGAGCCTGAGCGATTCATTCTGCGCTACCCGCTTTGCTGATCCTTCTTTCTTCTCTTCCTCTCCTTTTACGACTTCCTTGGGGCCAGTGCTTTGTCATTGGGCTCCTCGAGGGTGGCCTGGCGAACGGCGAGTTCGTTTGGGTCACGGAAGGGGGGGCACTGGGACTGAGGCCGTGAAGCTCCGGCCCTGGTTCTTTGGTGCCAAGGCTGTTGGCTTGCTGTGCGCCTGCGGCGCCTTCTTTGGCAAGCCCTGTGGAAAGGCTTTTTCTGAACTACCTCCTTTCGGTGGACGCCTCCTTTGAGAACCGCGGCGTCTACTGCCTTTGGGCTGTCCGGACCGCTCCGGCTTCTTTGCCTCTTTGAGTTTGCTGGGCTTGTTTGGCAGGCCGTCCGGAGCGATCCGGCTTCTTGGGCCTCTTCTACCTGACAGGCAACCTTTGGGCAGGACTAGCTGCCTCTCTGCGACTTCTTTTCTTCTACCTTTTGGCGGTGACTAGGCCGCCCCTTCTTTTTCGAGTACCAGCAGGTCCCGCCAGGAGCTCTCCGGCCTTTTGCCGGGATGACTGACGAGGATAAGACGTCGTCTTCGTGGTTCAAGGTGCCCACCTGGGATGGCAGCCCAACGACGTGGAGGGCCTTTGAGCGTGAGATGTCTTGGTGGCTTAGCTCCTTGGATGTGGAGGGCACCAAGAAGTAGAACTTGGCGGCCCGTTGGCTGCTCAGGCAAACGGGTGTTGTGAGACAGCGCGGGGAGGAGTTCTCCCCAAAGGACCTCGAGTACCAGAAGGAGGTCAAGACGAGGGACACGGAGGGCGTCGAGATTGTGGTTACGCCCGAGGACCCGTTTGCTGGGATCAATAAGTTGCTGAAGGCTTTGGAAGGGATCAATGGAAAGTCGGCTCTTGATCGCAAGGGTGAGTTGCGAAACCAGTTTTACCTCAACTTGCAGCGTGCACCTGGCGAGCGGCCAGCTGACTTCATGAGCCGCTTCCGGGCCCTTACGGCTGAGATGCGCACTGAGGGCATCGACCTCCCGACCGGGGAGCTTGGCTGGTTCCTTCGCGAAAAGCTGGGTCTGGATCCGCTTCGGAAGCAATTGTTGGAGACGGCGCTGCAGGGCAAGGAGAAGTATGAAGATGTTGAGCTGGAGGCCTTGCGGCTTTTCAAGGAGCTCCACACGTCGGACCCCTTGATGCGGAAAGTGAACTTCGAAGCTCGCGGCCGTGGTCGGGGAATGGCTTCTTCATACGGTTCGACTTCGTCGGGCCGTGGTTCCTATGCTCCGTCGGTGGCCTCACGAACTTCGTCGGCCCCTTCTTCGGCACCTTCCCGTGGCGGCCGGTTCGGTGGTTTTGTGCCTCGCCGCTTTGGTTTCCAGGCGCGACAAAGGCAGGCGATGGCCGCAGAGTACGAGCCGGAGCAGGAGGAGGGCGAGCCCGAGGATGATGAGCTGGTTCCGGACGACGCCGGGGCCATGGAGCAGCCGAACCTTGATGAAGTGCTAGAGGCTGAGGCTGAGGCTTTAGCAGCAGAGCTCGAGCAGGCCGAGCAGGAGGGCATGGAACCTGGCGTCATCGAGGAGATCGAGGGGACTGTGGAAACGGCAGCCGAGGCCCTTATCACGATGAGGGACGCCAGGCAAAGATTGCAAGAAGTGCGAAAAGACCGCGGCTTTGGCCGCCCGAGCTCGGCTCCTTCTTCTCCTGCTGGTGGCAAGCCGGGCTTCAAGAAACGAGGGGTATGCCATGACTGCGGGCAACCCGGGCACTGGGCAGGCGATCAGCAGTGCCCCAAGCCAGGAGCCGGGCTTGCTAAGCCCAAGGGTGCTGGAAAGGCGCCAGCCGGCGCTTCGAAGTCATCTCCTACCCGACGGGTGCAGCTGGCTGAGGCTTTCACTGTGGAGAACCCCGGGGACGGTGATGAAATGCAGGTGACTCACGAGGCCAATGTGGTTTCGAACTGGGAGTCTTTGGCCGAAGCTCTCGAAGCAAGCCGGCCGAGCGAAGTGCAAGTCACGCTGGCGAGTGATAAAAGATTGGTGGGCGCGCTCGACAGTGCCTGCAATCGCACCGTGTGTGGCCAGCGTTGGCTGGACAACTTCTTGAAAGAACTTCGCTCTTCCCCTGCTTCGGAGGCGCTGGCACCCCTTGTTATCACCGAGCAAGAGAAGGAGACCTTTCGATTTGGCAACGGCGGTGTCAAGGCAAGCTTTTCTCGTTATCGTTTGCCAATGGTCATCGGGAACGCCTGTGTCATGGTTTGGACCAGTGTGGTGCAGGTCGACTCCTTGGGCTTGCTGCTGGGTCGCGACCTTCTTGAGGCCATTGGCGGGGTGATCAGCTTCACTCGGCGAGCACTTAGGGCGGATCACCTGGAGGGCAAGCGCATTCCCTTGCAGCAGCTTTCGGCAGGCCACTTCTACCTCAAGGTGTTCCCGGAGAAGTGGACGGCCGTGGCCAGACCATGGCGACGCGAAGGCCAGGACGGGGTACTTGAAGTTCAGCTTAGCTCTGCCGAGTGGAGCCTTCGTCGTGCAGCTGCGTTCAAGAAGGGTGGTGCGCATGAGCAGTTGGTTGTTGAGCAAGCACGGGACACCCATGATTGCCACAAGTGTTCGAGAGTTCCAAATTCGATGACCGACCCCGAGCTCCCCGCAACCTCTAGTGAAGATGCCTCTCGACGTGGACCGGGGAAGCCGCGTGGTCGGCCGCTTCAGAAGAATGTGCCTAAGGCTTCTCGAGAGAAGCGTGTGGCACTTCGGTGGCTTGTTGCTCTGGCTTCTGCAGCGTCCGCATTTAAGGTTTGTGCCCCTGCCCTATGGCAACGTCAGGACGCCCCAGCAGTGGAAAGAGCAGGCCGAGGAGATGGTGCGCAATGGCGCTTTCCCCAGGCGGCACTACCGCTCAGCCGTGTTGAGCAACAAGTTCGAGGACATTGCTTTGATGAGGGAGGCCGGGTACCTCCGAGACCGGCTTGGGACCCGCCTTTCGTTCCTGGAGGATCCGATGGTTTCAGGGATGCTGGCGGCCAAGCAGACAAAGGGGGCACGAGCGGCTATACAAGGGCAGCTGATGGATCAACTTCGCAAGGACGCCGCCGAGGCAAAGGAGAAGGGCATGGATCGGGAGGCGGCTCGATCTCTGTTGGGACCCAAGGGCGGGCTGCCAACCCTCAAAGCAGACCTTCTTCGTCTGGCGGCATTGCTTCATGTTCCGGTCAGCGGCACCGAAACTGTGGAAAAGATCAAGTTGAAGATTCGCCCAATGGTGGAAACATTGCGGGGAACGGCGGCGCCTGTGCCTATGTCCGGGACTCCGGGAAGCAGCTCGGGAACCCCTCCGGCGGCCACGGCAGCACTACCTGTACCCTCTCGAGAACCACCTCGGGACGATCCTCGACTACTCGATCGCACAGCTGGACCGATGGCCTCCGATCCAAATTCCGGGCCTTCTTCGGCCGAGCTGTTGGCACAGATGCACGCAATGATGGACAGCCGCGACCAAAGGATGGACCAAAGGATGCAAACTATGTTGGCCCAGGCCCTGCAGCACATGATGACGATGATGCCACAAGCTGCCGGGCCCATGATGGCTGGGGACGGTCCCCTGTCGCCGGACAGCGACATGGGCTTTCAGACCGTGGAGCAGATCGAGAACGACCAGGAGGAGTTGTGATTCCGCCTTTGCGCCAGCAGTTGAAGCCCGGGCAACGTCAAGTGATAGCCCAGGCTTGGCGCAAATACCGCCGAGATCGAGATTTGCTACATGTGACCCCGGCTGCTGTGACGGAGGCTCTGGCCGTGACTTACGACCAGGACTTTGACCAGGCCCTTGCCGAGCCCTTTGTTGCGGTTGCCGGTGCCTGGTCCTCTACGGCTTCTCCTTCTGTTGGCAACCTTATGGCCAGAGCTGCCCAGGATAAAGGCCATGCCGTGAGTGATCAAGTGACAGCCCCGGGACGTTCGCCTTTTCTGTTGTGCATTCGCTTGATCGGGCCTTCGCCCTTGTTGCACTACTTGCCGAGCCAGGCCAGACACAACGGTGAAAAGAAAATACGGGATGCCGGGTGTGACCTTCTTCGCCGCGCTCTGCGGCACCGTCGCTCTGGCCGTCACTTTTTCATCGAGCTGGCTCGGCGAGCCGATCCCGCCTCAACCACGGAAGGCCAAGCTCTACTTGACGAGCCGGGGGTGATGGACTTTTGTCGCCACGGCTACCGCTACTTAACTTCGAGCCCGTGCATCGCTGAGGCTTTCCGGCAATACCAGGGCCCAAGCTTCAGCAAGGACTTCATGAATGCGTTGGTGCAGGCGGCCGAGAAACAGTTTGACTGCGACAACGGCGAGGGCAACGTGATTGAGGCCATGGCGGCCGAGACGGCGGATGATGATGGCGACCCGGCCGGCATGGACGGTTCGGACACTGAGCTGGAGGAGACTGGCCCTGAGAGTGAGAGTCGGTCCGACGTGGTGATTCCAGCGGCCGTCCGACAGGCAGTGAGGAGGCTCCACGAGAACACGGGCCACCGAAGCCCACAACGTTTGGCTCGGGCTTTAGTGATTGCGGGAGCTCCAATGGAAGCCGTGATTGCAGCGAAACAGCTCAAATGCAGTCTGTGTGACGAGCGCCGCCCGCCAAAGGCGCAGAGACCGGCATCTTTGCCGGCACCGAGGCAGGCGGGTGATCAGGTGGCTGTGGACATCTTTGACTCCTTCGACGCCACCGGGATTCGCTACTCGATCTTGCATGCCGTCGATGCCGTGACTAGGTTCCAGATGGCTGTGATTGTGGACAAGCCGTCTTCGGAGGAGGTGATTCGCTTCCTTAGGGAGCGATGGGCTCCTGTGTTTGGCATGCCGAGGACCCTGCTTTGTGACCAGGGCAGAGCCTTCATTTCTCACGAGTTGGAGACCTTTGCCAGCGAGAACACCGTTCACTTGGCTCACATTGCTGTGCAGGCGCCTTGGCAAAACGGCTTGTGTGAGCGAACCGGCGGCATTCTGAAGAGCTTGCTCGCTGCCTGCACGTCGGCTCAATCCTTGATGGGCCTCGACGAGATGAACCAAGGACTTTCGGAGGCCTTGCTCGCCTACAACATGGACGTGGGTGACACCGGCTGCTCTCCGATGCAGGCGGCTGTGGGGAGGCAACCGCTCCCTCCGGGCGACACGCTCGCACAAGGGCGGCTGGGCGAGACTGACGCCATGCTCGAGGAGGGCTCCTTTGCCAGACTGGTGGCGATCCGCGAGACGGCCCGCATGGCTATGCTCAGGTTGCACTTTAGCAAGGCCCTTCGTCGAGCTGAGTTGGCACGCTCCCGCAACCCCACTGTTCAGGATGCCCCCGCTGTCGGTGACTTGGTGTATTACTGGAGACAGCAGAAGTACAACCGCAAGGGCAACCAGAACCAAAGGAGATTGCTGTTGAGGCGCTGGCACGGACCGGCCCTTCTCATTGGGTTCGAAGGAAACGTCAACTGCTATGTCACGGCCCGGGGAACGCTCACCAAGGTTTCCCTTGAGCATGTCAGGAAGGCCTCCGCTTTTGAGCGCCTCGCTACTGGAGAGTGGGACAGCGTCATTCAGGAGGTGATTGATGCTGCCAACCGTGACCAAGAGTGGGAGATGGTGGACAACCGCGCTCCCACGGGCGGCCTCGATGATGGAGGCGAGCGGCGGCCTGGCGGTGACGATGGCCCCGGACTTTCTGAACAACGAGCACATCTAGATCCACACGGGGGGCCTCAAGCAAGCACTCCAAGCCGTTGGCTCGGAGGTGACCAAGCGGACGGCGACCAGATCGGGCCTCAGATCCGTCTTAGTGATGGCCCTGGACTTTCGGAACAACAAGCACATCTAGATCCACACGGGGGGCCTTCTGGTGACGATAGCTTTGCAGAGCAGCTTCGGAGGGCAATGCAGAACCGAGTTTCCCTTGGAGGCAGTGATCTTCCACCGGTGTCTCCAGGCGAGTTCGTGAGAGCTACTAGTGCCAGCACACCGGCGGTTTCCCGAAGGCCGTCTACGCAAGCTGGTGGTCCCACTCGAGCTCCTGGAAGCCCCGTGCCAGAGTGCATCACCGGTGCATTGTCGAGTTCCTCAGCCCAGGCACCGGCTTCCCCTTTGCAACCTTTTGAACCTGACTCTCCCGAGGAAGCTGGTGGAACGAAGCGGCCCGCTGAGACCGACGTGGAGAGACTACGTGGTGAAGCTCCCGACGGCGAACCTCGTGTGCCTTTCGACGCCTTGTCACTCGAGCGTTCGGAGGTGTTGGCCTTGGCACAAGCAGGAGGAGGCGAAGTACATCCTCTTGTTCGTCTACAAGCCGAGGCGGCTCTGGAGCGCATGGAGGCTGACGGCGGCAAGGTGGAGGACCACGGGACTTGGGCTGGCGACTGGCCTCTTCCCTCAAGGACCGAGTACGAGGCCCACGTGAAAGCCGGCATGCGCTGGCCAAGCGGCCGTGATGCCATGACAGTGCAAACCGCCAGGAAAGAGTACCATTGGAACCAGATGAACGACAAGCAGAAGGAAGCGTTTCAGGAGGCGGCCAAGGAAGCATGGAATGTCTGGGTCCGTAATGAAGCCGTCGAGGTGCTGGACGAGGCTGAAACCGCGAGAGTAGAAGCTACTCTCCGACAACGTGGAGAACTCCACAAAGTGTTGCAGCCGAGGTTTGTGTTCACTGACAAGAACGACGGACTTCGCACTTCCAGCCACGACCTCCCGCTACGAGCCTCGGCGAGACTTGTAGTACCTGGCTACAAGGACCTGACAGCGTACGAGCTCAGGAAGGACGCTCCAACCGCTTCCCGGACTTCACAGCACTTGTTGTTCTCCCTGGCGGCCAGTAAGTTTGAGAAGGAGAAGTGGCGCATCGGCTGCGCCGACGTGAAGAGCGCGTTCCTTAAGGGGGAGAAGTACGTCGACGGGGCCAGAGAGCTGTACATTCGAAATCTTGAAGGCAAGAATGGAAGCCCAACTCTACCAATTGGGCGCAAGCTCTCGAGGATCCTCAAGGGTGTCTTTGGTCTCAGTGACGCCCCTCGGGAGTGGTTTCTCCGACTGAGAAAGAGTCTGCGAAAGGAACGCTGGCGAGCCTCGACCGTTGACGCGGCTACCTTCTTCTTGTGGTCTGACGAGAGCACGCCGCGTTTGCTGGGAGTGCTGTGCAGCCACGTCGACGACCTGTTGGTGGCCGGTGGTCCGGAGGCTTGGGCTTCTCTCGAGCGTCTTGGCTCCGAACTGGGGTTTGGGTCGCTGGAAAAGGACTCGTTCAACTACTGCGGGAAGCGCATCTCGCAGGACCTCCTGACGGGCGAGATCTCTGTGTCCATGAAGGAGTACCACCAGAACCTGCAGCCCATTCGCATGGGACCCTCACGACGGCGAGACATGGACGCTGTGCTGACGCCGGGTGAGGCCAAGCAGTTGAGGGCCTTGGTGGGCTCACTTCAGTGGCTCGTGGCACAGTGCCGCATAGACTTGGGTTACCAACTGTCGGTGCTGCAAGCCGACGGCGGGACAGTGCAGACAGTGTTGCGAGCGAACGCTCTTGTAAAGCTTTTCAAGGAGACCGCAGACTTCGCCTTAAAGTTCAAGCCCCTTGACTTGACCGAGGCGGGGATCTTGGTGGTCACCGACGCCTCTCTCGGCAACGTGACGAAGCACGGCGGAGTCGGCGACAAGCCCTTGGAAAGAGTGTTCTCGCAGTCTGTGTACTGCGTGTTGCTGGCAGAGCGGTCGCTACTTCGCGGCCAGAAGGGACGCTTTACGGTCCTAGACTTTCGCAGCCATCGGCTGCAGCGTGTCTGCCGCTCGACCTTTGCTGCCGAGTTGCTGGGCATGGAGGAAGGACTGGACGCTGGCCAGTACTGCAGAGGCCACCTTGCCGAGGCCTACGGCTACGACCTGAGCCACAAGAACATCGAGTCGGTCCTGAACTCGATTCCCCTCGTGGCGGTGACGGACGCCAAGGACGTGTACGACAAGGGCACGTCTGACACTCCTTCTTACGGTTCCCAGAAGAGCCTCGCCTTCACGATCACCTGGATCAGAGGGCTCTTGGCTAGATGCAACGTGGCCATCAAATGGACGGCCACAGAGAACATGTTCATCGACTGTGGGACCAAGGAGATGGAAGGCTCACATATGCGGGCCACGCTTTCGAAAGGGGAATGGAGCTTCCGCTACGACCCAGACTTTGTGAAGCAGACCGTGCGGGCGAAGGTGAAGCCGAAGGTTGGGCCAGACGTCCTCACGGGCGAAGAGGTCAAACCAGACGACCCCGTACTGAGCTTTCTGCAAGGGCTCGCGACGCGAAAAGGATGGCATCGCCGAGACGGCATGGCTGTCCAGGTGTCACACGGCGCCAAGAGCTACAGACGACCGGAACCGCGCTTTGATTCTCGTGATTATCCTCTGAGAACCTCTTACGGATTATTTCATGATACTGTTGGCAGAGGGTCGTGGAGAATCCTTGAGCGGGACCAGCCGTACAGTCGTTTTCTGAAGAGCCTAGACCGGGAAGCGGCCGTGCTCATCACGATCTTCAGGTCCGCGAAAGAAAGTAAGATCGATGTAGAACCGAGTGCCGGTAGCGGTGCGACCTGATCGTGTGAGCATGTGCCCTGACTTCCGCTGGCGTTTAGGCCTTGATCCGAACTTTTGGCTTCGGACAGGAAAAGGAGCGCCTGTTGCAGCTAACGTGCGCTTAGCTTGCATAATAAGCGAATGTCTCGAAGTGTTGTCTGAAATATGTCTCACTCCGGCCGCCTGGCCACATTCAAAAAGAATACGTGAAACAGCATTAACAGCATTACCGTAGGCGTATCGCCTTCCATGCTAGTTTAGCATGAGGCGATCTCAGCGTTGACAGCTGTCGGCGACGAAGGTTGGAGAACAACTGCTTTTGGTTTCATTGTTTACGGCGTTACAGCAAGACAGGTCCTTCATTCGGGAGTTCTAGGGTGGGCACAGTCTGCTCCAAGCTTGCTGTTGCTGACCAGCGCAGGCCAAGATGGCCTGAGACCGGTGCTGGTCTCCATTCAGCCGCCGCCAGGCCATCAATCTGAAAGTCTTCGAAAGCCTTGAGCTTGGTGCTTGAGTTCGGACTCGTCAAAAATCTTTGCGGTGTTTCCTTAGCTTGTGAAGCTGGAGTTGAGAGCGCGAATGATCTCCTGGAGGAACCGCTCGAACACCGTCTGACATTTGCTGTGTCGTTGATGTGTCGGGAGCCCAGGTGGCACACCCGGGAATGCCCAACTGCACAGTTCCATGTATTGGAATCAGCCAGCTTCTCATGGCATGCTTAGCCACATATTTGCCCAGAATCGCTGCGTTGTTTTTGGCATTTCGAAACGACGAAAAACGGATTCAATAGCCAGAAGCGGAATCAATATGGCCAAATCGGAATTTGCCGTTTCAAAGCAGTCGAACCGGGTAAAGACGCTTGAGTTTCCAACTCGTTGGGGGTTCTCCCCAGGACTGAGTTTGTCTGCGTTCGTCTCTCACATTGCAAGAAAGTGAGTTGCAGGTTTGGTGCTTCAACGCGGAAACGTCCTAGCCAACCCCATTCGGGTAGACGTCTACCCAGCCAGCCCCCAGCAGTTTCAGCACTGTTACAGCCGGCAGAACCGGCTAAAGATATTCGTCCTTCCTGTTTTGGAGCGGCTTTTGCAGGACTGTGTGTTGACAGGTCCGGCTCCATGAGCAACGATGCACTTCTACAGAGTGAAGATGGGACGATGCTTGGAACTTGGAACCTAGCAGCTGTGCAGTTGCAGTGCAGCTCGCAAAACGAAACGAAGAAGCTGTGAAAGCAGGTCATGTAGCTCGGGTGCAGTAGAGAAGTGCTACTGATCCCATCGTGCTATCGGATCGTTTGAACAACTCGTTCACTGTCGGGTGTGCGCTGCCGTGCTCAGATTCATCAACTCGGACGTTGAAGCAAAGTGCGTTTCAGGTGCGTTTTTGCCTAGGTCCAGCAGCCATGGCCTCTCCGTCCTGGACATAGTCAAGCATGCCCTGCGAACTATCATTGCTACTAGGTCCGCAAAGCACGGCTTTTTTTGAGAGCGGGATGGTGACTTTGATACTTTGTCCCAGAGTCTTTCGGCAGGTTGCAGACACCATCCGATCATCACGTGTCTTTCTGTTCTTTGTTTCCTGCGTGGCTTCACGTCCACCAAGGCAAACTTGAGTGGCGACGACCGCTTAGTCAGTGTCCTAGTTTCAGTCCGAGACGTACCACGTTGTGCAACGCTGTTGAGCTGCATAAAACTTGAGCATACTTGGATACATGGCTGCATCCCCAAAGGTTTATGGTTTCCAGGGGCTCCGTACTTGCCCGCATCAGTAGCAGATCCTCGCTGCACGCCTCTGGTTTGCTGTACTGTTGAGGCATTGGTGGCGTACTCTAACGCGGCCAAGACCATCTTCCCCCTAACGGAAATGAACGAGAACGGCAGGACAGGCTCCCGGAGTTCATCTGCAGGAGCAGCCCAGTTTCGGATCACAGCAAGACCTTGGGAGAAGCAAAAAAACTGGGGAACGCATGTGCATGCTGCTGAGGATGGTTTACGAGAACTGACTGCGGTGAAGCATGCGAAGTGCTCAGGAAACTCTCGGAGAACAAGCTGGAGGAGCTTGTGGCCGACGGTGTCTTGTACGGCACGGCTTGGTGCGACGGGTTTTTAGGCCCGTGGAGGGGACAGGTAATTGCTTGTCAGCACAGGTGCTTGTGCACTAGGCCATACGCTTGCAGGACTAAATGTGAAGCACTGGCATGAGGGCACACAACATTCAATGGCTCCTGAGGCATGACAAACCTCTGGGATGGCTTGCAAACAGGCCCGTGGCTCAGGCTCTCTCAGAGTCAAGTCATGTGGGGAGGTTCGATATACTCAGCCCTACTGGTAGCATTCACTTCTACCAGCAAAGTCGGCACCGACCGAGCAGGAACCGAATGTCGGTGACGTTCGATTGCTTTCACAACTTTCTGCCCCCTCATTCCGATCATCCCACTATCATAATCAGCTCTACTTCTGACACCTTGTCGATACAGCGTACTCGTTCAATCCAAGGTCTGACCTTGTTGAAGGAAGGTGCTGCAGACTCCAATCGTCTTCAACATGCCGAAGCCTTGGAAAAACAGTGCTCGTTTTGTGTCTGCATACCTGTGTGTGGCGGAGGGTAGTTCCACCCCTGGTTGATATTGGATCTGCGCCAGCGCTGCTTGCAGATAATGCTCTTCACCGATGGTCTGCCCAACATCAACCCTCCTAGAGGTGCGACTCGTGGCCGGTGTCGGATGGCCATGGAATGGTCAGCTGGGTGGTTTGATTCAGGTATACTGCCCATGCTGAAACGCCTCAAAGACAAGAGCGAAGGGGGCAGATTGCCTGCGACTCAGACCCTTGTCGTTGAACCGTGTTGACACATGACAAACGTATCAGTAGAGAGACAGAATGGCAGGAAGCAGGCAAAGGCAATTGTGAAGAGAAACGTCCACACGACACGTCCAGAGATGTGTTCTGTTTCCGCCAAAGCCCGTACAAAGACACAAACTGGAGTTGCACAAAGTGCTGGCGGAGGCTAGAAGCTGCCCTTCGTTCAAGCTTGCTCTCCCAATCTGCTTTGTGCATTGAACTGGCTCAGACTGCTCTTCGCCAGTCTGCAAGCCATTGTACTGGACACGGATGATTTTTCGCCATCCACAATGACACGAGGGGGTCGAGGCAGTGGTGCTCTACAAACAGAACTGTCGCTTCCCTGAAGTGGAATCTATGAAAACAACCCTTTGTGTGCACCTTTTGTGGTGCACTTGGTCGTCATGTCCTGCGAAAGCCAGGAAGGACACCTCTTCTCGCAGAGATTGGGGTGCTGGTCCAGATTGTGCCTCGATACAGAGGCCCTGTACGATCAGCACTTTCGGATTCGGATATGAGCTCGTCTGCCTCTGAGCATACGGTTCGTTCCCCCATAACAAGGGAACATTCCGTCACTGCGACATGCCTAGGACAGTGCTTTGCTCAGCCAGCTGGCAGCAGATGGTGCGCGACCTACTGTGAATACCAGCGCTGTGCCAAACTGAAGCAGGCAAGATATTTTTGCAGTCCGTTACAGGAGCAAGTGTCAGATTTATCTTGTGGCGTCACACAGCATGAGCATGAGGCTTTGGAACGTACGCATTCATACCCGATGCGGGGTTCGTGGGCACTGTCTTCGTGAATGCGATGTCCAACCTGTCGCGCACTTAATGATTGCCTGAAGTGCATGCGAGAGTTTCCGTGGGTCTACAAGAACAGGCTGGTGACCATGGCCCGGGACGTGGTCGTGACCCTGAAGCCCATCGAAGGCTGTCAATGCAGCAGGTATGCAACATGCAACGACCGGGGTCCCTTCAGCGGCCAGGAGCCGGCTTTGCGGAGCCTAAAAGCTTGTTGGGCAGCCACGCGTTTACCCAAGCAGAGGCGGCTGCTGCAGACGAGTCTGTCGACAGCCGATGCTTGTCCCGGGAGGCTCTCCGAGTTCACCTGGGCAGCCTTCAGTTTGGCCAGGCAAGACGATGCAAGTATGACTTGTGACTTGACTGTCGCTTCCCACGAAAATCCTCTCGGAAGCAGCTTTGGCTCAGCGGCATGTATCGGAGATCGCCGCAGTAGTACTAGGACCAAGGTGCAGCAATCCAGCGCTACAGACCTAAACCCTGGCGAAAAACCTGGGCGTTGGCTGGTGTGACCATGGCTACTTGCAGTGCATGGCTGGAATGCTGGAAGAAGCAATCGAGGATACAGATGATTGGTTTGGCTATGTTTTTCTGGTCTGTCATCTGCCTCACAAGCGTCGTGGTTTTTCCTGACAAGTCATCCCTGCCTGGCCTGCTGCTTGTGATGCTGTTCGGCTCCTTGATTTTGGCGACTGTGTTCAAAGCCCTCGTCACAGACTCCTGCAAGAGCATCAAGCGCCGCAGCAGCGAGCATGTACAGGAGCGCTTCCGTTCTGACAGGGAGAAGGCGAAAGCCACAGAGGCCAAATATCTACATACTAGGACAGCACGCTGGTCTTTCTTTCTGGTTGTTACCTGAACTGATCGCACATGACCTCATATTTGGCCAGCTGCCGTAGACCTCGTTAATAATAACCGCTGATGACGGTCCATCGCAAGGAGTTCTGTGCGGCTAGTGACCGTAGCACTACACGTGTGTTTGTGATGAACCTTAATGAGCGTTACCGACTTTCGGCAGATGTTTGCTGTCTTTGCTGGGTCGTGGGTTCAAGCTCCCGAACTTCTCGCAGTCCACGCAAGACGTCTTTTTCCGCGGGTTTATGTTGTGCTCCAGCTTCCCTCCAGAGATACGAAAGTCTATCACATGTGGAGGACTAGCTCGCCGGAGATTTCTCTGTCTGGGTTCACAAAAATGCGGTTGCTGACTTTACGCAGAAATCTGCTCCATGTAGGCGCACGCATCACGGCATGCACGAATTTTCTGTGGTCATATTGTGGGTGTCTTAGCCTGGGAAGCCGAGCGATCCCATGCTCAGGCTGGGTCAGAGGAAAAGGATCTTTGCTAATCGGTGCTCTTAGGCTCCAGCTGACTTCCGTCAGGATCACGTTTGGGCGCCCATGGCCTTCGAGTCGCTGGAGACAGCCGAACCATCCTTCCATCACATTCAGATCCGCTCGACAGAGACTTCCAAAGGCACAAAGTCAAGTATATCCATTCTCGAAGAGGTTGATGCTCTGTGCCCATCCTTTTGCAAGCAGCAGACATGTGTGTGCTGCTTGGACGACTTCAAGTCTCAGGACAAGGTGTCATTGCTGCCGTGCGGACATGTGTTGCACGAGCGCTGCCTAGTGGACTGGCATGTCCTCAAGAAGTGCGGCCATGCCGCATGCCCTATTTGTCGGGACAGTTGGGCCAGCGTTTGAATGCGTTGACTGCACACCCAACGCCAAGCGAATGCGAATCGTAGCCGACGCTTCCACCAACCGATCCAAATACTTCGTTCAATTGCAGGATTCTGTTGTTTCTCAAAGAGATTCTGCAGCTCCAGCACTGGCAGCACGAATTAACGGTTTTCGAAGGGCGTCTGCAGGTCACTCTTGTTCATAGACTCCCACCTGGGGAGATTTCCATTGTTTATTCAGGCAGCTCCCCTTGCCAAACCGACTGTTCGCCTGAGCAGAAACAGCCTGTGCTCAATTCATCATCTGATAGGCACATGAGCCACATAAGGCAGCCTTCACATTCGCACATTATCTTTGCAGGGTTTTTCAATGTTAGCAACTGTGCAAGATACTGGTGGAAGCACTCTGTGTCGCAGCATGTCACAGACCCAGTGAGCACGGAGGCCAAAGATGTGGTCGTGATGATGCGGGGCTCAGGCGCAGGATGTGCATGAGTCATCATCATCATCGTCATCACCACCATCATCATCATGTATGGGTTCTGCACTTGAGGTTTACAATTACAAGATCAGTTACAAGTCGTTTCAATCGAGATCGTCACTTGTTCACCTTGTTCGTACCTGCAGCAAAAAGCTGCAGGCAGCTGAATGTCAGAAAGTCTGCAGGCGAACGTTTGCTCGAAGCAAGTGTGGAGTGCCCTTAGAGCCTGTAAATGTATGACGTGTTAACTTCCAGTTGTTTATTCACCCGCTCTTCTCATGCATAGCAGGTACACAACCAGAGCCGGACCAGGACGACCTGTGGTAGCTGCAGGCCCATCTGAGCTTTCTAAGGGGGTGGTCTGTCTTGACGCGAATACAACTTCATTCAAATTCAGTTTTCAATGAGCCCAACTCTAGTGCCTTAATGGGTCGCAAGTTTGTCTTGGCCAAGGGGCCCTGCGTTTATTGCAAATACCCTTGAGTAGCATGAGGTCTTATTCTTCAGTCCAAAGTACTCCAAGGTTGGGGCTTCGAGCATTGCCGCTTTTCTTGGGTGTGCACTTGTGGTGGAGGCGGTACTGTGATGTTGCTGAGTGGCATTGATGATGTGCGAGTAAAGTTGCGTGAAGGCTTGGGCTTTGGTCGATTAAGTAAATGTGTGAAAATTGGGCTGGGCTGGGCTGGGCGGGGTGGTCTAAACACGAAGCTTCCCAAGTCTCGTGGCTGGGCTGGCGGTCGTGTAGTAGATGGCTCAGCACATGAGAGGCAGAAGTCGAAAGTTACTTTCTGCGATAAGACAGCATGCCCGCAGCCCAGAATATAGGGGGATGTAGGAAGCAAGCCGGTCCCTCATCGATGCGTCCTAGCTGTGTCTATGCAGGCTGCACTGATCCTGCTCGCGCCGTGATCTGAGTATCGTCATCTGTTGTGCAGCTTGGAGTTGAGCTGATGCGGATCTCGCCAGCTTCAAGACAGGTTGAGTTGCACCGCCTTCGATTGAAGGCGGTTGACTGCATCCAGCAGGCGTGGAATGTGGCGGAATTCAAGGCCGGAAGAGACAGCCACGGCCTTCCATGCAAGGCCATGGCATCCTTGAAGCTCACAGCCATGGACAGGGCGAATGGCCCGGTTCCCATCCCTACGTCCTCAAGTTGCAGGAAGTCATCAAATAGAACCGGGGTAGCTCCACCATGCGGCATCGGCAGACAAGTCCGCATGAGGCAAAGCCTTGCCTCTCGACCAAGCTGCAGAGATTGTTCAGGCCTGCTTGAGGAAGAGCGAAGCGAAAGTCAAGCCTAAGCCATGTGCTGCTCGAAAGCGATCGGTTGCGGCCAGGCCATGATCTCGGAGATCTCTTCCTCCCCATGCAAGGTGCTCCCTGCTCCCCCACCCGGGGACATTGCAGCCATTTTAGGGCCTAGGGGATTTCCTGCTGCAAGGATGAGGCGGCCCAAGGCCTCCGCGAGGACTTTGAGGGCCAGGCCGGGTGCTCCCCTGGCTCCTTCCATTCCGGCTTCGAAGAGAAGGCCTCTCAACTCTGCCCAGGTGTCTGAAGCGCTGTCTCGAGAAGACTGGTATCAGAAGTGGGGTGCCGGCCCTGGACTCGGCAAGGAGAAGCGTCGCCCCGGCCCCATCTCTGCAAGGTTTGCACTACCTGCCGTCCCTGATGTCTGCTCATTTATCTCAGCAGTGCCGCTACCCCAGCCTTGAAGTGTTGAAGGGATGAATCCTATAAGTGAAGTTCGAAAATGACGCTAGCACACATTTTCTGCAGGATACTCTGTAGCGGGTTTGTGCAGAGCCGCATCCCATGCGATGACGACAAAGCATTTCAGACCGGCGAGCTGAAGGATCAACGCCGTCTTTCGACCATTTTCGACCTGCGAACTCACCCGCGAACTCAGGCAACAACTTCAAGGATGCTGGGGTTCAGAGCTACGGCGGTGAACTCTTTCAAAACATTCGGGATGCAGGCGCATCTCTTCGCCAAGCTGTCGAGATAGTCAGTAGAAGTCGGTAGCTGGAATCCCTGCAAGAATTCAGCAGGGGAGTAGCATCCAAAACGTGTGCTTCTGTAGATCGTGCTGCAAAGGCACATGACTACGAGAAACACATTGCGTCACTTGCACGCATGCATGCTCGTTGCAGCCGACGACGTCTTTCTGTCGCTGCCAGCGCCGCAGCCTTCTGCCAGGCCTGTCAGCTCCAAGATGTCGGAGTAGGGAGATGAAGCGTCAGATTTGTCATGCCGATATCCTCGTGCCACTCCTCCCCACTTCAAGCAGGCCGCAAGCCGCACCAACGGCCACTCGAGTGTGACGCTCTTACGTAGACTTGGCATGCGTATCTTGCGCAAGCCGCGTAACGGTACATTGGCTTCATCTCTAGTCCAGGCGTGATTTAGTGACTTTGATACACCTTGCAAAGGTCCGCTCCTGCGGTGCGTTCTGCACCGGTCGACATGCACGCGCCGTGATCCCAGAAGGTTTCCTTCGACTGTATTGTTGAGTGTTGCCCTTTTGCCTAGTCTGGTCGGCCTTCCAGATTTTCGTGGTTGGGGTTTAGTTATGTTCAGATGACTGGGTTGATCAGTGATTTTGAATGAACTCGGCCCCCATAAACCCAGATGCCATCGGGTTACAGGACTTCTTATGGACCCGACCTCTGCCTCCATCCCCTCCGCCCTGGTCTTTTGCCTTCCTGCAACCCAACCAAAGGGCCATCCGCTTGAAATACTGTCTTTTATGAAGCGGTCACGACCGACCACGCTGGCTGGATGCCCCGGAGTGGTGGAAGAGAGTGGCAGAAGCCTTCGTTTCTCGTCACGTCTCGGAGCGTATGCGGAGAGCCCCACAGGCTTAGAGTATGTCCTACAGGGTTTCAACAAAGGCTGCATTGCGATGTGCGAGAAGTGCGAGGCTTCCTTTACAGAGCCTTCAAACTCAGCACCGCAACCGGAGAACCTAAAGTCCCACATTCTAAAATTTCGAGTGTGAGCTTTCTGTTTGATCTATGCACTGTTTCAGTCGTGCGCCGGGCACTGCCGCCGGGCACACTCGCTGACTCGCCGGTGTTCAGCTTCCAGCAGTATCAGCATTGATTTTGTTGCACAAGGTGTTATTCAGTAGCCGCAATGAGTCTTTGACTCTGAATGTCGATGTTGGAACGTGCCTCATGCCAACGAACCAAACTCGGCGGAGAGATTGGCTGAGGTTCTACGACCCGTATGGCGGATAGTGAGCTGAGTGCTCAACGCGTTCGCCTGCGTGGATCAGTGATGGTACAGCATTTGGACCTGCTCGGACATCTAACAGCTTTGTTTAGTCTGCAAGCAAGAGAAGAGTCGTTCCGAGAGGTTCAGGAGTTGAGGTCAAAATCCTTGCAGACGGCTGTCGTTTCGACCAATTGTTTAAGACAGCACTGGCACATGCCCAGTTCTAGTCGCAGCCTAGATCATACGGTGTTCTGCGGCTCGCGTAGGCATCAGGGGCCTGTCGGGTACAGTCAGCACAGGCATGATGCGGCACAAAAATGGCTGTCAGTCTCGGTGTTTGAGCAGCAGTCTTTTCTCATGTGCACATATTTGTACTTCGTGGGTCGACGATTGTTTCTTGTTGACTGTCAACTGCTGGACAACCAACCACCTGCCTGCTGAAGTCACGGTCGCCTGTTATAGTATGTGAGAGCAATGCTCTCTTTTCGTGCAGGTCTTTCTTGTCGAGCGTATCGACGCAGACAGCTTTGCATCTCAGGACCTGCAAGCTCTGACAAGAGTCTCCTTATATCATCTTATATCTCTCTCCGATGTCGTGGTGCTGTCTGAAGGACAAGATGCGACACATGAATGCTGTCTGCTTCTTGAGGCACTCGAAACTGTGCTCTTGCGTCCGCTCTCCTGTCATGACGCGTGCCTAGTCGGCAGGCCGACCAACAAGAACTTCCTGAAGCTTTCCCAGGAGCTGAAGAATCCAAAGTACAACGAGGAGCCACAATGAGGCTGGGACAAAGTGCGGGTGTCCTTCTCAGTGCATGCGCAGTACCACCTCTTCTTCACCAACGTCGTCCCTCACATGCGGCTGGAGCCGCTCGCGTGCTGCGATGAATACGAGGTTGTCAAGCAGGTGGGTGCCGAGGGTTCAACTGCAAGCCCTAACCTCTTCCGCTCGGAAGCAGCCTATTTGTAACCGGCAGGTGCAAGAGTTTTTCGCCGATGTTTATGCGGCTGGGCACTAAGCTCGTGACACAAACGCCAGGCGGCTCTATCTCAGTCTCAGCTCGGGAAGCTGTTGCGGTTTCAAGAGCGGCTCAGCAGTGATTTCCTGTTTGGTTCTCGATTCTCCAGCAGCAATTCCAAGTTCTTCCAAGTGTTGCATGCCTCAAAGCCAGAGCTTGCTCGGTCATGGCCATCGCCTGCTTCGTCAACCCATGAGGTCAACCATGACCTCTTCTCTCTCAATCTGCAGTCCACCGTCCGGCTTACCGAGGCCACGCATGATGCAAATTGTGGAGCGAGCAAGCGGAAAGCAATTGCAACTCCCTAGCTGAGACTCAGAAGTGCTCCTGGAATCCTCAGGACCCTGGGCGATGGACATCTTACGAGGAGAGCATCTTTGAGCGCATCATCGAGGCAAGCCCCGCTGCTGAGGGTTCCGATCCTGCGAAACCATGTTGGGAAAGCCAGGGGCTTCTCGCAACTTGCCTGACCTTGCGGATGTTGCCGGCAATCCGATACACGGATTCGTCCGGTGCTGAATGCTTCACTCGACTCGATGTGGACTCTGTCCGGAACTTCGCTGGCCTCTTCTAGTCACTACAGTCGCGAATGCTAGCGTAGCGAGGCTTTCGTTTCTATCTACGTTAGCAGTGGGGTTTGGATGCCGGCCGATGCCCGATTTTTTTTGATGTATCGGCCAGCCACCCGCCCCGCTACCACACCTCACGCCCACTCTCTCCGTTGCTGAGTTGCTGTGCGGTTGCACGTTTCATGCGATGGGATATGATAATGCCAGCTTTGTTTCCCCTGATGGGGTTGTGGTTGCAAGTGGGATGCGGGGGGGGGGCCGCTTGGCCAGCGCTGTTTCCCGTCTGTTGCTGGTGTGCTTGGATGGATGATGCTTGGACTGGCCAGCTCTCTTTCCGTCCTACAACCTAGGCCACATAATTAGCTTTCGTCCCCGGCCTCGCCCCTGAAGTCTAGTTACGCATGTCGCAGGCTGACCCAAGTCTGCTCTACAAATGTTCATGTGCGGAGCTGGAGATGCGATGCCAAGGTGTGATCTGACCCGGCAAATCGCTCACAGACTTCAGGCTGGCCTAACAGCACAAGATCAGTCAGGCAAGTAGTTGTGTGGAGTAGAAGTTGGGTGCAGTCTTGCAGAGCGACATACAGCTTCCGATTCAAGGCCGTGAGTCCTTCCGTTTCTGTGTCTGCAGATAAGGAATGTTCATGGGCATCACCCTCACAGATTGAGCATTCTCAGAGATCCTGGCGAGTTCGGGGCAGCTGGTGGGATAGAAAAGGATTCGTTCGAAGGAGAAGCTCTGTTTCTGATCAAGCCGGTCAGCTTCCACACTGACAGACCCGCATCCACGAAGAGCAGAGCCTCTTCGAAACCATTGTGAAAGCTCAAAAAGGCGAAGCGACCCCAGTCCCAGCCTGAGAGCCCGGAAGACGAGAACAGCGTCGCGGAGCCTCTTCGGAGCCTCTCCCTGGCTTGAGCAAGCCTTGTCCAAGGTCCTCCTCCTTTTTGATCGCAGGTGCGTTAGTACACGTGTCGCTGGGGACCTCTACTCTTCTGCTCTGCTTCGCTCAGCTCGGCCAGGAATGATCCGGTCACACCTCTGCTGCAGCAATGGACCTACCAGGCCGAAGCCGGTCTCGGGCATTCGGCGAAAGCATCTGTATTCAGAGCCAGAGCCTCTTCAGGCAATGGTGCACGAGCTGCTGGGCATGCACAACAACATTGTGGACCTGAAGAAGGCCATCTCAGGAAGTGTGAGCAGCCATGCCAGTGCACGCAACAAGCCTCAGGTGCAGAAAGACGCAAGGCCAGAGCTCGAGAGGATAGTCATGTCGCCACTACAGGCGCGCATCAAGTTCTTGCAAGTGTTTGCATAGGATTCAAGGTTGATAATTGCATGAAGTGGTCTCGCCTCGTGCAAAAGACCAGGACGAGTTCTTCTTGACGAACTTGTACTCCAACTTTGGCGACTTGGGGCAGAACACTCGCAACCTGGTCGGACCTCCAGCAATGCACCTGCTTCGACTTGCCACGCCGGTGTCACTCCTGTTATATGTTGACTGACGCTCTTGTGACTTTTCATTGAAACGCTTTGCAAAGCAAGTCCAGCTGTGTTGGATGACCAAGCAGCAGGTCGAGAAGTACCAGAAAGAAACCAAAAACACAGCGCGCATCGAGTCAATAGAGGACAGTGGTAGTGGCGTATAGGGGGCAAGTGCAGCCCCAGTGCAACTTGCCAGGAGATGCAGCGTTTTGTCGATGAGTATCCAGAGTTTCGGCGCATGTCAGGCCGGCGCAGGGGGCAGCGCGCACAGAAACGCTCCTCTAAAAGGGGGAGTAGATGGGAGTAGGTATTGAGTACATGCCCATTTTCCGCCTGAAGAGGTAATGTGTCGAAGCACGTTAATGTTGTCAGCGAACTGCGGCACCCTCAGTTGAAACCTCCATGCGTCATGATCGTGCTAAAATTGTGTTACACAATGTTGGGGACTCTTGCCAGGTCCCGCATTATCGATGCGTACGGGCTCCTTGAGGCGCGCTGCTTTGTGGCAATTGCTTGGGAGCCTGCCTGCCTGCATCTGCTTGGAACGTAAGTCCGTTTCATGCGGGGCACCGCGGAGCTTTTGTTGGCTCGCAGCCGCTTCTGCGCAGAGACCATGGTCGCTCTGATGCAGACAGCAGACTAGTGCCATGTCTGCAGGCTTGTGTTGTGATGCGAGGAAGGCGTGAAGGGATGCCAGACGACGAAGCAGATCTTGAAGGCTGGCCTGCTTCTTCCGACTTTGTACTTGGGATGACGCCTCTTGACTTAGGTTGGATTGCCGGAACCTGTCGCAGCCGTGGGTGACACGATCTGTGTTCATGCGACCAGCTTCTCGGCACATGTCGGCGCGGCATGACACCTGCACAGCGAGTATCGCGACACGAAAACGTCGAGACACCTTCTGAAGCCCAAAGCTGCTAGCCTGCTCGGCTTTCAGTACATTGGCGTTGCCACCAGAACCCGAGGAATGCACCAAATCTCCGCTCAATCGAGCGTCGGCACATGCTGCGCCTCGTGTCGTCGCAGATCGGCAGAGTTTGATGATGCCCAACCGACAAATTGCTGAAATCGAAAACGGCATTACACAACACGAAAGCGACAATTCCCAGTTCCGAGGTTTCGAGGGGTAAAGGCTGACTAGCGTACAAGCCGATTGGAAGCTGCTTCTCCACATTGTTGGCACGAATGATGCGGAAGCGATTTGCTCGAATCAGCGGGGAAGTGTGGCTTAGAGGACCACATCGTGAGATGGGTTATCGCACAGGGGTAGATTTGAAGTGCGCATGGGCTGAGCTTTTGACAGGTGTTTTGTGAAAGAGAATGTTGGGTCGCAGCTCAGGTGCGGTCGCAGCAACAGGAAAGAAGTTTTGGAGTTCCCGAGATACACAGCGGTCCATCAGCTACGAGGCTTCTTGGCATGAGGGGCCAAATGAGTAAAAGCAGCGGGAATGGGCTGCTCTGGAGTGTACGGGGTCTGAAAGCCTTTCCTCAACTTCAGTGCTCCCACACAGTCAAGCAGCTTTTACTCATTGCCTGGAAGCTGCATCTTCGTGTGGGGCAGGTTGGTCGTGGCCTTGTTTTCCGCGGATGGGACCTGGGTAGCATTGGCATGACGCCAGGCGCCTGTGTCGAAGCAACTGCAGGTCACCATCATACTCAGAGCATCATTCTGCATAATTTCTGCAGTGGTAGCACCTGTAGGGGAGCATCGCCGCTTGGTGGTGCCGCCTCGAGATGCCTACGGGCCCCAGAGTTTCGAGGCATGGGGTTCCCGGGCTGCAAGCCGGAAGTCGGGATTCTTTGTCAGTTGTTGTTTGTTTGGTTCTGGCACGTTTGGCGGCCGAGGTCTACCTGCGAACAGCACTTTGGAGGTGACGTTGGAATGCCTGGAAATCCGGAAGCCTGTGCAACAGCCTTGACGCCGCAATGATTGAGATCTTTGCAGAACGCTTCTCCAACGTCGACCACGCGAAGTCCAGCGTCCAGCACTTCGCCTCAGCGACAACGATGAAACAATCCGATGTCCGCTGGTTGTGGTCGCGAGCGCCTCGCGATCCTTATGCACGTTTTCTCAAGGCCCCGAAGCGATGGGTAGCGCAGAACCACCTGTGTTCCAGTCGGACGACCGTGGAAACCCAGACGACCGCAGAATGCCGTGCAATCAGGGCTGCCGACCCGGACTCGCATGCGATCGTGTGCAAAAAGAGACCTGATGTCGGAAGTCTTGTTTCGATGATATCGGATGCTTTTCCAAAAGTCTGGCAAGGCATCCCAGCTGGAGCAGGAGCTGGCTTGCTCAGAGAACCAGAAGGCTTGGGGGCATGTGGCGAGCTGTTAAAGTTATCACATCGGTGAAGCTTTAGAAAACTCTAGTCAGAAACTGGAGCGAAGCCGTCCCACACATGTCCTGTTCCGTGAGGAGCACTACAAAGCGCTGGTGGACTTGCTGAAGATGGCAAAGATCACGCCAATGGTGCGCATTGCACGAGTATCGAGAGCATCGGAAGACGGGAGGTTCGAAGTTCGGGTGCTCTGAGTCTTCTGTCAAAGGAAGGCCTGCGCCTGGTGCTGCTCTTCGCGCTGAGGCTGAATGCGTGGTTTCGCTTCTGCACGCAGCCGCCACCGTATGGCAGTGGCCATGCAGGTACGAGCATGAGTACAACTCCATCGCACAGCTGAAGGTTGGCTTTAATGTCTGAAAGATTTCTCGCTTTGTTTTTCTAAGCACACTGCCTTCTTGAGCCTATCACTCTGAAGGACCAGCTGCGACAGAAGGGAGTCGGAGATGATCAAATAGGCGAAGTCATGCTTTCAGCATGGCAGAGAGATGCGGATGGGCGCTGCGAGGAAAGCGTGTGTTGGCGTTTCGAAGGCCTGGTGGACCAGCTCTTGCGCTACGCGGGCTCGCATCCCGCTCAGATGATGCGGCTCGAGAGTCGCGCGAGAATCCAGGTGCTTTCAGGGCCGATGTGTCGAGCTCAGGCAAGTGCGCAACAGCGACTTGTTTCAGAACAAGAGCTTCTTGCAACTTGTGCGGTGCCCAATGGGAACCTAAAGAAGGGCCCTTGCTGCCGTGTTTTTCGACTTCAGATGAACTGGCAGAGTGTCTTGTCCCCTGTTTACCGGTTGTGATCTTCTCAGCTGGAACTGCTGGCAGTTTCCCAGACTCAGGGCAGCATGGAATGATTACCATGCGGCAGGGACTTCAAGAGCCTATGCGGCGGTGAAGCTCTGCGACCCGATTTTGGGCACGTGCCCGCGTTGTCGTTGGAATACAAAAGAGGTAATTACTAATACATCTAATACTTGATAACAGCAGGAGCCAGCAGCATTTGCAAAACGGGCTTACGAGAGCCACACAAGAGGATCACCAGGCTGCAAGGGTGGTGAAGGGCACGCGTCCCACGCATGCACTCGATTTAGTTTCATGCTTTCAAACATGCCACGGTTCGTTTGACTGTTTCTGCAGCAGCATGTCTGCGATTATGCTCTGGTGTCGGAACCAAAAGTCTGCCAGCCTTGAGGTGTTGCGTTAACAACAGCAGCTTGCTCCTACTCCAATTTATTGTACGGTTGTTAGATATTACCACAACATGGGATTGTCGGCTGCAAGCCTCGGTTAAGAAACTGCAAAGTGCGAAATGTCAGAGAGCGTCGGTTCCAGCCCCCATTTGCCCTGCGTTGGCCAGCCGTGCTTTTTTCGTGCCACACAACCCGAAACGATCAAGGTAGTACATACCAGTTTTTGCTTGGCCAACTCTAGTCCGATGCGCAACGCTTTGCAGCCTGTACCTATCATTGCACAGGTTGGACTGAGAGGCTTCGCATTATCAGTCGTTGCAATCAGCAGCCCGAGAATGTCCGTAGATCTTGCATGTGCGGGCAGCACATGTGCCTGCAGGTTCACTCTGTGTCCATTTGCGTGTTGAAATGTGATTTCTAGGCCGTGCGCTCGACGGACCTTGCCGCTTCTCTTTCTTCTATCCCCCTCTCTCTCTCTGTGTTCTGTAGCCTGTGGCTGTCATCGCATAGATCGGACTGAGAATGGGCGCCCCCAGCTGCTCCAAATCATTGTCTTGCAAGTGATAAAGCTGCGTTCTGAGCTCAGGCGAAGAACGTGGTCACCAGTAGCTTCAAAGGTGTGGAGAATGCCGTACTCTCGGTTCATTGACCACAAACACGATTGACTGGCTGACGCGTTGTTTGTGTATTGGCAAAAGCAAGCTGTGGGAGCGAAACTTGGTGCCGGGCTGTTGTCTGCACAGACTTCTGCTGAGGTCTACACTCAGCACAAGAGCCATGTGTCCAGTGTAGTCAGCTCCTTGATGAAGGGCCAGCTGAAGGAGGCCACATCTCGTGTTAGGTTGCATGCCGCGTGCATGCACACCGGCAGCAGCACACGAGCCCAAACCTGCACCCAGCCACAGACTTACATCCGCGCTGCACCGCCATAGATGAAGGTTTTGGGTCTTGAGTAATACTTGTCAAGTACATCGGTAACATGACAGGGGAAGGTGTGTGGTCAGTGGAGCTTGTCATTGCTCTAGCTGGTCAACATTTGCCGGAGCAGTGTTCCCTGATGTTGCCTGCATGAGCTCTGCCTCTGCAGACCAGCTACCCCTACATGCAGGGCAAGGGCAGCAGTCAGCCTCTCAGATCTGGGACAGAAGGAGGGAGCTCTTCTCCCACCGGCGAGCTTCGCTAGCGAACATCACAGAGCGCCGATGTCCACAAGGCGTGGCTCCAGCGCGGGAGCCGCCACGGCGCTGCGTGGTCTTTGTCGTCGGCGGGTGTACCTACGAGGAGGCGCTGGGAGACTTGGAGACTTTGGCTTGCTACTTGCCTGCTTGGCCTGACGGGCGACGTAGAAGGCGTGGGTGTCGATGAACGTAAACTACTTGCTGTCGACGTTGCACCATTTTGCAGCCAGGCGAGGGACGTCGCCGAGCTGAACCGGACCTTGGATGGCTGCAGGTGCTACGAAGTATCAAGATCTGTGTCGGAGTTGTCTTCCGGGTTTCCTGCATGTGAGCATGTCGTCCGTGTTAAGGCTCAGGCCGTCCGAAGACCGGATGGCTAGCTGGGCTTGCCCGGACATCTGAAGTTTCGAGTCGTCCACGAACTCTTTCACAATTCTAGACCCATCTAGATGCAGGCAACTGCCAATCCACCAAGCAATACCACCAGACACCAACACCTTGCCGATCGGTAGTTTACAAATGAAGTGGCCCGCAGCACTCCAATGATCCGTCATGTGTTGAGAGCTAAGTTGCTGACAGTTGCCCATCTCACGTACTTCTCCTTTAATCCATGCATGCGCAGTTTTATGTTCCTGTTGTCAGGAGTCGGTGGCCTCGAGCATGGTGACGCGACGGCCTTCGATGTTGCAAAACGTTGAAGGTTTTGTGAGAGCTGGTTACTTCTGTAAGTTGGTGCATCAAATGCATGTGTCGTGCTCGTCTATGTATTCTTTATGGCGCTGTGAGCGAAAGTCTTCGCCAAGGCCTTGGCTGGATGCCAGACCAGACCCCGCCGATCTGCCTGCGAACGAGGCCTGATAATGTCCTCATTCTTGAAAGAAAGCCCGATACACCACTGCATGTGTCGTTGCAGTCGGCTAGGTGAGCCTTACCGCTGCGATCGACGTACGGTGTTTGGACGACTACTGTCCTCATGCAGTCGGCTTATTTTGTGGATGCACAGCGCGGCTTTCTATCGGGCGAATGTTTGGTCTTCTGCCCGAAGGTCGCGTTTCTCTTCACCTGGTTTACAGACACGGGCCGGTTGCTCATGTCGGCAGCATGGAGGATCGTACAGGGAGAGGTACCTACCGGCGGCCGTTGGCTCTTCAGGGCACTTCAAGTAGCTGAGCAGCAGAGCAGCTGAAGCGACAGCGCGATGACGGCAAGGGCCCCCCGTGGCCTATTTGCCCACGCCGCAGCGGCGGCCTTGGGTCTAACTGCGCTGACGATGCTTGCTCATAGGTGCTTTCTCAGCGCATCTCTGCCTGATGTGCGGCACGCAGACGCAGAGCATGCAGACCTGGCTCTGGCATCAATGGAGACCGATTTTGCAGCTGGCTCGCTGCTTGCTGGTTCGGGGGTCCCTTCACTTCAAAGTGACCGCGATGTCAGAGTTGCTATGTACAACAAGAAGCGCACCAAACGAGACCGAAGCGAAGGGTGGACTCTGAGAAAGAAGTTCCGCTCCTGCTCATTGTTGGCCCGTGCCTCTACCGTGAAGGGGCGAAAGATCCTGAAGAAGCGCATGTGGCGCGGCAAGAAGGTTCTTGCACCAGGGGACTACTGCAACTACAAAATGGTCCGCGTGAAGAATTTGAGGTAATTCGACACCTGCTCGATACCTTTATTATAGCTGACCAACATTGCAGGCCCAACCTTCACAGTTCAGCTGTGAGGAGGGCAGGCCCACCACAAAAGTTTGGATTGAGCCGGTCTGAAACAGGATGACATATTGGAGGGTATCAAAAGCATCTGCAAAGCTGGCTGCACCAAGTGATACCAAGTCCAACACATACCGTAGCAAGTCATTGACATGTCCCGATTCCATACGCTAAGGCGATCTGGCCCAGAGCATCAACACGGGGACGGTATCCAGCGAGACATGGCAGAAGGCCGTGCAAGCATACTTCTGCGCACATACATCGCTTGCAGCTTTTTGAACGGCAGGCTGCTGAGCCAGAGCCAGTGGAGCTGCCGGAGGAGGCACCGCGGCCTCTGTCTTCCACAATGATCAGAAGATCCCCGAGATTGTGTGGAAGGAACCTCCACCTCCTGCAGCAGATCCGGTGCCGGCAACCGAAGAGACACAGGAAGCTGAGGAGACGGAGACTCATTCAGACGAGCGGAGCGTGTTTGTTTTGAGCCTGGAGGAGAAGCCACGAGCTTTCATCGAGTCACGTCGGTTCGAGAGCGCTTCGCCGACGATGAGGATGGGCTCAGCCACCCATGACATCTCATGGCGATTTCGAAGACTCCTGCAGATCCCAGCAACGCTCAGAACACATTGAGATGCCTTGTTTGTTTGGGGCGCCTGCCCTTGACCCTCTGGCAGTTGCACATGCGCCTTCGTTCGGGCTCTTGCGGCTGGAGAACTCAGAACATCTCAGAACGCAGTGAGCAACGGCAGGGGTTCGTCTGATCTCAGGTCCAGGCTCTTTGTATTCAGGCCCCGCTGCCCTGCATCGCAGATTGTGCCAAGAGTTCAAAACGCTGCCGGCTTGCTTGCAGCTCGTGTCAGGCCTTTATGCCAGATCCTGAAGCGCCCTTGCCAGAGCCAGGCAGACCACCTCGGCACAGTCTCTCAAAGCTTGCGCCGTTATCTTGTTGAGGCTCTTTGGCAGACATTGGCTCCCCGCCTGCGTCTGCATCGGGAAAGAAGAAGCCAGATCCCAAGAAGGACGTGGGATTGCTCGCAGCAGTGTGGAGGTCCTTGTTTCGAGCTTAGTTGCATGCCGGTGCCTAAAGTGAGTAAATCAGAGTAAAAATATCCACTGAGTTGTTGGGCTGAGAACTGCTACACGTGTTGGGGACCTGTCAGATTTCTCTGTGTGGAGCGAAAAAGCAAGCATGTCTTTGACCGTGCCTGCAGGATGCAAAGAAAAAGAAGGATCCAAAGGAGGCTTGAGCACAGACTCCATGCTTCCCCCAACTCCCAACCTGAGTGTCACTGTACATCCACCAGGTCGCATCGAAGGACATGCTGGTTCGGTTGCCCGTAAGAGAATCTGCCAGCTGCACTTCCTGACTTGGAGGAGCCCGCCGAATCTACGGATGGCACCCCAGCAGGGTATGCAGTCGCCTCAGGCTTTGCACCGTCCCACGGTCGGGCGTCGGCGGTGGCATCGCGAGGTCAAGCTGGAGGTGGTCATACCGCTAGCTCCGCTGATCGTGCAGAAGTGCCTACAGCAAGCAGGCAGACTTGGCAGCACGTCGGAACGTAAGAGTTTTAGAGGTTCTCTGCTGTGAATCAGTCTCGACACTCTGAGCGCAGGGTTGGTAACGCTTGAAGTGCACGAAGCCTTTGGCGGACTGGTCATGCTTGGTTTCTCTGGCCCGAAGGTCCGGCAATCTCCGAGGATCTGCTCGCCGCCTGCCGAAATTGATGGTGAGACTCCATTTTATTGGGCCTCATGTGAGATTCATCATTGGCACTGCCTTGCGATGTTATACTGACCCAGTCGTTGCATCCTGCCCCACTGTAACGTGACCCGCGTCTCATTGAAGCCCTACTGCAGACGTTGCCACAGTGTTGCCACGAGACCGAGGTGCAAGTACAATGTCCGCAGATCAAGGCCTTGCAGGCGCTGCAGCCTGCATGACCCCTTGCACAGCTGATATTGAAACCATCTTTGCGCATCGTGTCATTACAGCTGCCTCGGTGAAGCAAGCAACAAGCTCTCAAAGTGATAAAGAGTGATTGCTGGTGCAAATTAAATGTGCAGGTGAGTGTGCGATGCAGTGGTGCCACATCTCAGCTGTAAAGTTCTCTCCACGCATGGCAGGCATAGCAGGAAGTAGGATGTTTTGATTCGTCGGATGCAGAGCGTTCTCCAAGGGCCGCTTATGACTGCGGAGATCAGGCAGCCGACAGCTCAGAGGTGAACGCGAGCTCGGGCGTGAGCGTTCCGGGTGTTCCCTAGCGTGTGCTGTGGCATCTAAATGATAGCATGATATACGTTGCAGATTTGATAGCATGTGGCTGAGGCACCTCAATCCGCTCTTGTTGACTTTGGGCGGCGCTCACGCCCTTCCACAGGTCGCCAGCCGCCATTGTCGGAACGTGTGGTTGGTCAGCAGTGGTTCACGTTCAGGAGGAGTTTTGGAGTGTTTTGGATTGGCACAGCTAGGCTCCCTAGATGTGGTTTCTTTGCGAAGCCGTTCGAAACACGATTGTGACGTTAAGCTAGACGACCAACCAACGAGGCAAACTGCCAATCAGCCCTGCCCAGGAGCTGCATCGCGGGCAGCAGGAGCTCGTCTATGCTGTCAGGGCCCTTTATCGAATGCCTGGGTGTCAGTCATCTGACTGGCAGCTCGCTGTTCTCTTAATCATTACACCTTGCTGCTTGAGAAGGTCGTAGAGGCCTTCGGTGAGCGCTGGGAGCCGAGACGTATCGAGGAGTCGAGAGCAGATATCGACACAAGACTTGCCTTGGACTGGTTGAACTTAGACCTGAAGCTTGCAGAAGCATTCGATTGGCTTCAATCTCAATGCTTCAGCTCTCTTGTTCAGTGTCTGCTGGCCGAGGTCGCAGGACGCTGGCAAAGAAGATAGACAAGCGCCGCAATGTGCCATTCAAGGCGAGCTGCCGCGTGATCTGGGCTGTCGGGCATCGCTTGCTGCCAGGCCCATTTGGTTTACTTCCTCGGCACCTGGCCTCAGCACGAGACGCGTGAGCACCTGCAGCTGGCCAAGGTGTGTGTTGAGGCAAGGTTGGGTGTTTTTGTAGTGATGCACAGCCCACGAGCCGCAGCTGGAGCAGTTGGACGACGGACGCTATGACCTGCTGACACAAATGTTGTAGCAACCCGCGCACGGACGGATGCGGAAAGGCCGTCGTAGCATCGAGATTACTTCGTTTCATTTACTTCTTACTTCTTGCTACGAGTTATTGGTACAGTTGCACAGCTGCCTCGGCGGATCCTACGTCAAAGTTTCGAGGAAACTGAGAATTTGGGAAGGTCTGTGAAAATCTTGGTGAATTCCGTCCATGTGAGTTCGACAGACTGGGGAAGCAATTCACTGGCTGCAGAGCTCAACAACAACAGACGGTGACCCAACGATGCAGCGCGCATTTACGATCATGCACGTTGCTGGAGCAGGAAGGCTCTTGCACAGACTAGCCTTGCATAAGCTGTGGGCCTGAGCGCCAAGATGCCGGCTTCGTTGCGCCTTGTCAGACTCGGCTTGATCGTTTTTCTGGCAGGTGCATGATCGAGACAAGGCGCACCTCGACCATCTCAGACTTCACGGTGCAAGCTGGAGACTCTCGAACTCCTTCGCGTGTCTTTGGTGTTCTGTGGCCAGGGCGTCAACAGCCAGCCCATTGTGGAGGCACAAGCGGGTCTGAGTGTGGGCAAAGCCCCTCTTGTCGACGCGGAGTTGCCAGGAGCCACCGGCAGAGGAACCACCGCCAAAGAAAGGTGGCAAGGCACGGACGAAGGGATTCCTGGATTCCTGCACGTGTCACCAGTTCGAGAGCCGTGTCAAGTCAACGAACATCCTCCTGTCGGGCATTCCGGAGCTTCGAGCGCACTTTTGCTGCTGCGTTCCCTGCGAGGCTCCTCCGCAACCTGAGAAACCTCCGCCTGAAGCCGTTCCTCCAGGCGGGAAGTCTTCGGTAAGCACTGTACGCGCGTGGACTTACGAGTACTTGTGAACATGTTCTCGATGCTCCTGACATGTCCGAATCACAATGCCTGCAGCACAGAAGCATGATGATCTCGTCACGCTGGCAACTTCAACTGCTCCCAGTGTTTGGCGCGGCTTCTAATGAATCGTGTTTCAGGCTTCTTAAGATTCTCTTTTGTCTGCTTGGTCAGGCTGGGAGCCCTCGGTGGAGGTTCGAGAGGTGTCAGAGTGCTCTCGACGCACACAAGCGCTCTTTGCATATGGGTTTTGTTCAAAAGCACATTCAGTCCATGCGCCGTGCTGTGATCAGCCGTGTTCAATTCGTGTTGCTCTGCATTGCCCGTCCAAGGACGTGGTGTGGCGTAGCCTGCTTCAATCTCTCCGAACTCTTGAACCCAAGGCTCGTGGAAGCAGCAGTGCTGCAAGGACTGCCGCCTGCACCCGAGAGCGCATTGCAAAGGCTAGTACATCCTCTGCCGCTTCGTGCTGACGTCGAGCCGCAGCGTGCCTCCCTCGCAGAGAGCTGCTTCAAGTTGCGGAGACCGTTCTTGTCAATTGGGCAGATCGTAATATTCAGCAGGTCGAAAGCAGCGAGCTTTGAGCGGTGGGCGTGGACTTCAGGCATACCTTTGCTGCCATGTCCAATGTAGCGCCTGCTGCGGATTCATCGGGCACATCGATGACGGCAGGGAGATGGTCGCATATACCTTTACGCCTGCGTGACCTCAGGTGTCCAATGTCATGAAAGGTGACGCAAAAGCACGTGAGCCAAGTACCAAGTTTCTTCTGACTTTGCTCCCAACTTACAGCTTTGATGCCGCAAGACAGTTGTCAGGGTTAGAGTGCGGGATTTTCGGAAACGGCTGCGTCATGGCATTCCTACGCCGTTCGTTGGGGGAGTGTCATTGCATCTGTCTCTGAGTAAGGCTGATTGTGTCGACCGAAAAGCCAGTGTGCGAGCCAATGCCAGCAACTCAAGATCAGTGATTCCCATTTCACTAAGTGGCTTCATCATTGGCCTTTTTGGCTGAGGCCGGACTACCACAGGAAGAGCACCTGGGTTCGGGTAACCGTTCGAGACCCGGAGTTGCTCTTCTGTGATGCTGCCGCTGCGATTTAGGGTGCATGGCAGAGGGGTTACTGTAGCAGTCGAATCTGAATCTGCCTTGGAGTTTGAATTTTGATATTTTGGCCAAGTGACCAGGGATGCCCACCTTCCCTTGCTGTTTTGACGAACCAAGGCAACCCTGGCAGAGCCATTGGCTCCTCTGGTAGCTCCGACGAAGCCTGTGGACCAGGTTGATGCTGTCACTCAGGTTCGCAGCTGCCGGTATGATCTGGGTAAGTGGCTGTCGAGAAACGTGCAGGATGCGGAGGGAGCGGCCGTGGATGCCGACCAACAGCCCGATGGGATCGGTGAAGAGGACCGTGGCCCTCCTGAGCTGTCAGCTTGCGTGTACGGTGGCCGAGTCTTCAGGGCACGGTTTGAAGGAGTCCCAGCCAACTCCGCCGCGGTATGAAAGGCCAGACTCACACTCACAAAGGGCAGCTTTGCATGGCTTCGGTCAGCAGCACCGTATTTGCGATGGCCTTGCAGTTCTGCGTCTACTGTCAGGTATACACGGGTTGTCATCAAGATGGACTATCAAAAGACCCGGCATTTGCTGGCTTTGTGCTTCAACCTTGTATTGACAAGCATGTAACTATTGATGTGGTCTGTGCGGTCTATGCTTGTGTATCGTGCATCGGCTAGGATGCAGCACTTTCCTGCATTCGGCTGACCTTCCCCCAGATGCCAGCTGTGCCCAGGACGACCGTCCTGAAGTTGATCCTTCAAGCAGTTCCCAGCTCGTCTAATCTCAAGCAGAATTCAGTCAGGATGTTGCTGCTGGCGTGGTGGCTTTACTTTGAGGTGTCCGACAATAATGTTCGAGCTCTGGATCTAGATGCTGGGAGCAGCACTCAGCACAGAGCAGATTTGAAGGTCCAGTGCGGTAGGCTTTAAGCGTGTTTGTCAAGGCAGGCACGCACTCTTGCGAGCGTGAAACTGACAGAAGAGCAGTGGAGCTGGCTCGGTTTTGTTGGCCCTGGATCCCTGCAGTCTGCCAGATGCCAGGAAGAGCCAGGACTTGGACATCATCACAGGCCTGCAAGCAGCAGTGCAGTGCATCTTTCAGATCGGAAGCAGAAAGCTTCAAGTCAAGCATGGCGAAGCTCCGAGCCACAGCAAACTTATCTACGGCCACGGCAGGGAATTAAAGAGAGCTTCGGATAAGGGCTTTGCCGTGTGAAGCTCCGTACGAGTCTTGAAGGGTGACGGCCTTGATTTGACACCGTCGCCTTCTTTCATATTTTTGTCAACATCCCGCTGCTGGGTGCGATTTCCCTACACAAAGGCAGCATGTTGCTAGGACTCCTAGCACTTTCCACTCCTCACTTTGCCACTCTGCTGGACTGTAGACCCTGCCAGTGCCCGTTGTATCAAGCGCAGCGAGCACATGCATGCGTTCTAGACAAAGTGGGCATGAATGGGTGTAAGAAAGTACACGGGGCCAAAGGGGGGGCTCAGACAGGGAGGTCAAACCCATGATAAACATGCACACTCAGGGCAAGCGAAGGACCGTGCGGTTAAATGCGACGCTGCTTATCTGCGAGGCTTCATTGTCATGGACAGGCGCTGCCGGATCATCGTGGCGACTGCCTGAGTGCCGTTGTGCGTCTTGAGAGCTGGCTCACCAGCAGAGTTTTCTGGATCATTCGTCCACTGGACCTTATGATCTGCTTCCTCGCTCTTCCTCTCTTGGCCTGAACCTTTTGCCGTGTGTTACATCCGCATGTCGGCCGGCCCAGTGCATCCCAGTGCTAATCTGCTGTGCAGGCAGAATGTCTTCGTGAGGGCAACGCCTTGGGCAAGCTACTGGAGGCTGCCGAGCTGTCGAGTCATGCCCCTGATGTCGGCAAGCCAGCACCAGCTGCCCAGCTGCCCAGCTGCAGGTGTTGCCTGAAGAAAGCACTCCCAAGTTGATGGTGTGAACCTGAGCCCATCTTGGATCCAGGAGTGAGAGTCGGCGGCAGTCTCCCCGCCAGCAGGTCCTGTTCAACCCAGATCTCGGGTTTAGCCAACGGCTTTATACCGACTTCAATCTCGTCCTCAAGCAGGTCCCCGGAAGAGTGCTGCCAAGTTCAGTTTGACGACATAACCGGCAAAGGCCGCTTGAAGGTGAAGCTGCGTCAGCCGACGATCGAAGGCCTCACAATGCGACCAGCGCTTTGCCTTGCTGGACGCAGCTAGGGCCCCAGACGGATTCTCTTGTTTTCTTGCTGCTGCAGCAGAAATGTTTTAGACCTCGACGTCCAAGAAGCTTTGACACTTTGTAAATGGCGTGGGTGCTCGTTCCAGGTGATGCTGCAGTCAGCCGCGGGTTGAATCAGCTCATGGAGATCAAGAGAGCAGTCCGCTCCTTTAAGTGTGAGTAATGTGAGTAGATCTCCATGAGTTGCGAGGGAAGTAGCTATCCCAGCATCAGATTTCATTCCGAAGGGCATTTACGATGTAAACGAGGATCGCATCCACGTCTTGAAGCTGATGGGATCCTTCCCCACACTGAAGATCATCGAAGACATCGAGACACAGTGAGCCTTGTGGGGGTGCGAGATAGTCAGATAGTCTCTCTCGCCCAGTCCTCAGAAAGGTACGGCGACTTCGTCCACGAAAAGGAACTCCATGGCGGCTGCGTTGAAGAAACCAGGCAAGGGCCTCAAGGGACCAGGGAAGCGGAGCCGAGCGACAAAAGAAGAGGTCCGCCCACTCGAAGATGACCGGGCGCACGCCCGAAGCTCGGAGAGCGGAGCGCCTAGGAGCGCGCCGAGAGCAGAGCGACCTGTCAGGGGCCGTTCCAGCAACCACTCGGGTGGCAAGCACTCTGGCGGGGGCACAGCGGCCAGACTCTCGGCATCGGAATCAAAGGATCCCGGGCCGCGCTGCCATGCCATGAAGTCTGCAGGAAGAGGTGGACATGGACAGGGAGAGCGAGCATGACGGGCAGGGCTCGATGATCGAGGAGGCGATGTTCGGCAATCAAGTTGAGACACCTTCCCAGTTTCGCTACTTGTAGTTGGAGTGTTTTGTCCTAGCTCCGTTCCCGTGCCTGTCTGATGCACAGACTCAGTCATTATTGGTTGAATTCAGGGAAATGCGTTCTGCCAGGTGCATGTACGGAATGCCAAGATCGTTCTGAAGCACAAGCTCACCACGACAAACCAAACTTACCAAAGGACACTGATAGAAGTCCATGCCGACTTACACTGCGTTCCAACGTGCTTCGCCTTTTTCTGCGTGCCTTGCTAGGATTCTCCAGACTCGCGCTGAAGAGCCGCCGACCGACATGATCAGTCTGAGCCAAAGCGTGATCAGCGGAATCCTTCACAGAATCCTGAGACCCATCCAGGGAAGGTCTCAATTCGTCTCCTTTGTCTCGTGGGCAGTCCTCTCGAGGCACCAACAAGAAGGTTGTCCAAGAGATGAGCCGGCACGTCAAGGCGGGCCCCGGCTTGTGCAACGATGTGTGGAGTTAGCTCCGCAATGTGCCATAATACAATGCGCCATGTTGCTTTAGGCGGTGAGCGGCGAGCGGAAGGTTGGTCCGCGGAAGGAGGTAGACAAATCCTTCCTGGAGCTCCTGTCCTAGCTGTCCTAGCGGCTAAGTCTCGGCCTCTGCTATCGCCGAAGAGCACAAAGCCGAGGCCTTCAGAGGTCGTTTACATCTACTCGGGCCAAGCTCGGTGCCTCAAGATAACCCTTTGCTTGCGACTCGAGCAAATCTGGGACTCTTGGCTGTGGAGAGACTATCTGAGGCCAAGAACACAGCGGAAAAGCAAAAGAAGGCTATCCGAGCCAAGATGGTGGGCAAGGTGAGGCCCTTGCACGTATCGCAGTCAAGTCGACGGTGACATTGGAAGCGTGGTGAGGGTGTTGTGCATCTTATGACCGCTATGGCAGCTCTCCCCGACAATCAGTTGTCATCTCCTCCCGAACTCAAAGTCAGCTAGTGACCGAGAGGGAGCCGTCGCAGATTCATGCGTGCGAAGTTGTCTCACTCCCACGATCTGAAGGAAGGCGACAATCTTTGGACCTATTCAGCAGAGCGAAACTCTGGCTGCTTTCCGCTCTTGGAGAAGGAGGTGCAGTTAGACAGGCTGGGCTGCTGGGCTCCTGCTCTTTGCAGTCACATATCCTAGCACACGCGATCTCGCACGGAGGATGTTGCGGGAAGAGATCCCGCAGGATTTCCAGCATCTAACGGCAGCAGCGTGTGCTTGGCACCACCTTGACATGTTTCTCTACAGGAGGATGACCGTAAGCCCTTCAAGTATCCAAGCCCTCGCGAGGCAAGGCCGGATCAAAGCAGCTGCGAAAGCTGTCGATGCCTAATCGCTGAGGTCGCAGACTACCGACGAATGCCAAACCAGGTGTCAGATGCCAGGAAGGTGGGAGGTCGCAGCAAAAATTGCAGCGCAATGCCCACTCTGACATGCCAGGAAGACTTGAAGGCCAAATGGATCGAGAACCAATACCACCCGGAGATGGCCAACAAGGAGCCGACCTGCAGCGGCCACCGAGATCTGCCAATCTTCCATTCTCAGAAGTCGCATTTGGCAGGAGATCGTTCGTGGGGCCTTTGATGCACAATCTCTGGGCGTAGGCTTTCCTGAGATTCTGAGATTGACAAGCCCCTGTCTTCCGGCGACGTTCGTGCCGTTGATCCGGATCTTCAGTCTGTGGCTCTTGCGGAATGAAGGAGTTCGTGCATCTCGAAATTTTCGAAAAGCCTCTGGAGAAGTTGCGTCTGCCTCGCACAGACTTAGTCTGCGAAGTGGCCTGGCATTTCCCGGTGTCTGTGCAAGCAAGGTAGGGTGTCATGTTTTGGCCACCGTGCTGCTCACCCCGCATGTGTTGACCTCCTTGACAATCATGAATTGGTAGCAAGTCACGTAGTGAGACCCTCTGTATAACAGCAAGCACAAGACCCTGGGAAGCACGTCAAGAGGTTCGTTTCTGAAGCTGTCCACCTTAACGAGTTAGTCAAGTACTCAAAATTACCATTGCCACGACAACCGTGATCGACGCAGAAGCGAGCAAGGGGAAAGTCAGAAGCGAGACCGCAACGCTGCACACCGGCAGGCGGAGCCCATGTTCTTGATCTCCGACGCCCTTGTCTATTCGAGGCTACCACACCAGCTGAAAAGCAGGCCAGGGCTTGTCGCCTTAGCGCTCATGCAGCTGCCTGGGTGTAGGGCCTGTTGTATGCCTGGATCTTATTGACCTGCAGAGAATTACCAAAGATCAATCGCAGGCCCTGAGGAATTACAAACAAGCATCCAAACCATCGCAGAGAAGCCAACGCCAGAATGGAAGGCAGCACGTTCCGGCGATTGCATAGCTCTTTGCCGATCAGAGTGCTTGGACAGAAGCTGAAAGCGGCAGGTGCTGGATGGATACCCGAAAGAAGGTGTCATGGTCTACCCATGTCTACCCTTGAATATATGCATGCACCGGACAAAATCGCAAAACACCGTTTACTGCTTTTTCCTGCTTCCGTCGGCACAGGTGGATTTGTTTCGGGTCGGGTATTGCCCGGACGGCATAGAGCTTGTGCTGACCTGGAGGGACGACAGCTTTCGAGCATCAGGGGTGTACAGCTCAACATGACAGCGCTGCTGTTCTCAGCAAATTACCTTTACCGACACATGCTTGAAGCGGCACGTCAGTCCTTGTTTCGTTGCAATCTGGAGCATGGAGTTGCTCCGGAACTTCTGTGTACTGTAATTGGAACTGTACACAATGCCATTATGAGCCTTGTCATGAATGCTCACGGCGCCACTCGGAGTCAGCAGGTCAGCCCGCCGCCCATGAAGTACAAGGCATGCATCCGCGAGATCCGCTTCTGTCAATGTCCATAAATGTATGGAGACCGCTTGCCATGGCTGTGCAGGCCCGCAATGTGATGGGCCTGGAAAGTGCGGTTGACAAGCACCACAGGCATTGGAGCTCATGCATGGGAATCCCGGAATTGAACGAGCTGTTAGGGGATCTTCGTTGCTGGCGCGGGCCATCGTGCGAATGTATGCTTCTGCCCATGTGATCACTTCAACACCAGGAGCATCCGAGATGGAGAGCCGGAAAAGCTAGGCTTGCGGTTTGCAGAGTTCTGGCCCTGATTAATTCACGCATTCAGCTTACGTTGTCGCTAGGGTCGCTGTTGCCAAGGCGCCGCCCTCCACGGGCCATTCGAAGGAAGTTCGGTCACAATGAGAAGTTGACAGAGCGCCTGGAGGCGATGTGGCAGTGATTCTCCTGACTCGGCATGGTTCTGTTCGTGCGGATTGCAGGTCGCGAACCCCCCCATCTCCTACCAGCAGGACGAAGAATATCGCGAGGACAGAGCAATTTCCCTCTGAAGGTTCCTGAGTTCCACGGGCTGCCAGAGCTGCAGGACAAGGGCACTTGCGAGTCCCTGTCGGACTTCATGAATGCCGTTCGAAGGCTCGGCAGCCTCAATTGCCTTCCTACCGTACAGTAATGGCAGATGTAGCAAAAGTCCGATGCCTGGCACCGACTACTCCCACACTTCATTCACAGGCCTGTTGAGCTACACGAAAAGCGCAGAAGCCTTAGCTGCTGAAAGCAAGCGGCAAGTTGTAGGCATGTCTCGGTGAAGCGGTGGAATAGCTCAGGCTCAGAGTGGGACCATTCCCAGCATCTCAACTCTTTGAGGGGAAGGTTGCTTGCCTCCAATTCAGTGGAGCAGCCAAAACAATTGCTGAGCACAGTCCAACATGGAATCATGTCGGACAAGTTTAGCCATGCTGCGCTGAAGCCAATTGCACCCTTAAGGCAGAGCCAGACTCGAGCATGGCAGGTCATGGCCCAAATCAAACGCGGCAGCTGCCCTCTACGAAACAAGCTCGAGGGGCAATCCGGGTTGCCGACAGGACGCCACGCGGAAGATCCCTCGGCAGATCTCATTCGATCCGCAGGTGGGCTGGAGAAAAATCTCAAGATGCCCTACTCCACAAAGTCGGCAGGGTGCGCTGACCGAACGTGGATCGTTGAGGGGGCAGGAGGCCAGGGGAGCTGGGCAAGACAGACGCTGCACCATCCTGATTGGAGTATCAGGCGCAGGCTGAAGATGTTGGAAGACTGGTAGCAACTGCCCAAAGCCTCTGTTTGAGATTCCGGGTAGACTGCCGCGCATGCATGCGCTACACACTTGGTTTGACCAGTGAGCGGATGCGAGTGTTGTCCACTGTGGCGCTGGGTCAGGGTGGCACTTCATGGAATCAAATGCGGCAGGCAGGAGCCCACTGCGCCATAAAGCCCTCACAACTTGCTCGCCAAATCAACGGCTTGTCCATCGTCCTCAGAATAGTTACGGATGCTTGATTGGAGTCCAGGTATCATGGAAGCCGGACTCAGACATGGATATTCCGGTACATTTCTCAGATCATGTATGCTGTATGCTTACGGGGCCATGTAGAGCGGCCTGATGCAGGATTCAGATCGCGGTCGTGGCTGGAATTCTATGCGCCAGGTGCACATGTGGTCAAATGGTCAAGTCTTCTCAGATTCCTTGACGTAGACCTGGTTGGGCTGCTGTGCTGAAGCTAGACGTAGCATTTTCGCTTGCTGTAGGTTGACCCAGTGCGACATTCGTGCAGGTTTCCTGGGCTCCCTCGGACATGACGGGATCAGCCAGACTCCTAAGACGTCATGCGATCTGTCTCGACTGCAGCCTCGACGTCGGAGACCAGCATTGAATATGACTGAGAAACAATAATAGTAGTATTGCAGGAAGTTTAGTTAGTTTAGTTCTGGAAAGATCGCGTCCAGAGTTTAGGGTTTAGAATCAGAAGATATCGCAGGACCGGAGGTGGGAGCTCTTGGGGATCAAACGGCCCTTGCGGGGTCTTAGTGCCTGCGGGCCTTGATGGTTTGGTACAGAGTGTGTGGTGGTGGCAGTCAGGGTTCCAGTGGATTCGGAGGTGGTGTGCTGTTTGTGTTGCCGTCGTCACTACCCGTGCTGTTGGTTTTTGCTCCCCGGGCCGTGCCGCAAGTGGCACTGCGGAGGCCGGTGAGCTGTAGCCAGTTCCTGCCGTCATAGGCAACAGTCAACAGAAAAGAAGGACCATGATGCTTGTCTGACAGCTTTTTTATTTTCCACGGTTCCACGTGCTGAATTTGGTTTCGCAAGGGGGCGCAGCAGCCGCTCTCCGCCAGATGAAGCCTGGGCCCAAGTGCAGACACTGATCAGAAAGTAGCTGGGTGTGTGAAGCGCTGCCTCGTGCTGAGCAGTAGAATTGTCCCCAGAGATCCTGGGAGCTCTGTGCCCATTCTGTGCACAGGCCACTGTGGAGATTGACGTTCTTTGTGAGGGAAATCGGTCAGAGCAAAGATAGTCAGATAGTATCAGACAGTCAAATGAAAATCTTGTAGTTCGCACGTAGGACGGATACGTAGATCGTTGCTGCGTTCTGGGCCATGTCAAAGAGACATGAACCAACAAAGTCTCACCGCAGACCGACGCACCGCAAGCTTCGGCATTTTCGCGAATCAGGGGTGGGGGTTCAAGTCAGAAGCTGCACATGCCGGTGACGGTAGCTTGGGTTTTACGCCTGTGTTCCAAGTACTGTCTCAGCATCGTCCTCGGCGGGACCACAATCCACAATTCCATGACGTTTCTGACGGATGTCGCCCAACTCGGGGCCCCTGACCGAGACGCAATTTCAACTCATGTGAGATTCGGTCAGACACAGCACGGTGCCCCGAACTGATATGCGTTTGTCTTTGAGGCCCGAGGCTTCGAGTGAATGGCAGCAGCTTGAGCCTTGGCAGCTCATGATTTCTGTGCAACAGCCCGGCTCTTCACTCTACTGACACGAACCTCATGCAAGGACCAGAAATTCTGAGCTCTGCAAGCATCCTTGAGAGGAGCTCGATCTCACGGGATACCTGTGTAGGCTGAAGACCTTTCACGACCACCTGTGACATCATTAGATCACCTGTGGCTACTGGCAACCAGATTCCAAGAAGAGGGCAAGTAGCAGGTCCACATGCTACAGCTGATCTCATCCCCACATCCGTGCCCCGCCGACTGATTGTACAGCAGGCCGGGCAGGTTGGTTGTTCTGCAGGATTCCCTTGCCTTCTGTTGAACCAGCTGATTGAAAAAGACCACGACAATCCTGCAGCCACAGCCTTGGGGGGATATGCTGCACCTCCAGTAATTCGCCAACTTCGTCAACAGAGAAGTGTTTCACTGCAGTTGCAGAAATATCGATTGTTGCCAGATCACGGCGCATCAACAGCATTTGATCTGCACGACCTGGCACATTGTTTCCTAAGATCCTAAGACCAAACTCGACCATGACATTTAAGCCCCGGGCCGGTCAAGGACTTAAGACATTGCAGGTTGCAGGCCAGGTTGTTTCCCGCAGTTAGTTTGATCTCGGCTCCATTTCTTTTCCGCCTGGGTCCTGCATAGCCTTGGCCCGCTTTCGACACTTCTTGCTCGAGGCCAGGTGTAGTCCCGCTGGGCTGAACGCCCTTCCCAGCAAGCTGCAGGTGTTCCGGTTGGAGTCTTCTGCTCGCTGCCTTAGTCGCCGCCAAGACGCAAATACAAAGAGAGCCCACTTGGGAATTACGGCAAAGACCGCGCTAATCGCACACTAAGGCCATGGGTTGGGACGATTCCGACGACGAGCTGGGCGCCCAAAGATGATGTAATGTTTTTCTTGGGGAAGCCTTTCTAGGCTCTTTCAGGAGCCGCATCCAAGAGGAGAGCATGTCATGCCATCCATTGCCATCCTGCGGCCTTCGGAAGGTGGGACGACGACCTCGACAAAAAGGCAGAGGACCTGGCCGGCTCGCGAAAAGACGAGGCGGAGTTGATGTGAGTTGACCGTAAGCAGGAGCACAAAAAGGAGAAGGAAAAGGCTCAGAGACGCGCCGAAGGCGTGTGCCCTTGTGAAGTTTGTTCTGGTTTGTTTGGTCTTCTGTTCGTTCCTCCGTTCCTCCCTTCTCCCTGCTGTTCCTCCCTGCTCTGCTCGGTGCTCCAGCTGTCTCTGGACGCTTAGGACGGGAGTCTGAAGAGGAAGACGAAAAAGACGGAGAGGCCCTTCGACTCTTGCGAAATCCGTAGAGCCTTAGTGGCCTTAGTGGGTGTCCTGGTTCCAACAGGCTGGCGGTTCCTGGGACGATGATGACGAGCAGGGATCTCAGTCTGTCCGTCCATGCACACTTACACTTCGGCTCTGCCTGATCCCTGGTCGCATATTTGGAGTGCAACAGCGCATGCTAAAAGCTTTGAAGGTGGGATGCTGATGAAGACGCAATCGAAGCAAAGTTGGAGGAAGATTGAGCCCGCTTCACCTGCAACAGTCATCCGGAGACATAATGAGAATTTTTGGACCGGCTCCGGCAACCGACATGTTGCAGTGACTTGACAGGCGCAAAGGAAGGAGAAGGAACGACAGCGTCGTCGTGACGAAGGCGTGGTGCAACTTGCTCCGACAACGACATCGCTTACGGGCACCTGCTGCCCGAGGCCTAGACAGCGAAAGTGAGGAGGAAGCGAAGAAGGAGGAACCCAAAGCAAAGGAGAGCCATTCGGGAACTGGTGCTGAGAGCCGACCGTTCATCGCATCTTCTGGGCCTGAAGATCCTGCAACGGCTCGGGAGGCTGCTCCAAAGAAGAAAGAGAAAGGCCCAACTCAGGCTAAGGCGCGAGCATGCAAAGCGGCGCAGACTGTCCTTTACTCGATGCTCTAGCAGTATCTGGCCTCAATACCGCGACTCCTCTTACAGGCACTGGTAGGTCTTGTTTGGATCCATCGGCCTCTGTGATCAGGATCCTCTCCTCTTTTTGCTTGATTGTTTAGCGCGTGCTGCAAGTGTTGCGCATCTCTCTCCCTTGTGGCTTATCCCTTGATCCTTTTGGGTTTGTGATGGGTTGTACACAAGAGGAAACTGATTACTAGGAGCATTGCTGCTCAACGAAACTCGCAGGGCCAGAGTGGGCGAGTTTGTTGTTCTTTTGTGCATGTCTGTGTGTCTGCGTGTGTTGTGCATGATGCCCGCATCAGCATCCCTGGCTGGCATCGGTTCATGAAGAAAGGGTAGCAGCCCGCATGCGCAACTTTTGCATGTTTCAGGAAGCAGAGAAGAAGCCCGAAATTGATCCTGCTCAAGTGCCCTTGTGGTGCTGGCGATTTCTCATGGCACTTTGTCGCCTTTCAGCAGGTCTCGAGTGGAATCTAGAAAAGAAAAGTCAGTCGTGTTGGCTTGTGCCAGGAAGGATCCAAAAGCCGAGCGAGAGCGACTTCGGAAGCTCGAGGAGGAAAGAGACAGCAGGCTGCGACTTCTGTTTGGCTTTGCAAGCGTCGATGTCTCAGTTCATGTCATCAGCGATACTACTGTGCAAACCGAAGGCTAGCAACTGATCTCTTCTCGGGCTTCGAGAAGACAGAATCACTGCTCGAGAAGGAGAAGCGAGAGAAGGTCGACCGCCATGACTGTGCTGCAATGTCCGTTCATGCTAACGAGTCACATGCTTTACCACGTATGTGACCCGTAGCAACTTCAGGGCAGTCCAAGCGTGGATTTGATGCATGCTTGTGGGGTGAGAATCCGGACAGTAATGAACCGCGATGATCCACGCTTGACCGTGCTGATGGCAGCCCGCATAGCACTTGAAAGAGCAGAGTGGACAAACATGGCCCGGAAACGTCGGTTGCAAGCGCCGCGAAGCTTATCGACTAGCCTCTCGAAGCCTGTCGTCATTATGCCTGCAGGCAGAAAAAGCTGAGGCTGCAAAGGCGAAAGCAAAGCCGAAGGCACAACCTGGTGCCGCGACAGCGAGAGCACTCTCGGGCATCTGTCTTCAGGCAGTCACCGTGGACGAATTCGAGGCCTTGCAGCTGCAGAAGAGCGAGGATGCAGGGAATCTCAGATGTCTTGTAAAGTCGCAGTATGACGTCTGACGATGTGCTCGTGATCGCAATGACAAAGGTCACTGCTCTTTTGGGCAAGTGCTTGGACAAGTTTGCCAAATGCTCAGTGGCCAAGCCTACTGAAACAGGGCTGACGGTCTCGCCTCCAGGAGAAGGCTACCTTGGCCAAGGGTGGTCCCGACAAGCCTTGCAGCTCAGAACATGTTGCAATGAAACGGCATCACGCCACTGTCTTTCCTGGTTGGGCTGGAATCGCGCGCTGTGCCGAGGTTCCTGAAGGGTCTGATCAAAGGCTTAGAGGAGACCTTCGACATGAAAGAGCCCAGACCTTGGTGAAGCGGCCTCAACTTGCATTGACCGCCGACAGTCGCACGTGGCCCCGCTGGGTCACAGCACCTGTGAACAGAAGAAACTTGCTGTAGTCAACTTTTCTCGCTGCTGAGTCTTGAAGATCTTGAGAGAAGCTTGGCCGACATTGCCAAACACAAGAAGGCGCACCTGATGTCACAATTTCACACGAAGGGTGACCGGAGTAAGGCAGGAGCAGAAGACAGGAGTGGTCTAGCAAGCGGCACAGACGATGAAAACTGCACCAAGAGTGGTCATGCTCATGTCGAGACCGAAAGGTAGACGCCCTCATCGGCCCAGCTCATGCTGAAGTCCAGAATCATGCCCGTAGTGCCTAGCCGCCCGAGTTTTCGCGACCTGCAAGCGGACTTATCCCACTCCGGAACCTTCGAACATGAAGATAAAGCCGAAGCCCTAGACCATTCTAGAAAACAGGCTGAACATTCGTCGCACTGTCCAACAAGTGACCTGAGCCTTACACCGCGGCTGCAATGCAATGGTTACAAAAGCCCACAGCTGCACACCTTGGAGTATCTAGAATCTTGGAGCGTTTTGTGTGCAGGCAGAAACTGGCGCAAAGGCGCAGAAAGACAACAAGGCCAACACGAAGATCAACAAGAACACAAAGTTCAATGCCAATTCGGAATGGGAGGACCGCTGCAACTGGCTATTTCGGATGCACTTGATTTTTATCTGCAGTACGACGGCAGGATGTCTATGGCGGTGGGGACGACGACGAGGACCAGCCTAGGCTGAAGTCCTACATCTCGATGAAGAACGCTGTCTTTCCCCTTCATTTTGTGCACGCACGGCCGGCGCTCCAGCAGCTGCAGTTCTGGAGGACTGGACCGAAGAAGAATGGGCTGCCTGGTATGCCAAGGAAGGCAAATGAGTCGCTGGCATCTAGGCCGCCTGGCCGCCAGGCTTGGCTTCAGTTGATACCCAAGTTCTAAACAGAGATGCTTCCATGACAGACTTGTGTCGTGAGGCAGTGAGTCCAAGTGCCTTTGATGCATTTCTGTTCACTGCCGGTGCGTATGGGCCGCCCGAGTCGCCGAGAGTCTGTACAGAAAGGCGTGCCTTGGCCCTCGGCTTTGGGCAGAGCAGGCGGACCATGGATGTGTAAGACCATGGTGCCCTCTCGCTACTTGCGGTTTGGGCAGTCAGGCAACTGCCATTCAGTCCGTAGAAGTTTCACCAAGATTTCCGCGTGTAATCTGGAGCACATGGTAGATCATGTTGCCACAAGGAGATTGCAAGTAAGTCCAACTTAGATTCTTAGATTAGCCTGGTTCTCTGGGTGACCGGTGACCAAGGAAGAGCCAGAGAAGGCTTGCGAGCCTGCGGGCGGCCGGTTTCACTCTCCAATGGCTCCCGCCGCTTCAGCGCTGAATGCGGCAGATGGCAGGAGATCTCCAGCTCCACCAAATTTAGGAGTTAAAGAGCAGCAGTGTGCCAGACACTGCGCCGGTGTCGCTCTCTGGATGTCGTGCACTTCCACTAGATGCCTTTGCAACATCTCGATTTGCAAGCGTTTGCGGCAGCACGGAGCGGACGGCCATAAAGGTTCTGCCATCGAGATTCCCATTCTCAACCCCATCCTCAGAAGTTCACACTCGTGGTGGAATTGGAGGCAACATTCTAAAGAGCAGCCTCATGCTAAGTTGTTCCATGCATTCAGCAGCAAGTATCTGTCAGGCTGATTCCTTGATTCAATTTCATGTTGAGCCATGGTTGAAATGGCTTCTGGGACGCTGCTAGCATGGAGCATTGTCAGCATCACTTACCACTGGTGGCGCACGAAGGCAGATCTTGTACTTCTATGTCGTCAAGTGGTGGAGTACTTTCGACAAGTCGGGCGTGGCATCCTCATCTCCAACCTCACCTCGTCGAAAAGGATCGACGAAGCCATGAATCGCTTGAGGGAGGACAACTACGTGGCGAGCTGCAGATTGCTTCAGCATGCTGCCCTAACAGGCCTGATCACGACACCCATCACATATGGAGACGATCTCCCAACATGTTTCTTTATGATGCTGCTGCAGATCTTTTCGTACATGATTCACACCTCAATTGCGAATGGTTCAGTTCGGCCGTCTACCCGAGCATTGCGACTACTCTTCTGTTTCTACTACATTTTGATGATGGCTCATGTTTGGTGTTCTCCGCAAACTGCTGGCTCGATCGCAAATCAGAAGGCGCTATTGACAGCACAATTTGCAGGGGTTGTGTGTTTTGTTGACAGCAAGGTTCACGTCCCTGGTCAGATCGCCTTGTTGCTGACAGAAGTCTGTCGTTTCTTCGCAGATCACGGGAGGGATGGTACTCTCATGGAGTTCGTGGAGTTTTTGGCATCCATCTTCGGCTTTGCAATGATCATTAGCACAGCATCGGTGTTGTACGAGCACACCATCAGAGAGCGGTTCTCCGCGCAGTTTCGACACGTCGATGCCGAGCCATTGCCTCAGAGGTTGGCGTGAGTGGGCAGGTCAGCATAGAACCGAGGCACGGTGCGCAATCCACTAGACCGGGTGAAGCACAGATTAGGGGCATCCATTGCCACTTGCGTTGTACCGTCTTTGTGTATGTAATTTTGTCGCCATGTCAATGTATGTGCAGGCACACGTCTTCATGTGTGTTTGTTTGTGAGAAAGGCCAATGGAATCCAAGCCGAAGATGCGATAGGACTGTGAACTGGTCCTCTCGTTGTTCGAGGACGCAGGAACCCCACAGAGCTCGCAGTTCTGTCGAAGGACGAGGTCCTGTTGACTGCGAAGGCTCACTAGCATCCCACGAGGCATGCGCACCTTCCTCTGCAGCATTTTCACCAAGTGGATGAGCACAAAAAAATGAGGTCAAGGAAGCACGAACAGTAGCGAAATTCGACAAGATATCGGTCGCGAAAGAGGGTTGATCCAGAGGAATCCAGGCAAAGGCGGTGACATGGATTTTGTTTGGACAAGCTCGTGAGCAATTATTGCGAGTTTAGTTGACTGAGCGCTACAGTTAGGTGCATCAAAAGTACACTACAGCATCCGTTCTCGTGCACGGCAGCGTTGACAATCCAAAGTGCGAAGCATTGCAGGTCACGTGTATCTTGCTATCCAGCCCCACGTGCTTGCCACGGAGCTCCGCCCCTTGCCATTGAGTCCCACCGCCCACCATCGAGCCCACTATCCCTCTGCGTGCCATCGAGCCTCACAGCCTGTCATCCAGCAACAAGCGCTTGCAATCGAGCCTGCTTGGCATCAAGCAAACATCGCGTGCACTTGAGGCCATTGAGGCCCATGCCGTGAGCTGATGCTTTTTGCGCACTACCCGGCACTGCCCACAATGATGGGGAGGGCCTCCTGAGCGAGCAGGAAGTTTTTGTGTTGGTTCGCTGTGTGCCTTCTATGTTGCAGGGGCCGGTTGTCAAGCATTGTCAGTTTGTCGACGTGTCTACGAGTCTACGATCTTGATGCAACCAGACGTGATGTTGCTGGCACGTCGATCCGAAGAGTTGAAGTTGTGGTGTCAGCGTCGCTGTGCCAGTGATGTTGGTTGAACAGACTGAAAGTGTTACTGCAAACGCGATCCAGGTGCACACAGATCCAGGTGTCCAGGTCCATTTTCTCAAGCCCCCTGAGCAGCCCCATGTTTTTGAAAAGTTCGAGGAGGTTTGTGACAAGTTTGGTTATCTTGCGGGGGCCTTTGCCCGTGGCTGAGGCAAATGATCGCCAGCTTTCGGACACTTCTGCGTGGTGTTTGTGATGCTGAGATATTACTGGACGGGCAGCTGCGCATTCTGGATGATGGCGCTTGGCTGAAACGTCTTCTCTCGACGAGCGAGAGCCTTCAAGGCAAAAACTTTCAGGAGTTTCTGGCTCACGACGAAGATGAGAAGAGCCGGTTCTCTGACTTCATTTCCAAATGTGACGAGTCGACGGATCAGTCCAGAGCCCCTCCTTGTCTCCGTGTCTCCATGCAGCCCAAGTCTTGTGGACGCCTCGGCGTTGACCTTTTTCATGTTGCTGTGCCACAACTCTACGATTGTGACGGGGTTTGCCACTTGCTGGCCATGAAACTGGATGCCGATTGCTTGGCAGTGCCTGATGCCAAAGAGATTTCGCCTTCCCTCTCACAGATCATGTCTCATCCTCTAAACATTCAGCGACCGCGTTCAAGAGCTGGATTTTCAGACTGCTCAGGAGCAGTCCTGCTGCAATCACCTGGTCTGAAGGAGATTATGCTGCTGATAAATGCAAAAGATCACGCTGTGACGCAGGTGCATCTCAGCTACAAGAGGTCGAGGTCGAAGCGCGGCCGGCCATCCTTAGCACCATCCTTAAGAGATTTTGTAAGACCAACAGATTGGGGCACCGTGTCTCAGAGAGTTCAGAATTATGCCTATCGAGACAGCATTTGCAGGGAAGACTCTCTGGAGCGAGTATGGTTTCGAATGTTTGATCGCCCTTCAGCATACATGCTGGCGCAATCGGCGAGACTCAAGCCTTACGCTATCCAAGAAGCTGGTCAAGATGGTAGTCAGTTTTGGCTTCACCTCAAGGATTTCCGTCGCAAACAGCAGCCCGAGCAACGCGCGCCAAGCGAGCTCGCAGACATAGGAGAAGGCTTCCCCGGTGACGGTGAGTCGGAGACAGAAAGTCCTTAGCATCGGAGAGGCACGCCTGCAACGAGCAGTTATTCGTGCTTCTCAGCGTGTGCTGAGTGCCACTAGTGCTTTTGTCTGAAGGTTTCTGCGACATATGCAGTTTTCAACTTTTAAGCGGCCCTTTTGGTTCTTTTGAAATCCAAAACCACCGGCAATAATTGTCATGACTGTCCTGAAACATTCGCCGGGCACTGTTGCC
>CAJNDT010000353.1:5000-32500 GCA_905221615.1 Symbiodinium sp. CCMP2592
AATCAGTACCGTGCAGAGACAAACAACCTCGACCAGCAGTACCCCATTGCACCCGATCTCCCCACCACCAGGGATACACAACATCCCACCACACACCTCATCACCAATCCCGACTACTTGGGGTTCAGCTCACATGTCTAGCCACAACAACACGTTCCCACCTTTCCCTCCACCCCCTCCCCCACCCCAACAGTTTCCTGGTCCAATTCCGCCCACCACACTGCCAACCCCCACACCTGCCACTCCCCAACACACATTTGTGAGTCCATCTCCGATGACGACTCGAAACCCCAGCTTTTCGTCACATACATTACCTCAAGCCACCGTCGCAACCCAACAACAGCAACACCCCAATCCCACGCCTGCAAATCCCCAGATACCAAACGACTTTGTTCAAACACCGGAGCATTGGGACAACAGGCAGCTTTTTGGCCTCAACCTCCCCAAACACATTCAATCTACACCACATTCAGTGCATAACCGCACAGCAGGCATGCCAATCGCAACAGCACCATTGGTCGCATTTTTGCGACACAATTGGTCCTCGTACTGGCTACGGTACGCTGCACATGGCTTCGACATCCATCTCACATGCAGCAAACACGTCAGCGAAGCCGTTTTTACCACTGAACTTATGGGTCAACTCCGAGCAAGGAGAATTGATCTGGACCAAGCGGCCACTGCATTCTGCTGGCAAGAAAAGCTCACACTTGCAAAACGACCAGCAATGTCACACCTTATTAAGGAATTGGTGTTGTACCTGCAGGAGCTGCAGGACCAGTACAACGACGGCAACAAAAAGGACAAGCAAAGTGTCAAAGCAGACACAGACAACACACAATCGCAACCCACCGAATCTCCAACGCCACCACAATCCAGCAAACCACAACCTCATCTCCCACTCCAACCTTCGCAGCCGACAGAGACTGACACTCTGGCGGCCCATCGCATCAGCGACCTTGAAGCACGACTTTCAACAGCACTGGAGACAATTGAAACTCTCCGTGCGCCGGAAGCACACAATGTGGCCCCCAGCACACCAGCATCAAAGAAACCAAAACGATCCACCACGCCCAGCACTCCCATCAACACGCCCTCCCCACCACCTCTCTCAGTTTCCACAATTGAGATCTCCCCCACCACAACCACCCGTGGACAAAAACGAGCCACCATCGATGACCCTACACACACTGACACCAGGCCTACTACTGAGGGCCTATCCCCATTCACCACAACTGCTGCAGAACAAGACAACAACCCGGTACACGCTTCCCCAGCATCGTCATCCACCACAGGTATGCACTTCCCGGGACGCTCCACTCTGGGCGCCAAGCGACAGAAGCAGTCAACTCTCACACCAACGAAGGCAGCACCCCTGGATCCCAAGATGGACCCCCAGCGCATCTTTCAGCAGCCCACAAAAGCCAGTGTTTGGTTTCAAGATCACTTCACTGGCGTTCACTCCGAATCCGGCATCACCAGATGGTTTGGTGCCATAAAAGGCATCAGCGACAAACAAAAAACACAGGTAAAAAAGTACCTTGACATTGTTGCTTCGGAATTTCCTTCACTCAGCAGCTCACAAGAGCAAACACTGCAGACCGCTGCAGTCGCCTGGGGTGTCCCACCCAAAGCCATCGACAAATTTGGCTCCCCAGCACTGATCAAACTCGTCGCCATCATCAGTCAGATGACAGAGTGACTCCGACAGCACTTGCTTCAACACCGACAAACACTTGATCACACAACAATTTTCCGACAAAAACAATTCAAGAACATCACACGCATTCTGGATCAAGGCAGATCCATCTTACAATTCGTCGCACCTTTGGCAGAACCAGTCTCCACACAATTCTATCAAATCATACTCTGGCTTCAAGGCCTGACTTTGTTACTTCGCACACAGCATTTCTACCTCAAACATGAGGAAGGACATTTCTCCAACCTACAGAGACTGTTTGCACATTCAAACATTTCCTTTCCATCGTACACACTCTCTTTCTTTCGTCAGCCACAGGTGGTATACTGCAGAGTCACCACGCAACAACCTTTTCGTGGCTACGTTTACATCGGCAGTACAAGTCACTCTCTCACACAGCGAGAGGGTACACGTAATCGAAAATTCAAGCAACTTCAACAACACAAGATTGTACAAGCCGAACTTTCTTTACGATGGTGGCATAAACACAAATGCTACCACCAATACACACCAATTGTATTACAAGCCAGCATACCCACCGAGCAATTAGAAGCCACAGAGAACACTCTCATACAACATCACCAATCCAAGCTCAACTTTCCCTACATCACATCACACATGAAAGGAGCTTTTTCCGGCTTCACAAAAGCAGCCAACAACAAGCACAACGGCACAGCCACTTTATGGGCGAAGCAACGCCGAGGCAAACTACACCACTCCATTCGAAGCTTCACCAACTCCACCTTATTCAACACCAGAAAACAGGCCTGGACCACAGTCTCACATCTTACTTCCAACACCCGCACCAGATTTGACACAACAAAGCAACTCCTTCGCTCAGATACACCAGCAGCCACCGTGTACGCTTTACACAAACTCTCAAACAACTTACCACGACGCGACCGCAGACACGCTCAAAAAGCGCTCAACACCGTCTTCAAGAAACGACGACTTAAACCACCTCCTGTCACAAAACCCATTTACCTACAGCCACTCTTACACCCCACCTTCACCCAACAACTACGACAATTTTTGCGTTCTCGGTTAACAAGCAACAAACAACACATTCCACCATTCCATCTCCCCAGCACAAAACCTGTCTACAAGAAACACCCACCCATGCAACAACTTCTACACAATTGGCGCGACGCCCATACTACATGGCAACCCGATTCACCACCACCCTGTACCTGCTCACCATTACACTCACAAGTTCCCCAGGAGCATATTTTCAACAATCACATTGCTATCCAACTTGCAGAACTACAACCACAACACCAATTTTTGGCATACTCCGGCAAAAGTAATTGCCTTCAGAAGCCCACACAGTTGGCTTCACAATTATGCCGAGCCATACGCACATGGCATAGATACTATGGACTGCCTTACAACCACCAAACTGCAAAGCAGTTTGTATCTGAACAAATACCACAACACAACGCACACTGCAACCAACACAACATACTCCAGGTCAAGATGATCAAGCAAGTCCAACATAAAATACCTTCGGGCATCATCCACTGCGAAGATCACTTCCCGAACCGCCTCACGTGGTACTGCCCAGCACTATATCACACTGCCATACACAACACCTTTTTAGACAAGGAGATCTTTCGGATCTCGCAGCACCAACCTCTACAACACCACTTTGATGTCTACACAGACATCCGCAGCCTTCTTCCAGCTTACATATGGGCTTTTCCACAATGGGGACGCATCCCACGCGCCTACATTTTACCAAAAAGAAAGAAGCAATTCACAAAAGGCCGTCCCATAGTGGCGTTCATCGACACCATGGGCAGGAAATTGTGGGAAGCCTTAGCGGACGTACTGCAGCTGATGACTTTTCAAGCATGCCCAAACTCCTTTCACCAAGGAGATGGCATAACACAGCTCAAGCAAACAGCATTTTTCCTGCATCAACGCAGGAAATTACACGATTCAACAGATTACATCCTGTACAACCAGGATTTGGCTGGCTTCTTTACATCGGTCGATCAGAGCCGGTTTCTTTCAGCATACAGCATTATGGTTCGATGGTACAGAGAAAAGAACCCCCTACACTCTTCCAAATTCTTCATTGACCACTCACAGAAAGACCCCACACATCGAGTCCACAGGGGCAAAAGCAGACAAAAGAAGCAAGAAGCCTCCTCAGGCAACAAACTATGCATTCAATTACAACATATACCACAACTTATCATTGCAGTGCTCCGACTCAACTACTTCACTGTCGGTACATCACTTATTGAGCAATTTCGCGGTGCACCTATGGGCTCGCCCTGCAGCCCAGCCCTATGCAACATCGTTGTTGCGGTCGAGGAACAGTGTTGGCACCACACATACAAACAGCTTTTCACGAACCACAAGCATTTTCCAGATCACAACAAGCAGGATCAAGCTTTCTTTTTTGCTACCAGATACGTCGACAACCGCGTCCTTCTTTTACCTGCACAGCTGACCCGACTGCCTCCTTTTGCACAGCTCACTGATGCATCTTTTTACAAACCACCGGTTCAGCTTGAAACTGAACCGGCCAACATTTTCCTGGGTTTCGCAATAAACCCTCAGCACAGCAGCCTCACGCATCAATGCACTTTGCACAAGGCGGACATTTTGCACCCACAGTCAGCCACCTCTGTTTCAACACTTCGCAGCAGTTTTCAGGCCCGCACACGCATGGTACGCAGAGTGACAACACCATGCAGCGAGGCCACATCAGCCATTCGAGCCATGCGCGATCTCTACATCGCTGCCGGCTATACTGATCAACAGCTGTAAGCAAAACACTGTGCCAGCTTGCCGTGCGTGGGTCCAGAGCCGTGCAATTTTGCAACATGAGAGCAGCCTTGTATTAACACAGTGTTTCCCGCAGCCATTTTCAGGGTTAACTGAGGCATCATCATGTATAAAAGTGCCATGACTGGCAGATTGCAGCCGAGCCACAAAGCGCTGAGCGGCCGTCCTCGGCCATCCATCTCCAAGCACAGCAGACGCCGCAACGAGCAACCTGCGGTGGGCAGCCACAACCCACAGCCGGCGCTTTTGCGCTCTCAGTTTCTACGTGTTGCAGAAGACGAAGATTTCCAAGACTACCAAGAGCAACACCAAGATCCGGAAGAACAACAGGATGCAGCAGTGGCTGCACCGGCGACTCCGCCATTCCCACCTCCGCATCACCCTGATCCGGATTCATCGGCTGAGATTATGGCAGCAATGACACAGTTTCACAATTCGTTGCTTGAGTCGAATGCCAAACTCGAGCGCCTGATACAACAGGCTACAACGGTGTTGACTACTCAGCACGAGGCTACCACGGCGATCCTCTCCTCGTGCAAACAGCAGCTCGACGTACTTGAAAGCCTCATCAGGCAAAACGCGCCTGATTGGTCGTGAATATGCTGCTAAGGCAAGCCGGTATAAAAAGTGCCAGGTAGTGCATACGTCTCACTTTTCAACACATGTTGCTTTCAGACAATACCATAACTCTGCCTTCTGAAGTTTTGCCTCACAGTGACACCTATTTGAATCCCGACATTGAGCCATGAGCGACTCGCCTCTTCCGCCAAACACAGCGACTACAGATTCGCCACCCGTCGATGAGGCACGACGTGAAGCTCTCTCCGCAGCCCTCATGGAGATTTTGACACAGCATCGGGACTATGAGTCCGAAACCGGAAGTGAACCTTCCACATTCAGTGACGAGGCTCTACGCGACCAATTAGCCGAGTTTATTCTGCAAACAACCCGGCAGATTACAGAGCTAAAGCAACGAGTGGAAAGACTCGAAGCTTCGCAACAATAGGTGATCAAACATGTTTTATACCACCATTGGGTGATTGCAGCAGACGGTAAAAACAACAATCGTTGTTTTGCCAAGTGAGACAGTCAGTGCACTCTCTTCACATGTGTTTGTATGCAGCGATTGATACACTCTGTCCGCAGCATTTTGCAAAACAACCAGTTGTGTTAGCACCATGGACCAACGCACCAGATCGCGATCTCCCACGGCATCACAATGGAGATGGCACTGGGCCACTAACGGCTCTTCATGGTGGCGTGAGTACTTCATCGCATCTGCAGAGTGGATACGAAAGCATTCGGAGCAACCTGATCAGCTTCCGACATCAACGACTCCTACCCAAAAGGAGCCAGCTTCCACTACATCAACTCCTACATCCAACAAGAGAAAGCGATCAAGAACTCCGTGAGCAGCATCGCTGAGTTGACAATTAGATGCACATTTGCTGCCCCCGGCAGCCAACAACCACACAGCAAAGCTGTGCTGTGAACCCCATCATCCCTGATGAGGGTCAACATTAAGAGCACCATGTTGAAAGGTCATGCCAGCCGGTGAGGTTGCCCAAGTGATGTATCTTTGTACATCTCTCTCTCTTTTCTGAAGATCAGCGTATGCACACGCCTTAATGCAGTTGTGACTCCGCAGCCATTTCTCAGAACTACAGTTGTTGAAACATATTTAGGATCGCACACAGATGGACGAAGACGACGACAGCAGCCTATGGGGATCCGAAGAGATTGATGCTTTTCTGAGGAAAGATGACACCGCCACATCCTCCCATGCAGTCAGTCACACACACAAGCAAAAAACAAAGCACACAACGAAGACAAAAAAGAAGAAAGACAACAAAGACAAAAAGGACAAAACAGTCGTGAAAACAAAGAAAACCCGCAACATCTCACCAGCATCCCAATCCACAACACAGCAACAACGCCAACATCCACATACTACAAGACGAAAGAGGACACGCTCTTCGCACTCAACATCATCAGCGTCACCTACGGCAACGTCACACATGGCTGAGGACGCACACCGATCTCCATCGCGAGATCCTTGGTCTTCTGACTCGATTGCACCTTACGATATTGTGCATCCTATTATTCAGCATAAGCGGTCCAAAACCGCTTGCGCAAAAATGCTGGTACGTGCAGGTTTCAGATGTAGATGCCATTTCAAGCTCATGAGTGACTGTCCCAACAAACTCGCTGTTGGATCCTAATACCCAGGACGGATTAGGGCTGCAAGATCCGCTAAGCGTGACAAAAAGCCTGCGCATGCGAGTGTCAGCACGACACCACTTGGTTGTTTATCCTGAGCACACAGCATGTCCATGTTGTTTTGCATTCCTTGTTCAAGCGTTTGTCGGTTGGTAGCAGCAAAATATGACAAAGCGAAAGGCTGCCGAGGCCGGCCTTCCATGGTACTCCATGGCAGGACAATGTTTTCGGATGACTGTTGAAATTCCACCCGACCGCATCACCAGAGACAAGCACATGCTCTTACACGTGGTGCTTTGTCTGGGTGACAACGTTCTACAAGCTCGCAAGATCTTCTCCTACCGCATCAAGGAGATCACCGGCAGAACTCCTAAAATCCCAGCTTTCTTCTTCGAACAAAACCGTCGACGACTACATGATTGGGATTCAGTCACCACATTAGCCACGTTGAAGCCGGTGCTTTTTGTTAGAACCTGTTCGGATCAGGAAATACGACAATCACCCGACCGCTAGTGACAGCGAGAAAAGTGCGCCACTCACTCTTTTTGCCACGGATCAGACATTTCACTCTACTTGAAGCCTGCACGCCCCATTGGGGCTGTGTGTGTGTGAACCTCCCTAGCACATGGGAGCAGAGGGTCACTCCTACACTGTTTGCAATTTTTGCTTTGCAACTCAATCAGACATTTGACATTTACAGAATCAAATGTTGCAGGGGGCCAGCGCATGGTGTTGTGACGCTGGCCAACGAAGCTAGCAACACCATGGGAAGAGGTTTGGGACGCCAAACCTTGTACCTGCACAAAATTGAGCTGGGGCCCCTGTGCCAGCCCGATTAGAAGGCCCCTGTGCCAAGATTAGAGAGTTTTCAGTTGCCACTTTTGGCGGTTGATTCGACAACAAACAAGTTGTACGGTTGCCACAATCTGACAAGCTTTTGCAACATGAACAACATGCCTCTCTTTTTCCTCTTGCACTCGTACTCTTGGCCGAATCCATCTGTGTGTGTGTGTGTGTGTGTGTGTGTGTGTGTGTGTGTGTGTGTGTGTGTGTGTGTGTGTGTGTGTGTGTGTGTGTGTGTGTGTGTGTGTGTGTGTGTGTGTGTGTGTGTGTGTGTGTGTGTGTGTGTGTGTGTGTGTGTGTGTGTGTGTGTGTGTGTGTTGTGTGTGTGTGTGTTGTGTGTGTGTGTGTGTGTGTGTGTGTGTGTGTGTGTGTGTGTGTGTGTGTGTGTGTGTGTGTGTGTGTGTGTGTGTGGGTGGGGGGGGGGGGGGTACTGTTCTGGTGTACCAAGAAACGCCATGAAACCACACCCCGACTGCGGGCCCCTGTTGGAAACTTGCATGGATCGGTGTCCTTGGTCCGCTCTCGCACCCAGATGTAATCGACTTTTCCTGGCATCTGTGTCAAGGGAGTTCCCGGGACCATGTACCATCCTTAACCTCCACCCCTGCAAAGAAGCGAGAATGGCAAAGGATCTCTCTCACGTGCCACAAACAAGGAATCCAGCCTTTGCCAGACGATTGGCCTTCGTCCTGATGGACTTTCAGAAACTTCAGAGGCTGACATGAGCTGCATCGAACCTGCTGTCATATGACAAGGACGTCCCGCGGCTTTGCCAAAAGCCCTGTTGATCTCTGCTGTGCTGTGTGTTCAGGCTTGCACGTCTCGCAAGCTTCGGCTCAGAGGCATCATGGACCCTGATATTACGAGCGTGAAGATTTTGATCTTGTGGGTGGAAAGTTGAAGGCAGTAGGGGGCCTGCTTGTTCGGCGGGCGCGAGAGTTGAGGCAAGTCCGCGCCGCGTGGCAGCGTGCTGTAGTGCCTCTCAGGTCCAGCGGTATTGCCAGCACCAGATGCCGTCTGTGCAAGTGTCGGGCGAGAAACGAGGCTTTGACGGACAGCTTAATTATCTAATAATGGCACTCGAACGACAGTCTCGAGTCTCCAGCCATAGTCATATCAGGTTCCCGTGCTCAGCCCCGTGCCTTTCCTTGTGTCCAAATGGACATCGAATAATACCTGCAAGGTGATCGCGAGTCGAGAGGTGACATATGACCATCAGAGCGCCGAAGAGCAGGTGTGCCTTCACTTCGCCCCTGTTCTGCAAAATCCTCGTTGAAATCTGCCTGAGTGCAAGATGCATGAGTCTCGTCCCGGCAACGTACATGCGCAGAGAGGTAGTTCAACCGACATTCGGGCGGCATCTCGTGGTTTCCATACTGTACGTGGTTCAACCCACTGGGATGATGGGTTGTCTATGGAAAAGTCTGATTCTGCCATGTCCTGTTCCTGTTGGACAAGAAATCGAAAAGCCATCAACCCCCGTCCAGGCCGGATGCTGTGAGGATCTCTACATCGGCGGAGCTCTCCTGCAGCGGCGAATGGCTTCAAGCCACAATCTCAATACCCACCTAACTACCCATCCCCAAACAGGGTCAAGCCCGCCCTCGCATCAAGGAAACGATCATTGATAACCGTGCGAAGAACGCTAGCCGCAGAGCGGTTCTGCGTGAGGATCTGTCCCTCAACAATGCCTGAACACCTGAAGCAGCTCGGACTGGCGACACTGAGAGGGCTACACCCTGAGCCATCCGATGTTGTCCCAGATCAAGCCATTTTCCAGCTCATCTCTGCATCCCTTGACATCCCACGATATTCCTGTGCATTCAACTTCGAGGGAACGTGACAGAGTTGAAACCCAGCAGTCCGCGGAAGCAAACTCTGCGAAGGCTTGGAGCTGCGCAGGACGACCCCCTGACCGGGCTCGTGAAGCGCTTCGGCAGTTCGGCAGCCTTCGCTTAACCCCTTTGCTGGCTTTCAGATCCCGAAGCGGACGCGCCTTTCATGTGCCCGGTGACGACGCGAATCTTTGCCCCACACTGGTGTTCCAAGTCAACGCCTGCTCGTCCCACAAACGACCCCACGGCCCCACGAGGTGGTAGCTGCGCTGTAAGCTGATGTCATCAGAAGCACTGCGATTCCGAGGAGCACATGTCTTAGAATCCCTGAAGAAGGAAGCGGAAGCTTCGGCTCTTGCTCCGGCCTCCCAGCGCGAAGCCTCACAGACTCACTTCTGGGCTTGTCTCGATCATATGCCGAAACTGTACCGCTTGCCCAACATGCTGGAAACCAATACCACCGACAAATCAATAAGCACAAGGACAACACTGAGGCCGTCTGGCCCACGATTGGAACCGCACTGTCTTCAGCCCGGAGGGAGCCGGGGGCTTAGAGGGCCTGGCCTTGATCTTCGCCAAGGATCCACTCCGGAGAGGTTTTGAAGGCGCCGCTCTTCACGGCGATCAGCAAACCTCGCCAGTCGAACTCGGCTGCGCGCACTCCCTCACACCGTCTCAAATTGTGCCAGCTCCAGTGACCGTCGGGCGGTCTCCGGGAGTGCTTGAAGTACTTCGCCCGGTATCCGCTCCCCAGATCCTCAAGTGCTTCTGAATCTACACTTTATCATCAGAGGGGTTGAGGGACAAAGATTTCTGGATCTGCCCGACCGTGTTGACGTGTCAACAGCTCCCAGATTCTGTGCCTGAAGGAAATGTAATGCATCTGAGACGCAGCCATTATCCTGTCGGGTTGCAAAGAAGGGCAACTTCGAATTCGGTTTTGCACCAAGCCAAATCGCGATACCGTAAAGTACACTCATCGGCAAAAGCTTGCCCTGTGTGTGGACAAGGCTCGAGTCCAGCTCGGTATTTTCTACTTCTTGCAAGCAGAGAACCTCAGAGCGATGCAGTCGGTTTTGGTGTTGAGTTTTGAGGCCTTGTCACTGCCAACCCAGCCGAGATGCATCAAACTGTCCTCGCTGCAGAATGTCCTTGGTTTTGTGGCGTATGACTTGTCACGGAACTGGGAATCCCGGCTCCGACGTTTGGTGGGCCTGTTGGCCCAGTCCCGTGATGCTCCAGCGGAATTAGATACCAGAAGCTGAACTTTTTTCTTTTCAGACTACGTCATTGGGGATGCTGCTTTGAGCCTCAGCACACGCTTGACATCTCCAGTTGTAAACAATGCCGATTGGCCACTGACACTGTCCCAAGAAAATGAGATGTGTGATGCTCGTGCCACAACTAGGGACGGGCCGCAGCCCACCGAACTAGAATACCTAGAAAAACACAGCCCCTAACCCTGCTTTGCATCTCCAGGCCCCGGTATTTGTACGATGGATGGGTCTGGGACTATACGATGGAGAAGGGCGGGGTAGCGGGGGGTCCAGGCGTGCAACATAGGACCGCCAACTTTCCCGGAACAATTCACGCACAACTTACTGCGCACATTAGGACCCCGGTAAGGGAGACTTTCATGCCACTTTACGTCTTGGACTTTGACAAATTCCGGCAGTGAGGAGCCCAAACGCGATCGGAATCTTCAAGGACACAGTCTCTCTGTAGAGGGGAGCCCCGTCTCCTAGAGTTTTTTGAGCGGGCCTTGAGTCCTTTACGGAAATGCGAAGGGGCTGAAGATGATGCCTTCGGCCCCTAAGCTCTTGGGCATTTGGCTTAAGGAAGCATTTTGCGGAGGTCCCTTTTAAAAATCTGCGATGGAAGGGGGGTCCCTGTACGTTTCTGGCAGATATTATGTAATACTGCGCATGCGGCCGCATCGTACATTGCTTAGCACGGGGGGCTCTGGGGACGGGCCCTGAGCTTCTAAGGGAAGAACCTGAGCTCTGCAGACAAGCTTCTCGCATCACTGGCCAGCGCACCGGCCTGACTGTCGGGAAGTGCGAGAGTCCCAAGTGTTCCTTCTTGCCCGGCTTCAGACGAGCCCAGTGACTCGCTAGGCTAGCTGGTACAAGTCCGGTGGAATCTCGAGACAGTGCAGAAGCGGCAGTTTGGAATGACTTGCACAAAATACTTCGTGGTCGTTCAAAGACTGAGACATCAACGACAGAGAGCCGAACGGGACTGAACCGAGCGCCACACCAATTCGAGCTACCGTCCGCTGCCATGCCTTGCTGCTCCTGATGCATGATGCCAAAGTCTTGGCAGAAGACCACGTTTAAACTCTGGATGGCAGAATCTCATGCACTGCAAGACGAGCAGAGTTTGTAATCTTGCGCCGAAGGGTGCGAAGCCTGTTGCCAAAAATGTTCCATGCGGTATACCACGGTACCGTCACGGCCGATTGCGCACAAGCGAGACAAGGATCCCACAGACTCACTGACTGAGCAGTGCCAAATGCCCATTACATTGACACAATTGTAATTGGTTGTTGCGCGAAAAAGTCGCTCATGTTCAAGTCACGAGATTCACGGCTGTCCTTCCACTTGACAGCATACGTTGGGCAGAGCCTTTCGAAAAGAAGCCATCAAGAGTGGGTCAGCCGGAGTGAAGGATTTCTGAGCGTCTGAAGAAGACAGAAACACTTCTGGGGCCCAGACAGATTGTATGTACCTGACTGCGAAAGAACTTGACTGGAACTTTCGCCTGTAGATTACAGATGTGTTGTGTCTCAATTTGCAGTCGCCCTGATGCCATGCAAAGTGGCTTTGTCCTGATCTTCCAGGATGGGAACTGCAAGTGCAGTGGCATTTAATGAGCCCCAGCGGCATATCGAAAATGTGGGAGCTTGCTGTTCGCACTGGACTCGGTACCTGCACACGATGCGATTGCGATTATTTTCCGTGGAGACTGCATGTGCTTGAACAATCAGGTTATGTCATGCCATGCCATCAGAGTCCAATCTTGTAAAGAAAGGTGTGGAGAGCAATCACTCTACCTGCAATTCCGAAAGCCACCTCAGGCCCAACCAGCAGCCGCAACCCGCAAAGGCGAAAGGAACGGCCCTACCTCTGGTTGATGCTCAGTCGATGGCTTTGAACCGCTCGCAACATGTCAGCAGACCCGTGACGCGATGCCGAAAATACAAGCTGACCGTATGCATGATTTGCAATCGACTGCAATCGCTAAGCCATGCTAAGCTGGCCCACCAGCACGGCGAGCCCACATCGGCCGACTGCCTCAGAGATGGGTGCATCCTCACAATTGCTCAACAACCGCTCCTCGCAAGCAATGACTTGGTTTCTCGCCGACACTCGGTGTCCCAAACCACCTTTGGGCCCCTGGAGCTTGATGGCTGCGAAAGTGGCGTGACGTGAACGCGATCATGGGTAACTTGAACAGGCAAGTCTGCCTGAGAAGACACTCAAACCCCAATTGCACAAAAGACCATGTCAGCCGATCATTGTAGACCCTTCAGGCGGCTTGCAGTGGAAAAAACACTCCGGTTGATGTCTCTGGCTAGGCCGATCTCGAGGCATGTGCAATGCACGAGTACAGCAACGCGACAGCTCAACTACCTCAAGGCGAGCCGAGCTCTGCTTAACTCCTTGACCGGCTTTACGAACAAAGCTCTCTTCTCGTTCGGCGTCTGCTACCACCTCGCCTCCGTACTGCCTCGAGTATGTCCGGCCACCGAAGTGACACTTTGCCAGACATGAACTATCCACATGTTATGTGCTGCGGTAAAACGCATTTATGCAAGTTCGCTCTGGTGCTCGCTGCGATGCAGGCCAGCCCTGTTTTTTGCAGGTGCAGGTGGGCGCGTGTGTGTGTGGGTGTGTTCCTGTGATGGTGTGGCTGGGTGGATTCTTAGCCATGCGCATGATCACGAGCCGACACCTCGCAGCCAACATGCCCTAGCCCTAGCTTTTCCATTCCACGGGCCTGCGCCGGATGAATCCAGCGACCACCACACAGAAAACTCGCACATCTTCCCGATCGATGTTGCTGTCGCCGAAGGCCACCACATCCAATCGCCTCCCAGCAGACGCGGGTTTTCTGCCCTACACCTGAGAACGGCACCAAAAGAAGGCTTCCAGTACCAAACACTTGGGGCAGGCCAAGCCTGCAGACCCCATCCCTCAACCTCAAGTTCGAAGCGACATCAAACGATGCTGGAACACAGACGCCGAGAAGCGGCTTTTTAAGCTCGATTGCTTGTTGTTGTCGGCTGTCGGAGTCACGATGCCAACATCGCTGACCGACGACAAAACGTCTCGCTCGTCCTCCTGGAACTTCGCCACCCGGCCAATAGAGAACCGAACAACCAGCCGACAAAGCGGCCACCCCAGCAAGCACATTAGCCCATCGCCCCGCTGTCATACGCCACCAAGTATCACTGATACCTGATACCCCTGCATCGTCCGATGTGCCGGACCGGACGTCAGATTGACGAACCAAAATCCCTATAGAAACCCTAAACCCCTAAACCCAAAACTCTCACTTGATGGCAGCTCTGCGGCTCTGCATGACCGAGCCAGGTTCGCATCTTGCTTCCCGCTCGAAGACGCGTACGCCTCGTACTGGTTTCTGCGCCCAGCTAGAAGTTCTCGGTTCAGCCTCGCCGGCCTGACAAAGGCGATCTTCGCAGGTCCCCGCGGGGGACAGCATGCTCAGATTCTCTGCGAGATCACACAACATGAACCCCCAATAGGATTTTGGTGAAGCTCAGAACCTCGGGGTGATTTGGGAGAACCTGGGGTGTGATTTTCCATGAATCCTCATTAATTAAGGGTTTTAAGGTTTAAGACTCTGGCCCCAACCAGCTACAATCCGAATCGTCACCAACCAGGGAGGGGAGACTGGAACTGCATGCGGCGCCGTCTAAGCTGTTTTGTCTCAGCATGCGGGCCGCTGTTACGATCTCGCTGTTCCACTACGTGCCTATGCAAGGTCTGCACGCAGTGTAGCGATCACATGCATCCAGCAGATGGTCCATGCAGAGGGTGCTTTATTCTGCTAAGTGGTCAAGAAGTCGTCCACCGTCACCGTGGCAACGAAAGCTCGAGTCTTTATTTGCGTCCCATCTGCCACCTGAGGAGAAGGCCAATCACTCCGCGGACTTCAGACCGCCCACCGGGCCAACTGGCTCACTATGCGGATCCGCCTGCAGCGTCTGTAGGCACACCAGGCCCGTGGCTTCGGATTGGGAAGGGGGAGCTGGAGTTGTAGGGAGGACTGAAAACAACATGTCAGCAAATGGCACATTGCGATCCGTTGCAGCCTTCTGCCGGTCTGTTCCACCATTATTTATGAGGGCCGCGGAGCCAAAGATTGAGACGATGAAGACCTTCGTCTGGTTCTGGCCGAGAATGTTGGCTTGCACGGCAATGCAGATTGCATTCCAAACGACATAGCACAAACAATCCTAATGCGACCCAAAGCCTGGGTGCCGACGGTCTAAGCATTGTTCAGCCGAGGGGCGGAAAGAATGACTGCACACACCACCTTGCGGCAAAGCAGAGATGCGCAAAGCTGCTCCAGTAAACAGCATGGTAGTGGTCAACATTTGGCTAGTCACAGGCGGCCAATCTTAAACTTCGTAGCAGCTCCTGCTACGATTCACAAGGGTTCCATGCAACCGAGGCAGGAAACACGGTAGCACACTGCCTGCGAGTATTTTTTTGACGTGTCGCTGCAACCCCAGCCGAGTAACGGGCTCTGTGCCGCCCACATCATGTCACATCCACCTTCCCGGCCTGGGGCGGCAGCACGAAATAGTCTGAACAGATGAGCTCGATCCCGATGAACACCAAAATGCAGCACCTGGGGCTTCGAATCGAAACACTGTCTCGTTTGATTCATCTTGAAAGAGGAGGCCTGGGGGCTGGGGTTCTCAGCATCCGCAACACAGGCTGTCCTGCCTAATGCAGAGCCGCGGAATATCTGTGCCCATCAAAACCAAACAAATGGATCTCGCAAAAGCGCAAACAGACATAAACGGAAGCAATGTTGCCTGGCACCCGACCTAATAATCTCCCAAAGACATGGGGCAAGCCGTACTTCATCAGTTCGAACATGGCCACGAAATCTTGGACGACGAAGAACATGGCACGTAAGGCAAACATCCTTAGAGACTTGTCTCGAGACGTTTGAGCTTCTTCCTGAGCGAATCCCTTCAGACTCGCGTCAGATTTATAAACAACTCGAGTCTTCAGGTCGGGGAAATATAGAATCATCGGTTTGCCAGTCCGTTGTCAATTTGAGACTCATGTCGGCGTCGGGGTCATTCCGAGTTGTCAGGGCCTTGTCACTCCTTTGCTTTCTGCGTGCCTTGTCTCCGCTCTATTCATGTACCTTAGAAACCTCGATGCGAATTAGTAGAACGGGTCCTATATGGCACAGAGGGCTCACTTCAAACACAGGTCATCACAGGTCCAGGACGACTTCTTTCGGACAGATGGCCGAGTTTCTGTGGGGCTTTCGAGCTGAATACTTGAGGCAGCTTGCTCACAGTGTGGAACCAGCTGGCCGTGAGACCATCGGGAACAGGTCGTGGGGCAAGCGTTGTCCCAGGGCAGTGGGCTCTTGGGTGCAGGATATACGAGCTTCCAGGCAACAGACTCATGATGAAGGACTTAAGAAGGCAAACCGTGAAAATGACAGCAAATAAGGAAGGAGTTACATACAACATAGTGACAACAGCAGTAACAACAAGTGACAACGAGACAGTATGACAAAAATTCTGGAACCCAGCCCAAGCTTTCTTGCTGGATGTTTTGCAACTTCAAGTGCTTCCTGAATTCGAGAACGATGTCGTGTTCACGGTTCTGCACTCAATGCACGCTATCTGCAGGAGATCTAACACGGTGCCGTCCGCTGCTCGTCACCGAAGCCCGACTACGATCGCACCATCGCTCTACCCGTGTCCCTCGATCTGCTGTGCCAGCCACCTTTGAAGCAAGTCATGAAAGCTGGCCACAAAAATGCTCTCGCCTCGGATCCTCGTCCTCGAAAGTACCCCTCTCCTGTCTCTTCTGAAGTACGTCACGATACTTCCAACAGATGCGCGGCTTAGATGCCCCTGGGCCAACTCAAAACTTGGGTTCAAGTTTCGCCAAGATGGAGGAAGACACCGAGATCCAGTAGTCGGGAATCTGGGCCGCCTTTCGACACGCAATTTCAGGCACGGATCCCTGCCTTCGGTGTTGCCGATCAGGCTGCCCTGGCCTGCACGGGCCCACAGGGAACCTTTCATTTTGGGGAGCCTCTCGGTGCCGCCCGAGCATGCGCTGTGTGCTCTTGCCTTTGCTGCCATTTGTTGCCGGAACCCAAATCTGGCATGTTTCGGCAAGAAGGCCCCAGCAAAGCTTTCAAGCTGAACTTTTCGGTAGAGTTCAACGACTTTCCTATGATCGGCTTCAGGTCTGTGGGCACCTAGCGGTTCGTCTCAAGGTTCGTTCTTGCAGGACATTTGACATGGCTGAACCATGCTGAACCTGAGGTGATCGTGGGGACGACTGAGCAAACCTTCATAGCTGTAAAGGAAGGACACCACGCCCCGAGCCAAATCAGAAGGCCCTCCTCAGGAACGAGAAATGTTCAAGGATATCGCAGTCCTGTCATGTTCACCACTGCCTCTCCGGCCTCTTTTCTGACTTCCCAGCAGGATATGGTTCTAGCAACTCTCCTGTAATTTTGACTCATTCTCCTGTCTTCATGAACCTCCGCTTGCTGCGACTCTTAGCTCTTGAGTTCTTCTGCTCACACCTCAACCCGCCTCCGCAACACCTCAGTATCTCAGCCGGGACGACCAATCGTACTTCTGTTATTGGGGCAACCCATTGTAATAGCTGGCTTACATCCGGAGTCGTAGCCTTGGCGCTGACGCTGTCCTGAGTACAACCAAAGCCAGCAGCAGATTCAAACTAGGATTTTCTACCACTCAGACTCATGTTCCCGCAGTCAGAGTCAAGGGTCGAGTGCAAAAACCACATCGGTTATCTCCAGGCCTGGCAGCAGAAGCTATCGTCCGGGTCCACTAGGCGAACATCACATGAGAACACACTGCGAGAGTGGGCAAAATCAATCGAGTGCAGATCTCAAGAATCTGAAGCCATCGCTACCAGTAGTAGCAAGCATGTCCAAGTCGCAGCAAACCACAGGCAGCAACAAAGTGAAGGCCATGTTCCCGTCGCGCCAGACGATCAGGTTGCCTGCGTCCTGCCGCAAACCCCGTTGTACAGCTCTCAATCTAACCTCGCATCGCATATGGCAGACGGCACACATCAAGTAAACTTCCCTTCACGACTTCAAAACCGTCGCGCCTTTCCGTAGTGGTCCAGCAGCCGATTCCCCAAAAGCCAGCGGAGAGCTTTTACCGGAGTTGTGTTCACGGCCTCGCCCTCCTGCAACTGGCATAGCTCCGAGCGTGAAAGAAAGTTGGTCCGCGCAGTCGCTTCACCGTTTGCCGGGCCCAAACGATAGCTAGTTCCTTGAACGAACCATCTCATACCTGAGTCGCACCTGATTGTGGCCGAGTTCGCAACATGTATCTTAAAACTTTGCTTGCAGCTCTCAGAACTTTCCCGACAGCCTCCTCTTCCTTTGCAGCTTGGACACCACTCCTGAATCTCAGCTGCTCAGTCTGTTGGGCTGGACGTGCAGGTGTTAGAACTTCTTTTGAGTCACAAAAGTTCGTCGCTGCAAAGCCTTCATGTTCCTTCCAGCTCCGTTCTCCCGCGTCCGTGAGATCACAAGAAGGAGCTGCGCCGGCCCGCGATGAAAAGGACACAGCCACACATGGAGTTGGCGTGCCTGTGAGCACCTGCTGTTTGCGTGCATGCTATTGTCGATACAAGGTATTCCCACATGTAGCAGACCAAGATCCCAACTTCAAAAAGCAGGCAACTTGGACGGAGCAACAGGAACAAACATGCAAGTCGTCAAAGTGATATTGCGGAAACTTCTTTGGCTTAGGTTCGCAGGGTTCGCAGAGGCGCCTCGGGTCGAGCAATGAGACGAGAGCCCAACACGAGAAGCACTGGGACCCTGAAGGGCGGCTTCGATTTCCATTTTGCTAAGCCAAGCTGCCATATCAAGAATATGCCGAAGATGATACGAAGCCAGCTAACAAAATCCAGGAGCTCCCTGCCCGCGCCCGCAATGTGTTGTCGCACAAAAGAAACGCTCCACTGCACCAAGGGGGAGCAGATTTTGAGTTCCTCTTGCGTCACAGGATGTTCCAACTCTCTTCTGCTTGACACCTTTGCCGAGTAAGGGGGCCCGGGGCATATGTCGGCCTGACGATGGCAAAGAAGCCCAGGCGGCAAATCACGGCTCCAATGATTCCCAGGAAGAGCGCCTCTGGGTCACGAGTCTTCCCTTCCCGACAGACAGCAGGAAGGTCCCAATGAAGCATCGTTGAGGGCCGAGTTTGCTGGTGCTATCTACACTTTTGCGAGCTGAACCTGTGATTCCACGATCGAAACTGCAATCCTTGTATTGTAGGAAAGGCCGAAGCTCTGTAATTTGGTGCAGGTAGGGCCCGGTGAGGCTCTGGATCATTCTGGATTTCTGACGTGTTTTAGTGCCAAGATATCAGCTGACAGGAGACATGCGTGATGTGCGAGCACATGCACATGCGGTACACGTGCGAATACGCACGAGCTACTGCACTTTTCGCAGGCTTTGATCTCCGAAGCTGCAGCTACAGTACTCTCCTTCATTCACTTCATCCACAAACAGAGGTTAAAGGGGCCAAAAGTTGGGAACAGGTCCACTGCAGGGATGGGATACCCTGTGTTGCCGGGGTCCCATGAGGAATGCACAAGCATGTCGTGACTTCTTAAAGTCTTGCTAATCACAGCGCTTGGCAAACAGGATATCCCGCTTCAAATCTAAGGGAGTTTTGCCAACCTGCCGTAGCCAGAACCGCTGGTGGATTGTGGCGGTCACCGCATCATCACGGCTCGTATGACTTGCGCGTTCCATAGGGATTATACAGTACTAGTCAGGGGGCGCCCAGGGGGGAGGATAACATCGATCAAACAAGTTGGCGATGACAAAGGCAGGGGATAACAAACTCAATGGAGCGCATGCAAGGGGTGTCTAAGGGCATTAGGCCTAGCGTAAAACGAATTGTCCGACGAACCGCAGTAACTCAAGGCTTTCAGTGATTCTTGGACTGCGGGTCAAAGGCAGTGGCTTCCCCAAGGACGTGTTTACACATCGACGATAGATAACCATGCATCTTCGGGCATGTCGGGTCTCCTTGACATCTCTACTCCAGGACGCACCATCATCTAGAAAGAAACAGGAATAAGGACGCTAATACAAACAAACCGAAGTCGCAGGAGCTACCAGTAAGTCCAGCCTTGTGCACCACCTGGGAAGGTGTTTTGTAGAGCTGAAAGATCAAATGAAACACGAAGAGGTTGTCCAGCGACAGGAGCCACTCCTTGCATACAACAAAAGCAGACTGAGGGCGGGGATGGCAAAAGCCGTTGCTGCTACAGCAGTCTTTGCTTTTTGTAGCTCAGCAGCCAGAATATATCCATTGAACCATTCCACACCTGAATCTTCACTGAACATCAGCACAGGTCCATGCTCCGACACTTCTAGCGTCCAATGGCTTGTACGCACCTGCCACCGGTCCATGCCGCACGAAGACGAAGGCGTTGTAGCCTGCAGCTTCGGCCATTGCAGCAGACGCCACAGTAAGACTTCTCAGGACACTGATTTTGTGAGCGTGCTGCGTGCACCGGCTGCACCCATCTGTCTGGAACTGCATCTGTCACGAAGGTGTTTCGCGAAGACAGCACAAACCCTGTCCCAGCCTAGTCCGATGCAGACCCAGAAGGCCACCACACAAAGGTGTGCACGGAGGCCCTTCAAGGACAAACGCTGGATGGCAAAGGCATCAAGCAGCCTCAGAGAAAAAACAGACATGAGTACTCACGAAGAAGCCAGGGAACACCCGATGAGAAGAAGCGTAAGAGCGTCCTTCACGGGCCTTGATCGATCTCCTCTGAGCACCGTGCACGACGACCAAAGACAGCCCGGCCAAAACCGCCTGCAAGGCTGCTGGAAAACGCTGGCGCCCATCATCCAAGCAAGTAAGTACAGTACCCACGAGTAAATCTCGGCTCATGTTCTGCCTCCCATTCGAGGTACTGGCAAAGCACTTGGAACCCATCCTATGGAGCACAGAAATGCCTCTCATTCCTTTGAAGCGCAATGAGGTCTTGATCAGAAATAAAAGAAGAGCACAGACACTCCCAGCCTTGTCTGTTGCTGTCCAGCGCGAGTGGCTGCGATGAGCTGCCCTCGTTTTGGCAGAAGTCGTTTGAGCTGCCTGCAACCACCGGGAGGATGGTCAGAGCTGATGTTTACAGTGGTCCGCAAGTTCATGTCGGAAGAAGGGATGTGCAGCCATCATTTCTGCGAAAAACACGAGCAACAAATCCACGGCAGCTCAGAAGTGCGGCATCCCTCTTCAGTTCGTACTCAATGCCTTGAAGTCCTAGTTGTCGAATCACTCAAGTCTCCACAGTCACGTCTTCGCCTCTCCGAACACATCGAACCAAGACCAAAATCCTAGGCAGGGCTCTCGCTTGCACTGATCCAAGTCTATGCTTGTCACGATCCTTGCTAAAGCCTCGTGCACCTCTGGGAGAACCTCATCTTGAATATCTCAGAATGCAAACTTCTATGCCCACTGCTGCCACTGCTTCTCAGAGCTTGTTGCACGACGTCCGGCCGAGATCCGACGACGGATGAGAGCCTCGCAAGCGGGTAGCCGCGAATGTTTGCGGCGTCTAGCGGAGCTCTGCCTGGGCCTCGGCTTTTGGACGTGCTCTGTAACGTTTGGCAGTGAGTCCTTGACCTGCGCTGCCTGCGCTGCGACGTAGCGGGCATTGCCCTGAGCTGCGAAAGCCTCACCACGGCCTTCAGCGTGGTCGCTCGCTGGATCAGAGCGTCACCCTGGGAGCGGACCTGCAGCACTGCAGGAACAAAAACGTCCTGGAATAGCTGAATAGCACGTTGTCTAGCAAGCCCGTTGCTGCATCCCCGAACAAGACCAGACAACAGGTGCAGGGAGTTTCAGGCCTTGGGGCAGAATTCGTCGGTTTCACCTTAGGTCACGGAAAGTCTAGGAGTCTAGGAGACACGCCTCAGGCCTCAAGAGGCAGCTCCAAGGCGACGGCGGACTGAGACCTACCTGCAGCGCCTGCAGCCTTCAGAGCTTGCGATCTGTTTGGTATAAGCAAGTGGCCGGCGGCGATGACCTGTCGGGTCTTGCTTGGGTCACATCTTGCACAGGAGCACCGGACGAGCAGAGGACCTGGAGGGCTGCAGTACAAATGAGCTTCAAGATGGGTACGGCCATGGCCTCAAGGACTGCACTGGCTTTCAAAGCAGGCTGAGAAAGTGGAGGCGGCAAGGCACCAGTGCTGACGTCGCTCTTATGGCAAACCGAGCTGAGCTTCTGACCTCGAGAAAATACAGTAGTTCTAGTACCAGATGGTCACGTAAGTAGCCGAGGGTTGGTGGAGCCAGGGCTGCAGTTCCAGCGAAACGAATCAGGGACACGAACCTGAAACTGCTTTACGCGCTACTTGACTTCTTACGGAGAGGCGACCCTGTCCAGTATAGCAGAAGCTGTAAGGAGATACAAAGGAGGGACCATGAGATCAGCACTGCCACTCATGCTTTGCACTCGCTCCCGTCACAGTTCTACACCAGCACTACGTCACTATGCCACTTTGACATTCCTTCAATCTCGTCACGTGCAGTCGCCCTTTGTTCGGAGAGGTGCAAGTTGATTCTTGCCCGTGCTTTTGAGAATTCAACGAAGGGAACGTAAAAGAAACCGCCCGTCTTTCCTTGCCGAAGGATATGCTCTGTTCGAACGTTTGGCCGCTTTGGGCTCCGAGCTGATGCGCGAAACGGAAGGTACCTGTGGCACCCATGACGCTTCGCCACAGAAATTGTGAGGGCCTGAATCAGTCTTGGCTCGAGATGGCGACCCACTCCGGGGCATCACATGACGCACTGCTAGGGCTCACTCTTGCTGCCGACCAAGAGCAGCTTCGTAAGCGCCTGCAGACTGTACCTCGATCCCGAGAACCGCTCCTATTGCGACGGCTGTTTGCTGTGGCACCGACGAGGACGGCGGCTGCTACTTCCTCCTCCCCCTGGTCCTGGTCCTGCTGCTGAAGCTGAAGCTGAAGCTGCTACTGCTTCCACTGCCACTGCCACTGCGACTCTGACTGCTAGTGCTACTGCTGTGCTACTGTTGGTGCTAGAGCTACTGCTACTGCTACTGCTACTACTACTACTGCTACTACTACTGCTGCTACTGCTACTACTGCTACTACTGCTACTACTGCTTCTACTGCTACTACTGCGACTACTGCGACTACTGCTACTCCTACTCCCGACGACGACGACGACGACGACTACTGCCGCCATTAGCCATCATTACAACTTACAGTACCACTGTCACGACGACTGCGACGACAACGACAGGATGTAGCAGCCCCCCAAAGAACGCCGAATTAAAGGCTTGTGCAAGACAGCTGCACTCTGCAGCACGCTCAACATTGTCTCCGAAATTGTTTCCTCTGCAAGGGCACTCGTAGATCGAGAAGAAAGCCATAGCTTGAGGAACGGTCCGCAGCATCTGCGCCAAAATGCCTTCAGGTGGCTTTTGAAAGAGTCTCTGAGCGATGACACTGCGCAACCACTTGGGCGATCCCATAGAGGCCCACGAGTGGGTCGCAATGGCAACAGAAAGTCTGCTCCCGATGCAGCCCGGCGGAACCTCGATAGAAAGCTGGCAGTCCCTTCCTCATCCAAAGGAGTTGTACCGTGCGAGGGGCACTGGTGTACCTGTTGGCAGCCCAGGGCAAGACACACGCAAGGACTTCACCTTGACTTTTCTTGCAGCTGTGCAGCTCGAAAGCTTCTGCGTTGGTTGGGCGCTGCTGCATGACCGACCTTTAATGCGAGTGCTGAAGGAGCTTGCCTGTCTTTTCCTTGCTGTCGGAAGCCGTCTATTCCATGCCAGGCTGCCGAACCACTTGGAGTGGGTAAGTAGCCTGACGCAACCATCCCGGGCTTGCTTGGATATTCTCGTTCCGCATGCAATCATTTGCTGTATGGGGACGTGTGCAGTGTCTCTGAATGCCACACTTTGGATGATGCGCATTGCTGGTGTGGAACCACTGAAGCAAAGATCTTCGCCGAAGCAGATGCCGCCAGCACCGAGTCAAACAGCAGCTTGAATTGGTCCTTGCGCGACATCCGAGACCAAGGCGGGGTGCCGTACCAGCTTTGCGTCTTAGGACTTAGGAGACGGATTCTAGGCTCTCTTCACACAATGCTATTGCTCAAATCAATGACTTTGCCCCGAGCGTCGTAGGAGACCAGAAGGACAGCACCATGCGAGCAGAGAAGGAGTGAAGGACCAAAGCCGCGATAGAAGCCTCCAACGCGAGCAACATGCTGCATTGGCTGCACTCTGGGGTCAGAGACCGACACGACACTGAATCAAAGATCAAGGGGCCTGACTTCAGAACTGTTAACCATTGTGGAACTATAAGCGCTACAGTCCTGTGTGTGCCTGTGTTCGTCTAGCTCCGGGCACTGGCTCTGCCTGCAAGTCCTTCTTCCTTGCCGATGGTCGACACCTGAAATAACGAGAGCTTCAACAGGCAGCCAGGGCGGGAAAGCAAAATTTCCTCTGGACCGGAGTTCCTTCCAAAACGAATAAGACCAGAAACCGACCGTCAACTGACTGCCAAACTGCTTGGATTTGCGGCTTCAGCTCGTTAAATCTGCCGGCACCATCCGAGGCTGGAAGAAAATGCACGCACGCGGCCGTTCTGGAAGCTTGTGGGCCCTACAGTCCTGGGGTCTGTGGCTGTTGCGCGCATTGGGTGGGCTCGGTGTCCAGCAACGAAATTCAACCGCTGGACTCGTCGGACTTCCTCGACTCTGATCCAGCGCTCAGAAAAGGACGACACGGTTGCTGTGTGTTGCTGTATTCATCTCAGCGAAGGTGCAGTTCAAAATGCTCCGTAAAGGGTGTTGGATGTGTTTCGGAGCTGTGTATCATGAAGGAAAGCGAGCAACAGTCAGCAGATAAACTCAACAAACCTTCCAAGACTTCACCAAGGTGTGGAAACCTGAAGTACGCAAGAAACTCAACCCGAGGCATATCACTTGGGCAGAACGTGACGAAAAATCTGCAGAAATCAAGTCCGCAGGGCTGTGGGAGTGCATGTTGTTGAAGCTGATTCTGAAGTTATTGTTGGCGGGTTCACTTCTGCTGGTCCTCATGTTCTGGCTACGGCAATTACGCACATTTCCGTGCAAGCTTAAAGTTAAGTGGTCTCGCTTCTTGAGATTATTGGTGCAGTTCCATCTGCATAGCAAAGCAGTGAATGTTTTAACGGCATTACATATGGAAATATTGCTGGTGTTGCTAACACTCTCGTTAATGGTTCCCAATTCGTACTGTTTTATCTATTGACAACACTGATACTTCACTGCAAACTCGTACTGCTTTCTCTAATAACCGATATTACAATGCAACTAGCATGATTCGCACCACTAGTGCAGCCGCGGTTTTGCACTACACCTATGATCGTTCTCTTGGCGCTTCTTCGTGGTTTTTTCTCGTGCATTACACACCGCCCTCGTTCAAACGTCTTATCGGAAATACTGCATATAAGCCGTCTCATGAAACCGTTAGGACACAAAGTCTTTTGGAATGTACCATACACAAACACGAAACGGCACAAATGCACCCCCCCCCCCTGTAATCTCGGGCGCCTCACTCTACTCTATGAACTCGGTGTTTTTCGTGATTTAGTCGGTGTTGCCACAGAATTAGAAAGCATACAGTGATCTTGCACTTGTGTTGGAACGGCCGCAACCATGAAAATCTCAAGATGGGTTTCATATTCCGTGACATACATACAACCACGATGTTTGGTATGTTCGTGACATATAAAAAGGTAATGTAATGAGCATTAAACACAGAGTGTCATCATCCATACAAACAGCGGCTTGTCTCAGCATCCCTATACCAATTGTAAACAACGATCTACAGTAGAACAACAACATTCATTTTCATATCCACCTGCATCTGCAACGTTAGTTTTGTTGTGCTCGCCCAATCGTTCAATATCTTAGCTGTGTATCCACTGCTGTGTGCCAATGGTGCGTGTAACACATGGTCATGTACACAATGAGGATGGAGTAAGAAGAAACCCGCACGACAAAGTTTGGACAGTTAAGGTGCGGCATTGACAAACAGACAGCCCTCTCTCGCTCTCTCTCTCCCTCTCTCTCTCTACAGGGCGTGAGCAAGCACCAGCGTCCTGGGTGCCCCCCTGTGCGCGCACGCACCCCCTTGGATCCTTGGCAAGGTGTCCTTTCTCCCTGCAGGTTTGCCCCCCTGGGAGCTCGGTTGTACAGGAACTGAAGATACGAATGACTCAGCACAAGACACGTGTTTTCCTCCCCCCGGACTGGTCACGGTCTCTCCTCGACCTTCGTTTTAATTTGAGGATTCTGCCGACAAGGAAGACATGAGCAGTTGGGTAAGAATTGCACAGCTTGCAAGAGACTGAGGGCCTCGCCAAAAAGCATGCACTACAAGGACTCCCCCGAACATACACTAAAGCGACCCTCAAGCAAGTGAATACGCAAGACTTCGAAACTCTCAGGGCCAGCCCCTCTCGGTGAATGCTTTCTGGTCTCTAGAAGACTGTCGAGCGTTTGCTGACGGGGCAAGGCTTGGTGAAAACTCTCAGCAACCGTCCTTTGTCGGCTCAGAACTGCACGGCGTGACGGCAACCTTCCTCTCAGTCCCCCCGCGGGTCGACGTCGAGGGAGAGGAGGTGCCTCAAACGGCCACGGATTCCTGCCCCATCATCTGCACACCAGACTAGGGCTCTGCAACGACAGTCGGCGCCGCCGTCCCAGTCACACTTGCCGGAGAAGGAGTCTTGGATCGGGTGGAAGTCGACCCCATTCTGCTCCTTGTCCAAGAAGTACTGGCCGCCGCGTCATCGATCTCCTTGACCAAGCGGGCGTAGAAGTCTTCCATGGCATCCTCGGTCTCCCGCGCACCAGCGTCAAGGCCTCCGCCTGCTGGGTCGGCTTGCACATTGTTCTCTGCATTTCTCGGCGAGGCTGGCTGCAGGTCCTTGTGGTCCACGTCCCCTGGGCCATCCTGGTGTGAGGGCCTCCCCCAGGTCGCCCTCGTCCGGCAAAAGGTCTGGCGCAAGATTTCTGCCCGGTACTTCTTCTCCCTCGCTGTCCTAAGAGAGTCGGCGTGCGCACTTTTTGCGACTCTCCCCCCCAATCTGGTGTACCAGGGTTGGTGGCCGTGTCAACTGTCTCCTCTTGGTGTCCCCCTCTTTCGGCTGGTAGCACAGCTGGCGTCGGCGGGGTGGTTTTCACCAGCGGTGTCTCTGCAGAGGACGCCACCGGTGTAGAAGTCGGCTCAGATGCGGCGAGTAACGTTCTTATCTCTTCCACAGGCACTCGCAAAAATATCTAAAAAGCAAACAACAAATCTCCGAGGCTCTTGGAACTTTAACCAGTCGCCAACAATTGCTTTTTGAGGTCATGTTGGTATCGAAAGTGAAAAGGGTTCTGCCACACAAGCCTCCGAGATTGCTCACGAGGACTTGAGCAGCCGCATGCACTGAAAAACCAAATCAAACGTCAGGAAGGAAACCGCCGACCTCACGGCATGCAGCACGAATAGAGGCCAGAAACTGTAATCTTCCTTTAGCACAAGCTGTTGACTCCCCTGGCTGTGGCCAACCCAGGTCATGTTAGTATCTGGTAGTTATGTTTTTTGTTTTGTTCGTTTGATTCTTGTTCTGTTATTCTGATTGTTGGTTCGTCTTTTGGTTCGTCAGCCTGTTTGATTATTTGTTGGTTCTTTCCTGGTCTAGACTCTAGACTGCACCGGAGTGTACCTCATAGATTACGTGCTGCATGGCATAATGCAACATCCA
>CAJNDT010000353.1:35000-124834 GCA_905221615.1 Symbiodinium sp. CCMP2592
TGCAGAACCGAAGACGTCTCTCCAGGATCACTACCGCCTTGCAACGTGTTCTTCGCTCCTGCGGGCTTCCTTCAGTTTTAGTATAGGGGGGATTAAAGCATGGCTCCCTGAAGCCAGCACTCCCCATGCACAGACGGCCAAGGAATATGAACTAACATGTACATACGAATTCCAAGACAGCTTTAGACTGCCATGTGGCAGGTGACTGGTAATTTTAGGCCCAACAGCACATAATTTCAATTCACATTGCTTTCCATGCAAATCGAACAGGCCCCAGCGCACGCACTCATATCGCGCTGGTCCTGTGAGCATCGCGCTGCGAATTAATGATGTGGCACCACAATCCTCGAACATGCCACCAAGGGCCTCTGTAGTGAAAAAGCATCTGGCATGATCACTACCGGCACTATATCCTACCTGCATCAATGCACCAACTTTTTTCTGGACCCTCAGCCATCATTCGGGCAGCTTGGCAACCCATGCCAAGCGATGTGGGCGGCTTCTGGTTTGAGGCTGAGGTCAGATTCGCGTTGCCGTGCATACGTCTGCTTGATGGCTTGAATTTTCCGCTGCTTGCTCAAAGGGCAGTTTGGGCCAGTCAGTGACTCAGCCCTGCACTTCGTTGCTGACACTCCGCACAGAGGGGTTGCCATGAGACCAGGCGCAGTCCGTTAGCGTGCTAGGGGTCGTTTCGCAAAGCTGAGGTGCGTTGTCTCCCCTCTCCTGTCGGGCGTTGCTACACCTCTCAGCTTTAGGGCGACTAGTTTAAAAGTTTTAAGACGCGACCAATCTCCAGAAACACAAGCTCGTTTACAGCGCCACACGTAGAAAATTTTGCGACAGCCATTAGCAGGCCATGCCTCGGAATGTGCCAACTGCTTTAGCTTGCTGTAGATTGGCCTGGTTGGACAAGGCACAGCCACTGCTTGTCTGCAATTCGTGCGAAACAGTGACCAATCTGACCCCCTAGCTGCGAACTGAAAGACCACAAATGACAGACATGACCAACAGACATGACAAAGTACGCTGGTCCTACACCTCAACTCAGCAGACGGGTTGCATCTGCAGGCCCCAAGCAATCGAGGACCCAACGACGTTGGCGGTCACACCTTCCGTTGACAGAGCTTGGAGAAATCGCAGGATGAAAAGCAAGTCAGGTTGCTGCCGTTGCCTCGGAAGAAACCGTGCACGCCATCAGCCCGGAATGTGGAGGCAGTTGCCTGACACAAGGAAACGGAAACTGGATACCTGAGTGAGCAATCTCGTCCTTGCATAAGCTATTTAGCCCTTTGACAAGACTATCAAACTAAGCCTTGCTACACAAGGCATTGGGCCCACATTTGGGCCAGGAATCTGTTGCAGACATGAGCATTAGCATGGGCATCTGCTGTCTCAGCCCTACCCTGCTGTGACTTCTGCGAGTCAGCAAAGCATTGATAGAGACAGAAAGAACAGAACGCACGAGTAAAATTGCCTTCGCAGTGCTGCATCAGGGATACGTTTCAGACAGAACATGCCCTTGTGTTGTCTTGACCGGCCTACTCTTGTATTCCGTAGCCTATGCGGCTGGCAGAATTTGGTGTAAACGAAACTGTCTCTTAGTTTTGAAGGGTTCAGGTTCCTTATCTGTTTAGCTCATGGCCCAACTAAATTTTAAATGCGTTCGGACAAAGACGTACGGAAGATGGCCTGCACCAGGGAACCATATGCATGCACCTGGCCAACGGTGCCGTCGAGCACTTGCATGCCTTAGGACTTTGGCCGTGGCGGCCACTACGGAACGCGGTGTACGCGAAGCAGGTAATGCCATCACGGACATGTTATGTCTATCAGGTGCGAGAGTTGGTAAGCGCGGCTCTTGACAGAGACGGCAAGGAAGTTAGGATCCAAGTAGCGGGTTTTCAGCACATCAAGTGGATGCCAGGCCCAGGTTTGCACCGCAGCAGCAACAGCCGCTGCCACGGAGTAAACCTCAAAGCCAACATTTTCACATATTGTATCTCATGGCAAACTACTCCACCATGAGGTATTTGCACTCCTGTAGCCAGAGCTCTCGCGCCGGCAGCACCTGGGCAGCTTCACCATCGCCCATGGCAGTGCCATGCACAGAGGCGACTTGAATCCGTGAGAAAAGGAAACACTGGCATAACAGAAGCACATCATGCAACACGACATGAGCTGCTAACTCGCGATCAGCGATGGACATGAAAGCGGCGGGCCAAGAGTGGGCCAAGTCATTTCCTAGCATCGGACCGCAAGGAAGTCTGGTTCCCTATCTGTGTAGTGGTCGAAGGGCTGACTTTGCTTGACTGTATGGGCGCAAATGCCTTCCCCAAATGGAAGCTGCAGAGCAGCTCATGACTTTCTGCAGAAAGTCGGCAGTGCAAATGCGAACTTGAAGCGAATGAGTGCACGGCGGACTGTTGATTCGGATGCGTCTCAGCAAGGACACCCTGCTTTCTGAAGCAATCAAAGCTCTTCTGCGACTTCTAGTCGACTTCTCAGCTTCTGGGCGAAGGCCTTGGCACAGCCACGTCGGTGTTCAGTGAAAGAGTCGGGGCGAGTCGGGAGCCAACTCACGGTGTAAAGACGTTTGGCTGACCTCTTCTGCACATATTAATTTTGGTTGACAAAGCCAAAGCGCGTACACGGTCCTCCGGCAAGCCCTGTTGAAGTGACCGGCCCAAACCCAAACCCCAGAGTAGACACGTCAAAACGTCACTACGGCCCAGCACAGCCTCGCTGCGTCGCGCCGCAACCTCCAGGGCCTCAGTTTTCCGTGCTTCTCATTCTAATGTTTCACACACGACACTGAAAGAAGTGACAAACACCAATAAAACCATTTTAGCTTCCCGAGTTCTGGGAGACACCATAGTCGCCTGTCAAACATGGCCAAATGCGCAAGGCTTCGCGTTGAGGGACTGTTGCTGGACTTAAGGACGACAGTTTCTACTGTCAGGTGCAGTTTGGGTGCTCGTCGGCATGCTCTGCTATAGAGATCGAGGAGCAGCACAGAAGCTGCAGCACCGCAACTACAATCAACTTCCCTGCCAGCATCATTAGATTTACGCGTGTGCGCCTGTTGGTAACTGTGTAATCGAGCCCCTCCTCGTCCTGAGAATCGGGCCGAATACGAACGCCCATCCTCATGAAACTCCACAGCTTTCGGGTCCGCGGAAAATTCCTTGGCACTTCGTTCGACGAGAGACTCTGTCAAATCCCCACGAAGCCGTAAACCAGGAAAGGTGGTAACGGAAACCAAGGTCATAAGTCGCACCAGGAACATCCCGACTCCGGAAACGGAAGCCACCCGCCAACCTAATGCGACTCAAAATAGCAATCCCACACAGCAAACAGGAAGTCGAAAGCCTCAACCCGTTTCAAAGCGCCAGCTTGGGAAAATTCCCGAACTCCGACACCTATTGCTGGGAAATGCCAAGATCAGTTCTGCTGGTTGGTTCTTGCGAATTTTGGTTGGTTCTTGCGAATTTATTGTGGGCTCTTGCTGCGATCCGGACGAAACCGGCTTGCATCCTGCAAGCTTGCGGCCTACGGGAGTGCGATGGCAAAAAGAGGCTGCACGGGCCGCGCGGGGTGCTGCCTTCCCATAAACCAGGGGTGCAGGACGGGAACCACAAGACCCTTGAACGACACGTGTCCAGGAGGTTCAACTGCTAGAGCAGATCAAGCTAATGTGTGCCCTGGCTCCAACAGCTTCGCTGTCAGCAAGAGCGCCGGCTCCTGACATGTAAGGTTGCGGCCTGTGATCTTATCGCAGCATGGCATGACAGAACCACACAGGAAAGAACAGCGAAAACCAAAGCAACTGAGAGTGCCAAAGCAAAAGCAAGCAGTGAAGCAAAAAGGCCTGTTCCCGTTGTTTGGAATTGAAGGCTCCAGCAACGAAAGCCAGAAGTCACAGGATTCTTTGCAAGCCGCCGACTCTGCGGAAAGGCTGTCGAGTAGCGGAGCAAGCACAATCAAGGGGCACGCACTGTCAGTGTGCTGCTTCGCTGCCCAGACAGAAGAAGATGCCTTCCTAGGGAAGGGACTGCGTCCTCCGTCTGACATGACAAATGATGGAACTCGCAGGGATCGCAGAGTGATCGCAGTTGGCATCATCTACGAATGTCAACAGTGATGATCGCTTTCACTTGGACGAGACGTCGGCAGTGTTGCATTCAAAGACAGCCATAACGCTTTCGCCTCTGCGACACAGCAGGCTGCGAGGCCAAGAGCTGTCAAAGCCGGGCGCTGCGCCGAAGGCAGGCTGCGGAGGTTTACCTGCAGGGAACCGGAGGGTCAGAGACGGCAGGGAGACCCTCAGAGGGTTCGCGAAGCCCGCCGTGCTTCGCTGGGTTGTCAAGACAGGGTTGAGGACCGGGAGATCGTCTGGCATCGAGCTGATTCTTCGAGCATTAGCAAGGGAGACCAACCTCGGCACCAGAACAAACACCCCTCCTAACACGCAGCTCGAAAGGCACTGCTAAGAATTATCGCGTGCAATCTGCGCTTATGGCAAGATGAGAGGGTCTGTATTTGCACGCCTCCGCGCCGGAGTGCAACAGCACTGCTAGCCGCCGTGCATCGCCCTTGGTCACATGACTTGAAAAATCAAGAGGTCATAGTGCCAGGCAGCAAAATCCTTGAATATGCTTGGTGTCGACGACTGCCAGTTGAAAGGTGCTGAACGATAAACACACAAAGGCCTGACAACGAGTGCTAGAGACGAGATGCAATCCTCTTGTCGGCCGGAGCCCGTGCTCACTTCCCATAAGATGAGCTCGACTGAAGACCAGGCAGATGAAACTCTGTGAGCATTGTTCTATACAACGACATTAAGATGCTCACAAACTGTTGAAACAGCCAGTGCTGGGTTCTGCAAAGCTTCCGTCAGTCCTGATGTGGCAACAGCCCAAAGCCTCCGAAACCCAAATCACTGCTCCAATTCCAAAAGCTTCTCGGAAGAGAATAGCAGAAGAATTGCAGCGGGTCCCTATGAGCGTCACAAGTAACCAATGAGGAGCAGTGAATGGTGTACATGTGCAGCGCTTGCAAAGTCAAGGCATGTAGCGAATCTTTGATCGCACTCCCAATCCTCACCATGGTCGCAGTGCAACTGACAAACAAGCACTCAAGGGATGTACAACTTCGGAGTGAATGCAGGCAAGCGGAGGGGTAAAGGGCTAGCCTAAAACCCCAACCAGGCACAAGAGGGAAAAATTTGAGGACCGATGTAAGTTTGATTGACTCGAAAGCTAGACCTGAAAGGGGAGCAGCAATTGTTTGCAGAAGAGCACACCTGCAAGGTTCGACGATGTAGAGCAGAAAATCCGTGAGAGTCGAGGTCGTCCTCTCCACAGGCAACGCTCGAATCAAATGTTCAGAAGTCTCGCCATTCACTTGCTTATGCTTGACGAGATGTCGGCTGCACGTGATACACATGCACCAAAGATTCATCAGAACAAGACTGCTAACAGCATGTCGAAAAGAATGTGCTCGAGCCCACTACATTCTGCAACGCCTTTCTCCGGGTATGCATGCACGTTCGCACCTGCGTACTTGTGTGCGACTACTACGACTACTGCTCCCACTACTACGACGACGACTGACTACTGCTTCTACTTCTACTTCAACTTCGACTTCTACTTCTACCTCTACGTCAACTTGTACGTCTACTACTACTACTACTACTACTCCTACTCCTCCTGCTGCTGCTACTACCACCACTACGACCTGCCACGACCGCTACCACTACTACCGCTGCTGCAACTTGCAGCGAATTGAAATTAAGAGCTGCGATTGAAACGACTAAGCTTCATTCTGATTCTGTCCCACAACCTGGGTTTCACTGACACATTGCGTTCTCCGGGCCTTCTCTGCGAAGACGACCTCCGGCTTTCTGGGAAAGTCCTAACAGTGCAACATTTTGAAGAAGCTGTGGCACGGCGGAGACCAGAGCCGCCAAGGTTTCCAACTCATTGGATTCAGAAGGCCGGCCGTTTCAGACAACAGCTGCTCTGATATCTGCTCTCGCCTCTGTATGCTTTGCATCAACTCAGCTGAAGGTGGGCTCTGAAGACATCCAACGGTTACAAGGACACGCCATCTCTCACCAGTTCTTTGTTCCGTGACAACATGTTCTTGCCAGCAGTCCTCTGGAAGAGCCGCCACTTGCCCGACGACATCGTTCCACTTGAAGTTCTGATTCTCGAAGGCCTTCCTGCCCAGGAGCGAAGCACCCAGAAGAATGCCTTGCCTCGTGAAACCTGCTGGCCAGGCAGGATCAAATGCATGCTTTGCATTTCGCTTCAAGTGGCCTGAACTGGCAACCATTTGAGAAAGTAGCTCAGCTGAAATTATCATGAATCTCCCCACCTCGCCTCATGACATTCGTCCGAACCTGCCACGGTCCAGGCCAGACATGCTCGCTAAGTTAATTGGCCTTAGCCTCTCCTATCAATCCTATAAGCTTCTGAGTGAGCCCATTCTCTGACAATGGCTTTGCCGCTGACGAAAGTTCATGGTCCACGGATGCGCATGGTCCATGGCCACATCTGCAAGCAGCACGTTTCTCCACATCGCAATGCCTGCAACTTACCGCGACCAGCCCATCCAAACCGCGAAGCAACCACACCAGCAGGACCCATCTTATTACACATTATTTGCGATTTGACGAATCAGCGCCTCCAGCAAGTCCTCGTTGGGGTTCGGGAGTCCGATGCTCAAAGCCACGACCTCAAACATGCTGCGCTTTGTTCTGTAAGAGCTGCAAATCTGCAAGCGTGGCCCTACACTGAGCAAAAACTTAGAGTTTAGGGCGCAGTCTCGGCTAGCTAGAAGCAGTTAAAACTGGTGTTAAAAAAACTTTGTTATCGCTGACACCCTCAACTTGCCTTCTTTCTCAATCATGATGCAGAACTTGGCTCCCCTGCGAGCTCTGCTTTGCTGGCGTCCACATCTGCCGGCATACTCCTGTAGCCATCTGTTGCAACGCATGCATTTCACAGAAGACTACTCCGTGGCAAAGAGCCACTCCAAATGTGCTTGCACTATCGAGCAGCGAGCAAAGAAACTATGCCACTTGAGGATTCTTCGGCGTTGGCGTTTGAGTAGGCATTCATGGCGCCGGCGCGCACATCATGCGAACTTTGCTGTTTCTTGTTGCTGCCCCCACCTCCACTAGTCACTAGCATTAATTGGCTACGATGTATTTGTTCTTTCTAGTCATCGCTCCGGCTGCGAAATCAAGCACGGATGATCTTGGCTCGAGGGGCCCCCCGCCCCGCCCCTTCGTCGTGTTCGGAGGTTGGGATGGTCGCCGATGCAAAAATGTTAAGTCACGGGTGCAGGGATTACGCATTGGTGTCAAGTTTTCGACATGCACGACAACTTCGCATCGCAAACATGGCAACACGATGGTCCTTGAGCTTTGTTAGGGACAGGGTTGCAGACACGGCTTACGCCAGAACAGAATTCACCAACCACCCAGACCACGGGGCAGGACGAGGCGACGGGTTTGCGTAATGCTCTCTGCGACAGCCAGTGCATCTTGATGGGCGAGAACCGTAACCACCGTGCGGACGAACCACATGCCACTGCATACTGCATAGGGACCCCTCCACAACAACACCACCATTGCAGTAACAATCACAACAAGAATGACAATGCCAACTCCAATCATGCCTACATCAGCTCCCAGTGAGGGAAAGTAACTCAAAGGCCCAGGCATCCCAACACCAACCTACCTAGCCTAGCTTGTAGAACAGACAGACATGACCACAGCTTCTGCTTGCATGCTGGGGGCGAAGTTGCCGTCTGAGGCTTGGAAAAAAAGGAGCCCAGAGACCAAGAACCCAGAGTTGGCACATCTTGAGGTTTAAGGGCTCTAGGTCACATATATACCAGCTTCGGAGCTTCATAAGGCCCTGCCCACGGCTGTGGACTGCAAGATGGCCGGAGATCCACTCTGGCAGGTGCAAGAGCCCTGCTTGAAGATGCATGGTTGCCAGTTGTTGCATTGTTGCATGTGACCTCTTCGCTCTGCACCAGGCATAGCCCTTGATACGTTACAATTTGCAAGGTTTGGGCCGCAGCGAACCTGAATACCAGTCCTCAAGGAGTGGAAGCGACCACCAGGGACGTAGACGACAGAGCCAGCTGAAATGACCTAACAGTCGAACAGTGACGGAATGCACTGAGCCTGGAGACTGCAGCCACACGGCGCTTCAGGATGCCAGACTCAGCAGTCAGTGCTTGCTCAAAGCGTAGCTTCGTGGCCGTTTACCGTTTCTCAGCTGTTAAGCACCCGAATTCCGGTTGTCAGGCACCTGGCAGACTGGCTCCTTTTCTTGAGTTTGCCCTTGCACAGGGTTTGGATAGATGCACGAGGTTTGAATGGAGCATTGCTATTCGCAATGTATGTTGGATTCCATCCTCTATCAGACTCTATCAGCGGGTACTTGCTCATCACCTTTCGTGCATTTGTGCAACGGTGCTGTGCTGCCATGCCCGCCGAGGAGCAGGCTCCAACAGTGCCAAGCCGGCCAAGGCGTGTAGAGGTTCATGCAGAGCACTTACGAAGGTCTAAGCAGTTGAAAACCTCAAGTCTACACTGACCAAAGAGTAGTTCAATTCTCGACCCGCTTTGTCAAGTTTAGAGCGAAAACAGACTACGGCTCTCACGTCAAACCAGAAAACGCTCCGCAGAGGAGACTGCGAGCGAGGCACTTTGTCGAGAGTCACTCTGCTGCCAGGGAAGTGACCTGCAACACGCACCCTCTTGGTGCCGTTGAGGACATAGATCAGAGCATCCACGGTGTCCTGAGTCTTGCGAGCGCAACGAAGACAGGCAGGAAAGTGCACAACTTTGGGAACTTTCCATACTTCCACAGTTGACATGAAAAGGTCTGAAGTCTACCATGGCTCCGTGTGCCAGCCGTATGAATTCACTGGTCGCCGACCAACGCGCGCGCAGTAAAGGTCCACAGAGCCTGACACAGACAGAATGCAGACGTCTCACTTGGAAGGCAACTTCGAGCGCCGATGCGTGGGTTTTTTCGTCAGAGTCGCCAGGCCCCTAGGTGGTTGGAGATCAGAGGAGATCAGAGGATGTCTGCCTTTCATGTCAAGGAGACCGTGCTTCGCTTTCTGAGCATCTGAGCTCAGCGTTTCACTGTGACTTCGCGACGATACGACACGAGCAACTACTCTCCCGTGCGTCAGTCATGCAGGCGGGCAGAACAAGAGAGACAGAACGGAATCCCCCACCCCTTAATATGGCCTTGTGTCTGGAGCAAATCCGAAATCCGGGGCTCCCTTCTTCGCCGCCGCTACGCACGTAAAGTCGAGTGTCTCTTTGCAGGAATATTCATAAAACATGCAACGACAAACGCAGGGCCAGAGGAGATAGAGAGTGAGCAGGATAGATCTCCTGCGCGCTTGCACAGGGAAAGGGGGGTTCCCCCTCCAGCTACTTGGCCGTGAAGAAGAAGAAGACAGCTTTCATGAGTTCGAACACCTCGAGCCCTGTTGTTGCTGGTGTTTTACGACGAGAATAGACCGCTCACGAGATGCTCAGACATGATCCATTCGCTCAAGGGGGCCTGCGATGCCAAGAGTGGCATACAGCTTCGGTAGCCACTCTTGAACAGGGCTAAGGCCTTAGACACGGGAACTTGCCACCTCAATGCCTTCCTCACAGCTTCAGACTTCCTGCATTCACTATCACAGCTTCAGTCGGTTATGGAGCGAAAGCCTGCGTCAACGATTTGCGTGCACTAGCGATTACTAGTGGCTCCAGCTGGCAACCTCCGGCACATCTCAGCGACCTCGACACCTGGGCCAGTAAACCCTCGTGAAGCTGAACTGTTGGCAGAGGAGCGGTTCATGCCCTCCACAGCAAACGCCCGGCCAGGTGGAGCGTGCATGTTGGTCCAGAAGCCTAGGATGCTGCACTCTGTTCGACTCGATGCTCGTTTCGCTCTGTTTCTTCAGCCTTCCTTTGTCTTTCTTTGCCCAGAATACAGCCCCATGCTGCAGCCCTGTCTATCTAATGATAGCCACGGCTGCGGGCAGTCGCCACAGGAGGGCCCCGCCGAGATCCATCGGGAAGTGTCTGGTTGTAGGGCCGCCTCAAGCGTGTGAAGGCTCTTTCTGATCCCCTGCAGCTGGAATCTCCCTCTGCTTGATATCTCCGTCTCAATCGCGAGCCAGCCGCTCTACGAGGCTCCAAAGCAGATCCTCGGAGTCTTCCACCGGGTGGGGCACCAGGACCTGCGAGAGCTGCTTAAGCGACTGGAAACCGGCTGCGAGAAGCTAAGCTAAGCTAAGCCTCTGAGACCCTTTCCTGCGGCCTTGAAGTTCAGCTGCTCGAAAGCCTCCGCTGTATCCAAGGCCCAAACCTTGGCAACTTGGTTCGCGGTGGCGAAGTATGGCGAAGTACAAGTATCATGCGTTTTCCTGACATCCGATGCATGTCTTGTCACTTGGGTTTGGCTGCTGGAGCATTGAGACACGCACCTCCCATGGGTAGTCCTCGATGACCTTGAGCCTCAGGAGCAAGCGCCGCAGGGCAATGAATCGAATCTAAGCGATACGCATGCGGCCAGAATTCGTGCAGCTCTCAAGCGTTGTGTCGACATTAACGGACTGCTTCGTGGAGTCGATTCGTCGTGTAGGCTACAGCTGTTTCAGCTCTGACTGGTGGGAGTGAGGGCGTCAAGACGATACATGTTCTGACTCGGCTGTGCCTTCATAAGACAGGCCATTAACGGCATCATGCATTAGATTTATGCTTCGGCATTGTGCAGGTGGGGCTACGCAAAATGCCACAGTCATGACGGCAAGCTTGAGCATGAAACGGTATCTATGCACCGAGATTGCACCATCTTCTGCTCTGACAAACATGTACAAGCAACATGCTGAGATCTGTCAGAGCTGTCATTACGCCATGCAGCGGCTGAGTGGTTTGTGGAGAAAAGCTCCCAGAACTCGCTGGGTGTTCGCATGCGCCATGCTGCAGAAGGGCTAACCGAACCCAACACATGCCCCAGGTCATCCCAGGTCCAAGGGCCCATGTGCAGATTGCGCCAAGCGGCCGAACGTTCTCACAGACCCAGGAACGATGGCGCTGCTCCACCAGGAGGCTGGAGACGAGGAGACTCTCACAAAGTTGTAGCCATGTCTAAACTGACGCCCGTTGCCAGTGTGAAATCTCTGGTACCAAAGACAAACACGAAAACACATCAAACTTGGGAGTCTAGGCACGTCCTCGAAGCATATATATATATATATATGTACGTAATTGTACGTAAGGTATATAGCGTAGGCATAGACAAGAGCACACATGATACCCTTGGAAAGCTGAAGCAGATCCTAGATCAGCTTGGTTGCTTGATGTTGCTTGCGTCTACAACTTGGACAAAAAACAGGCCTTCGTTCCTTCTTTCTACGACGTGATCAAGCAAGCTACGTCCTTGCTTGCAAGCCCCTACAATCTTGCTGCAACCTCGAAGACTGGCGTATTTATAGTTCTGACGTATCAAAACTTTGCGTTTCTTTTGCGCCACTTTTATGCCGACATCCTTCCTCCGCAACAGAGACACGCCAATGTCACTGACTGCTCTTACGCTTTCAAACGCCGCTTGGTCCGGTGCCTTTTGAGCCGCTCCTTGCTGCAAGGCGTGGCCGCCACGGCGGCGACGCAGAGGAGTGCGAACCAGCGCATGAAATGAAAAGAAAAGGACTCCTCCTAGGACTCTAAGCTGGTTGTCATTCGTTTTTTCCGATCTGCATGTCAGGGCAATGTTCTTATGTCGGAGTGTCGGTTGGTTTATGCCCCCACGTGGCGGCGAGCTAAATGCGCGCATGTCTGCTGTCTTGGTAGCTTCATTTGCCTGGCCGAGTCCAAGCGCAAGAACCAGGGTTCCTTCCTCCTCGGTGGTGGGCTCATGGAGCTATCAAGTGTCGAGAACTCAGAAGCCCATCTCCTCACGACACTAACGAAAGCTTGGGGGTCAGTGGTGAGGAGCTATTCAGAGCTTTCCTGCCATGTGCTACATGTGTGCTTCAAGGCTCCAGCCAAAACATCAAGCGGGAACGTAGGGCAACAAGCTCTTCATGCAGCCACATTGGGCCTGGCTTCGCTATGCGACACAGGTGAATCATGAGGACCCTCCCAATGATCGCACACCACTGTATGCCGGTAGCATTCCGCACCACTGCAGCATGCAATCGGTGGAGCCGTGTCGGTGGTCATCCACGAAGACCCTCCCATGCAATTCAAAAAACATAGCTGACCCACTGAACTCACGATTCACTTGCTATTCAGAAGCGGCGACGCTGAGGGCAACTTTTCCTCTCAACTGTGGAACGGACACCCCTCATCGTGCTGCACAATCCATCGCCAGGTGAGATTGACTCGATATTCCTGAGAAAGGGAAAAGCATCTGGAGCTCAAGAAACAGAGGTGCGAGCCAGACGAGGACTAAAACTGAGCGTTGCAGAAATGTCCTGGGATCTGCATCGGTCAGACGCACGGTTCACTCACAGGAGTCCGACCGTTCTGCAAGTATAGCTGTCTAGCTGCCAAACTCTGTCTCTGAGAGTGTTGCCGAAACGTCCTCCTCGGGAGGAACTCGGTGTCGGTAGTGCTTTTGGCCTCAAAATAAGCGGACTGTGTCAGTAAGCCATTTTGTTGTGCTCCGGAGATGGCAGACCACCGGAAGGTCCTTCGTTTTTGGATGCCGGTACTACGCGAAAGGTCGTTGTGTTCTCTTCTCTTGCTGTTTTACCAAGACTTCAGGTGTGGTGGACTGGCCAGGCTCAGTCTCGGGCAAAGGCCCTCCATGGTGCAGAGATCACCATCCTGGCTGCCGGCAAAAGCTTGGACTCCAAATGAACTTCGGCGGCACGCACGCTCCTTACTCGCATCGCTGAATGAACTTGGCTACTTCGTATGGCTTGCCTGGACACAGGACACGACTCGAACCTCCAGTTGGAGCAAAGTTTCCTCAAATGGATCGTCCTTCGGACGAAGGCAGAAGGACCTGAAGGTGCGGCAAGCAGACAGACCCCTGCCGGAAAAAGAAGTGTTGTCAAGCAAGTACATTGCTGCAGCGCGATGGTGGCGTTGCAACGCCGGCGTTTGCACTGCTGGCAGAACTTCGAGTGACTCAGCGGGCGCCTGGTTGCACCCAACGATAGCGAGATGATGAGTGCATCTCGGCCTCAGAGAGGCGAATCTGCTGCAGTTTCTAGCTGTATTAAGTAGTGATGTTCCTGCACAAACCAGGCCCACCTGTAGCATCGAATAGCGGCTCATCGTCACAGTGCCAGCTGACCTTGGGCGAAGGCAGTTTGAGCGGGCTCTAGCAGCACTGTAAACCACCCCAGAACACATGATGAAGGGCCGTCGGACACACCAACCGCATGAGACTCTGTTAGCAACTATGCGATGACGATCGGAGCTTAGGGACCGATAATTTCGGGTTCCTTAGCCATTTGAACCGGACAGGTCGCGTTGTCCATCCCGCCCTTGTACAGGTTGGCATTGCACGAGTTTGGACGCTCCTGCAAGTGCGGTGGCTTCCAGCTGCGTAGTTCCGCGTTCTTGCCGAAATATGCCGAGCAACATCGCAGCAAATTATACCTGCGACACAACCAAACCAAAGTTTGAAGAGAGCCCTGTCTTGCGGCAGCCTTCCTGCAAGAACATATGTTGAGTTATGCCTTAAAGACTGAATACTTGTTGCAGCTGATATTGACAGCATACGTGCTGCAAGTCGTCCTAATCATGCGAGACAGCTGGCCTGATTTGACTGCAATGCCATGCTGCAAAGCAGCAACCGTTGACAAGATAGATCTGTCGCTTGCGATCTATGGGCATGCATGCAGCACGTCCTTGAGTCCGCAAGCGTGTGCCACCTGGAGTTGCAACGTGTTGCAATACCATCCGATAGAATTTAAGCAGTCCGCCAAGACGCCACAGGAGCGCTCTTTGCATGCTTGCTGCTTGCACGCTCTCTATGGACGATGCCTATTTTCACGACATATGTAAGCACGTACATACACGGTGTCTATGTGCGCATACACGTTATGAGTGCAACTCTATTCTCGCACGGCCTCGTCCGTGATCTCCAGGAACCACGGAGGCATCGTCGCGGCTGGAAACCGAAGGCCCGCATACTGCAACGTAGAGCTCTTCGCGGCTTGCTAGTTATTTTCGTGAGTGCACCGTTGAGGCCAGGAAGTTGCAGGAGCACTCCGTGTTGGCGCCTGGTACTCGCAACGGCAGCCCGGCAACGTGAGCCAGGCTGCTGAGCGAGGCAGCAGCGCTTCGCAAGGGGCGCTCTGCTCCTTACCTCTGCACCATTCTAAGAAAAGCTCAGAAGAGCAGCTCGACAGCCTCTGGGGCTCTTGGGAGACTCAATGCGCGCCTTCTTTCGGAGGCCGCTCAGGCTTCCGCCAGCAGATGCGGCTGAGGAGAGTCTGCCTCACAAGCGATAGTGCCCCAAATCCAGGTGCCGTTGCAAAAGCCTGCTGCGGAAAAACAAAGGTGGAGAGGAACTCGCAACGCTTGTAAGAGAGGTTGAGTTGGTACCGCTGCCCCACACATGTGGCCTCGCATGTTAGGTCTTGACTGACTTGCTTTGGACACCTGTGACACCCAGTTGGGAGTTCAAACACCGGCAAGCTTCGACTTGGCCTCCACTGATGCAGAGTTGAAGCTGGAAAAGCCTGTGCCAGAATGTGCCAGAGCAATCCTGTGTCTGGAAACTGCACCAACCAAAAGCAAGTCCATAGATGCAGTTCCTCTGGTTCTTGCAAGCTTGCCCTATTGAACCGTAGGACCTGCGGCGTTTGCACCGAGTACAGCTGACTAGTGCTCGTCCCACATGTGCAGGGCTAAAAATTGTCGGTGCTGGTTAATCCATGGAACCTAGAGCTCTCTGGCATGCACGGAAAGCCTGCTTGCGATAGGAGACGAAGCTGCGTCGATGGACATCGTGTACAACCTCTGCAAGGCTGATATCACCATCACTCTGCTCTCTAACCGGTCAAGCCAAGCCCAGCTAATTCGATGCGCCTTCTCCATCTCGTCATAGACGCACTTCTCGAGCGCTCTCATTGTCTCACGGCTGATCTGAGACTGTGGCACAGGCCCAGCCATCGCAGACTCGTGCCAAAGGCCCGAGGACACCGCCACCCCAAAGGGCTCGTTCCTATCGCATGCAAAGACATTTGTGGGTATACTTGCTGGGCATGTCAGCAAGCGCCTATCTGTCAGCTGTAAGAAACGAGGCACGCTCAACAACGGCGATGCAAACTAAAAGCTTCGTTTTTCTGCCTTTTCTCGGCCGACAGTTCTTACGCTTCCGAAGACAAGCTGACTCAAGTAGACTTGCTGTAGTCGGGCCCCATGGCTCCTGCAGTGTCTCCTCAGGTGGAGGCAGCGGCCTTCTGTGCCGTGTGCGGGATCAAGCAAGTAGCTAACTCGTGGATCCGTGAAAGGCGTGCGTGGGCAAAGGGCTGTGTGGTGAGTAGTGTTCGCCTGGCCTTGACCTGACATGTCATGATCTCACGCCCTCGTGAACACTGCAGTATCAAGACATTCGATACAAACCTGAAGGAGCTGATGGCAATTCCACGGCGAGAGCCCTTGCGAAAGCTGACTGAGGCCGCCGACTTCTTCTTCAGCGGTCGTGGCCTGGGCCATTTCGGGATGAAAGGTTTCGAAACGGAGCAACTCGGGGCAGGGCACTTGGCGGAGTTTGGTGGTGGATCCTTCGGCAATTCCCAGGCAAGAAGCCATCAGCGTCAAGCCTCAATTGTATGAAGCTCAAATGACCATTGAAGCTTTTGAAGAGCTAACAATATAGCAAACCGTGTGCACGCCAAACCTTTGCCAGGGTCTTTGCTTTGTTCGCTTTCGCTTTCCTCGCCGGCGGCGCCGCCGGCGTTTTCCATCAGGAGGCAGATCACCTTGCGGAACCGGGTTTGTGCAAATCAGATCGAACAGACGATGTCCGACATTTAACATTGAAGACGAAACCGTCAAGTTAATCAACGGTCAGCCATGTCCATCAACTGCTGTTTCGGGCATCCTGTCAAACTCCCCCTGCTCAATGGGATTTTCACAGGTTCGAGGGAAGAGGGAAGAAACAACTTGACAACACAAACGTCAAGGGCTAGCACTGTTGCTCCATGTGCAACAGCCCTTGTTCCGACAAACTCCCGCATGTCGCGGTGACGCGGTGTGTTCCAATTAAGAGTCCAGGCAAAAGAGCCGTAGAGTCACAGGCCAGGGCGAAACCCTTCTGAGCCCTTTCAAGAAAACTTCGTGCTCGCGGCTCTTAGTCTTAGACTTGACAGCAGTGCCAGGTGTTGCAATGTGGAGCATGTCCTGAGCACGCAGCAATCCGAAGACGACGTCATGCCGTCTTCGAAGGTGTCCTCCTCACAGTTCACACGGAAGGCGCGCTGGCTACAGTATTTAGCTAGTTTGCTAGATATCTGGTCTGCTACGAGTTCCTGCCCGTGCCACTGAACTCAAAGCATTTTTCCGGGAAACAGACTGCGGCCGACCTGCAAAACCCAATGCAGAATCCCATTGTCCTGGGACTGGAGTTGTGCGTTTGTTGAGCAGGGTCTGAGGGGGTGTTGGAGGCCTCCGCAGGCCATTCACACCAGCCGTGAGCACGCAGGCAGCTTGTCTCGATGCTACTGAACCGGACAGCAGCTCAATTCGCAATGACTGGCATGATAGTTTCCTACAACCCCGGCCATGCTATGCGTGGCTGAGCCTGACCCATCAATGGGAGTGGCAAGACTGACAGGATGCCTCGCCACTTGCAGAGACAAGTCTGGAAAGAGCCGGGTCAAATTTCCAGAAGCCAGGCCACACTCTACAAAAGACGCCCGACACAAAGCGTGAAATCAGGAGTGTGAACATGAGTAAGTATGTCTGGAACAAGGTTTTGCAACAAGTGGGCCGTCTCTCGCATATTCGACAACAAGTTCCCTGTCAATGCACCAGGATGCTTCCACCCTACAGCCAAAACGCTACATGTAACGAAAATGAAACTGCACAGAGCCGGTTGTTCTAGACCGGAACCCTAGCTTAACCTATCCTGGTGAAAGAAAACAGTCCTAACTTCCACGCGATCTAGGAATCTAGGCTCTGCACCGAAGAGTCAGGGCGTGCATTTGGTAGAGCAGCTCCATGGGATGCACCGCCTTGATGGGGTTGGGCTACGCCAAAGCAGACCAAGCATGAAGCACTGGCCACACTTCGAGCGTACAGCTATCCCAAATGCTTGGCTTGCCAAGGCATGCTATCTCCGGCCAGCGTCCAGTTAACACAGATCCAAAAATGGATATCAGACAGAAAAACTCCCACTGAACGTTGACTGACTTAAGCCCAAGGAGCAGGAACTCGACAGGCGTGGTAAAGCTGACACTGGCCCTGGAGCCTCGGCCATCCACCAGTGGTGCTAAAGTAGGAGCTTCAGCAGCAGGAGCAGTAGCAGGAGAAGCAGAGTCGGAGACGTGGTCCTGGTCGTCCTCGTCCTCCTCCTCGTCGTCGTCTTACAGCAGGAGTAGTACGAAGAGAAGGAAGAGCAGCACCAGGTAGTGACAGGAACCACTGATGCTGCTTATATGTGCCATGATTTTCTGAACTGGGCCACGCTGTCCGCTCCAACTTGAAATGCCTCAGGCCTACAAAGACTCGAGGCTTGAGGCCAGACCCTTCCATCCCCAAGTCCGATGGTGCAAAGACACTAACACCCCACAGTAGCGAGATGTTGTGGGTGTAGGGCTTTGGATGGCATTTGCGTGGAGTCCTGGATGTCCTAGACTAAGGGCATTGGAACTGCTGCAACTCGCGCCAAGGAAGGCCCAAAGAAACCTGAAAAGAGAACAGCGGCCTATGAGAAGGACAATCAAAGGAGCTGGAGGCACAAGGATGTGACAAACCGAAAGTTGTTAAAAAAAAACGTCAAAGCAAGTGGCGGTGTCGATGGTCGCTGTCCGTGGACATTGGGATCCAACCTGCTGGCAGGGAAGAGCCCCCTTAACTCCGGCTGCGAGAACGGTAGGAAAACTTCACGTCCAAGCAAGGACCGCCCTTGCACTGAAAAACCTTGCACACTCAGGAAACCTTCTGAAGCGAAAATCATGAGGATCTAAGCAGGATGGGGCCGGAGCTATGCAAGGCGTAGAACTGTTCACAGCGACATGCAAAAAGCGACGCAGCAAGATAAGAAACTGAGACTGAGTGGCCGCACTGAGCGTACTGCCAGCTGGCTGGAAACGCGAAGGCACGCGCCTGCGGAGACCTGGGCTGCAAGGCTGATAGAAGATCACTGAAAATCTACCAGACGTTCTGCGTCTGGCGTGCCCGGCGGCTACGCCAATCTATGTCAGCTCAAGACAACTCCGGCATGGGCCGAAATCTTGTGCAGGGCCAGCACGAGCACTTTCTGGCTCTCCTGGTTTCTCTCATTGGCCAGCATTGCCACAGTTGCGACATCGCTGGTTCAAAAGAGAAGGCGTTCTTAAGCCTACGTGGCAAGCCTACGTGGCCTACGTATGCCGGAGTGGTTTATAAGGATGTTCAGGGCCTGAGACCCGCAAGCCCCTGCTTCACCACTGCAGTCCAGCTGCCAGTTCTCCATAGGAGCGGCCACACAAGGAACCTGGCTTACAGGTGACCACCCGAGAGAGTCGTAGCATATGGGCGTGGCAGGGCCATCGACTGTGGTCTACTCCACCCTGCTTGATTTTCTGACTGGGCCCCTCACGGATCACATGGGATTGGGCATCCAGTGTAGGTGCAGGCAGCCGCTGTCCACGAGTCGGTGTTTGGCTGCGGGATGCTTTGCCTAGAAAGGCTTCGTCTCCGTGTTCCATAGTGGGACTGCTCAGGGCTTGGTCTCGCTGCTTCTAGTAAACCGTAGGGTCGATCTGTTCCAGAGGTCTGGAGCACCGCTGCATCTGATGTTGTGAGCAAAGTGCAGTTGCAAGATCGTTGCTGAGTTTGCTGATCTTTACGGATGCTGCGCAACCCCAGTGCACGATGCTTGGAAGTGCGAGTGAGCGCTCAAGCTGCAGCAATGCAAATGCAACAGATATGCTAATGAGGACGACCAATGAACAGAATCGTGTTCGATTGTAGTGAGACTTGCAGACTTCCTGACGCGATAGATGCATTTTTTGTCAGCGCAGTTTTGCGGCACGTAGAGGTTCGGTCCCCAATGGCGACAAGGAAAAGCCACAAATTTAGATCAACGGCACTTGGACTATTTTCTCCTCTATTTCACCATGGGGGACCCCAATCCTAAAGCGACCACGGAGCCAGCTTTCGGCTCGCAGTGACCGCCGGTCGTTAGCTCGCAGGGTTCCTGCTGGAATGGTGGAATGGAGACAGGACTATGGAGACAGGACTCCTCAATTCGAAGAAGATTGCTTGTCGCCTGCAGCGGCCGTGCGAATTTGCCAGATAACAGACTCCGTGAGCATCTGAAGCCTTCGGCATGCGGCTTCAGCGGTTGAGGCGTGGCGGCTTCATCCCGCGCGCCTGAGAGGGGCAATCCAACAGGGTTCAAGCGATGCTCAGAATGGCTTCATGAGTAGGCCGACTTCAGCCATGACAGGTGCCATGGAACTGAATCATGCATTGAATCCTCGAGCTGGACTGGAGACGAAGCGGTTGTCTGAGGATGCTGCGCTGCCGTTAGGCGACTTGCCCAACTGGCAACAAGAAATTGTCTTTTTGGGCTGAAGGCTTTACTCAACTTTCCACGTGCCTGGAAGCTTGGTGCCGCAGAGGTTACGGACATGCCAGACCTCAGGATATGGCGATCTGGTTTGGTAGGGCGTGCAGATCTCGTAGGTTCCTGGCGGACTGTTGTCCACGGATTTGTTGTCCACAGTCGGGCTCGATTTGCCGGCCGTCCAGTCTACCGCCTGGCCCGGCCGCAACTCGAAGCACCGCGCCGCATCGCGCCGCATCGCGCCGCCGCGCCGGCGGTTTCGCTACGGCTCCGGAGCTCCGGCCTGGTCTTTCATCAGTGTCTTCACCACCGCGAGGCCCATGTGCCTCGGCCAACGTTTGGAACTGCTGTTCGCCTAGTTTTCGCTGTTAGCTCCCCCAGTCGGTGTCGCTAGGCGCAGGCCCTCAGAATTCGTGTTCCATGCCTGTGCTCTTCCCGCAGTTGAGTGATCCACGTGAGAGAGGCAGCTCTGCGTTACTCTTCCCGCTTTTCAGGAACGGCTGAAGTGAACGTTTTGGCTGAGGGCCAACGTCGTCTACATCTGCAACATGCTCCAATTGTACATGTGGCTACGCACACCTGCAAGCTGGTGTGCGTGCAGGATTGGGTGCCGGCTGTAGCGTCACGATGTCACCTCCATAGAGTCCGTTGGGCCTCGTCGCTGACCGAATCGGCAGTGCTACAGAGCTGATGTCGAAATCCTAAGGCAAGGACGCCGGATCCAAGGTTCCTGTGGCCGGGCCTGGGTTGGATGCGAACAGAGCTTTTCGGAACCAAGACTCTGGATGTCATACGATTGAAGCACTTTGAAGGAGCTGCCGCTCCTACGTCCCCATTCAACGAGCACCGCCGAAGGCTGCATGGGGCCAGGGGTCACAGTTCGGTCGAGGCTGCCAATGCGCCCTGTCTCGGAAGCCAGTTGGGGCGTCTTGTCGGATTGCCATGCCAGCTGCATCTGCTTGCGGAAGGAAGAGCATCAGCTTTTGCAAATCAAGCCGACTTGAGCAGGCTTGCGCCCTGAATCCTTCAAGTACAGCGCATGTAATCACACTCCCTGCACTGAGGCGCAGGCAAGCATCTCCCTCATACTGAAAGCAAGAGCGGCTGGCCTGCGACGTGCAACTCTTTGTCGGTTCGTCGTTGGCGATGACCGGGGCGGATGTGCAAGCGTGACCGAAGAGACAAGCTGTCCGCATGCGCATGTGCAAGAGTCAGCTGTCAAACTTTGTGCAAACGAAATGGGAGAAGGCTCGAAAGCCTTAAGCTCTCGGGCTTCGGAAGAGCACTGGGGAGCAAAAAGCCAACAAGCGGAAGCAACCATGCTCCGAGGCAGCAAGATGTGATCAACTGGTGACTCTTGCATTACTGTATCATATTGTGTTATGTTACAGCATGTGATATTGCATCGTTTTGGTTGCATGAGTCCACAGTGCATAATAATTGGGTTAAGTTAAAGTATACTATACTACCTTGCGCTGTACTGTACTGTAATGAACTATACTAGACAGCATTGTGTTATAGTCCGGTATGTTATACTACAGTGCCTAGTTCATCACGGTACAGCGAAGTACAGTATAATACATCATGAAATATTATACGAATACCTGCCCCCTTAGGAAGGGGGTGGCCCGCATAGCACCTCGTAATGTGATTCCGAGATTCCCATTACTATCGGTGTTGTATTTGCTGCCACTTTTGGTGCAACTTGCTGCTGCTTTTGCTCCTGCTGCTGCTCTTGGTCTTGCTCGTGCTCTTGCTTCTGCTCCTACTCTCGCTCTTGCTCGTGCTCCTGCTTCGTCTCTTGCTCCTGAACCGCACAAAGTCAAAATACGTGTTAAAAGGCGGAGCAGCCAGGCGAAGATGCTCATGTATCATGAGTGCTTCTCGTCTACCAGACACGGAGAGCTTCCGAATCCGAGTGGCCCGTCGAAGCCTGTCTGTGTGTGCCTGCGTTTAGGTCTTGCAGAGCAAATAGGGCCCTGCCCCAAAGCGCTCCGGCCCTCAAAATGCTGACAATCTCTCCTTACCACCCCTCATCATAAATCCAGACCGGAGTTGAATAGTTGGATCAGGTGAGCAAGTAGTACATGTTAGGGTGAAATCCAACGTCTTAATCCACAAAGCGCAGCCTAAGACTTAGGCTGCGCTTTGTGGGATGTAGGGTTGCAGGTCTGTCTCTTGGCTTCCGCATGTCATATTGATCTGCATGGCATGCTGAAACATGACATCACATGACACGTTGCATCATATTGTATCATATAATAAAGTCGCATCTTTCATTAGACTGTGAGCATGTTCCTGCTACATAAACCTGCACTATGCTGCATTACACTTAACAGCTAGATCCGTATGTTGGTAATTAGTAGGATATGACTCTGTGGTTGCGCCAACGCTATATATGGTTGGTTGTACACCGCTTGTAGGCTATACTATGCCAGAGTATGCATACTATACTATACCGTGCCTTCCTGTAAGGTACCATACTATGCTACCCTGTACTGCACCATCAAAACCCATGATATATGTACGCATGCATGCATGCATGTATAGCGAGCCAGAGAGAGACAGACAAAGAAGCCGAGAGAGAGCGGGCGAACGGAAGGGGCCCTCATCTCGAAAGGTGTGAAGGTGTGAAGGGCTTTACGCAGGCGCACAAGCTCGGCCTCCACACTGGCGATGAAGAGAGATCGAACCGCGGAGTTGGAGATGCTCGGATCCTGCGCCCTTGGTTTTGCGACATCCTCTTTCATCGAATGGAACCACATGACTTCCAGAATCTCTGCCAATTCCAGGTCGGTAGCTTCCCACAAGGACCAGGCTGGATGAGGCCCTTGAAATCCGCGTAATTCAGCCGGCAAACTCGCTCGTCCTCCAAACACTTTCTTTAGTCTGACAGAATCACGTGGCCTTTCTCCCAACATTTCCACAGCAGCCACCCTGCCCGAATTAGCACATGATACCTGAAAAAACCGAGAGCATACAAGAGAGAGATGCTACAAGTTCTGTATACAACGGTTACCAAGGCCAACTGCTTTCAATGAATGTCTTCCGTTGCTTGCATGCCATGCTCCATAGCGCCGTAGCAGCCAAAACTCGGTTTAGAATTGTTTACCTTTTGAGAGGGTGCTTGTCGTTTGTCGGGAATTTGAACGGTGAGTGCAGCCAGGAATCACGGAACCAGACCCGTCTACAAGGCAGGGCAACAAGAGAATGCAATTGCTGGGCAGAGCAGGAGCCTGGCTCTTGTCGTCAATCTTATGATTGCCTGTGTGCTCCCGCATGCACACTGCACGTCGCCTGATTCCCCATGCGATGAACGATGAGGCCGCTCAGCTGCCGACGGTATATCTTGCGAAGGCCTTCCACACCTTGGTTGTGCAGAAGGGGAGACAAACGGACTCTGTCCAAGAGTTCGGGCATGAAGCTTTGAAAACAGATGAGGTTAGAGACGCTTGACGCCGCGCTTTTGATACATCCGAAACCTACTCAAAGCTGTCATAGCTAATCAGGTTCTATCTGCCATTGACAAGCATCCAAGTAAAAGCAAAGAATCGCCTAGGGCAGGGTTCCTTTTCGGACGTGGACTTTGTGTCCATGTGAAACACTGGCTGCCTGACCAGGATGGCAGAAGCCATTTTTCGATAATCGCGGCAGAGCTGATTAAACCTTCGATGTTACCTTAGGCTAACTTTACTCTCTTTCTGGTGCGATGCTTGTTCAAAGCCGCCAGACTAATAAGCATGGCAGACGCCACTGCACAATAGAAAGCACGAGCAATTGCTTAATCAAGGACTCCTGTCATCGATCTGGGACTGTTCCAGGCTGTCACGCAAGGGCATCATGACATGCACTAGCACGCACCTTAAATACCTACGTTGCTTCCTCGTGTTTTATTGCCGAGCTCACCCCGGCCAGATTTATCGGATGTCCGGCCGCTGCACAGTGCCTGTTCCAGTGCAGTCTTTGACGGCTTTGGATTCACAGGCAATCTCGCTGGTGCTCCTTGCTCACGGGGGCCACACATGTTGAACATTGAAGCTTATAAAGCTTACGGCGTTGCCGCGCCAACCTCACGGGTGAAACAAATCGGGCCGATCGTCACTCAAGGCCCTGCGAGCGCAAAGCAACATACTAAGAGAAAGGATAGAAAGTCAGAAAGGGTTTAGTAGGAACCAAGGGAAGGAAAGGCCTGACTGCTGGTGCTCCGCAGCACCTGCTCGCGACACTGCCGCGGCGGACGCAGATCCGGAAAACGTGCCTCGTCAATATAACGAGGTGGCAATCAATCAGCTCTTTTCAACTGCACATGAAGACACTCCTTGCGATGCGCGACTTGAACTTCTTCAGCGCAGAAAGGCTTGAGGCTTGTAGTTGTCCACTGTCGTCTCCTGCTTTCAACTCTCATATGTGAGGCCGTGCGCCTGCGCGCAACGGAAGCACAGCTCCACCTGCACGATGTGGTAGAAGCAATTACCCCCACCCCCCGCGCAGCACCCAGCAGTCTCATTCATCGACGAGCAACCCGACCTGCCCTGAAGAGCGAGCTCCCTTCTGCCGCTAAGCTGAATGCATGAAGTATCACTCAACCCTGTTGGATCTTTTGCCACTAATGTTCGGATGAGGGCAACCTGGGCCTACTTTACTTCGTTCACATCCGCGGACAATGAGAAGTGCCCATACAGTGAAATTGGCAAGCTTCCAGGCACTCCGAAAGCTGAACATGCAACCGCTGCACGAGAAAACCTCGCCGGAAAGTGATCAGACAACTCAAGGCGACAGGATGCGACAGGCCCCAGGCCGTGGTTTGCTTCTTGTTTCTGCGCTGCCGAGGTGCACCGCCGCCGTAAGGCCGCTTGCTGCTGCAGACTTCGCACCGCCAGAAATAAAAGTTGACTCCTTTGACCTCGGGGCTTCAAGAGACTTCCTACTGCGACCTCTGAGCTCATTCGGCCCCTCCGGCAGAGCACGAGTACATCACTTGCGGTTGACCAGTAGCTTTGACCAACGAAACCCTTCTCATCCAATTTAAGACGAACTATGCATCCGACCAGTCCTGAGGTCCGTGTTCTTGCAAGAGGCTTGATGCACGTGCGGAGCTTGGCAAGGGGCCTGTTATGAAACACCTGCACTGTCTGAGATCCTGACAGACCGCTGGCAGCCTGCACACGCCTTGGGTGACAAGGCATGACTCTGAAAAAAAGTTTGGTCCATTTAATGACCAAAAGAGAACAGCAACAGCCCGCCAAGCGAAGCCGCGTGCAGTCAGGAGGCAAATTTCGCCAGGCCGGACTCCTGCAGACAGTGACAGGGACCGGGCCGGGACCCTAACAGTTTACCTAACTTCACCATGAGATGAGACACGGCGTGTGTCCGTGTCTCAAAGAGAGAAAACTTCAGGCCAGAAGATGGCTGAATGTGGAACACTCAATCGATGACATCCCGCTATGAAGTTTCGAGCTCCTTCGTCGTACAACCTGAGAAAGCCCCAGGCAAGAGGAAGCAAAACGAAAGTGCACAAGACCCTAGGGAAAGTTACGGGCATGCTTGGCCAAATCGACATCTTTCACCCAAGTCCGCTTCATGCTTCGCTGATAGCTTTGCAGTCAAGGGGCGTCGATAGATGGTGTCACACCTTAAGACTGTCGTCAGCTGTTCCGCAAAGACAAAAGCGACACGACCTGTGTTGTTGCAACCCGTTGCGGCCATGTCGCATACATTTCGCAGCTATTTCCTGGCAGGGTCAAGTGTGAGTGTGAGGATGACAACACTTCGTGTTCTGCAGCATGTCGATGCGGTACATGCTGACATGAACTGCCATGTTGTTTGATGGTATGCTCGCAAAGCACGAGATCCCACAAACTCGGATTCTGCAGTCGGGAATGGGACTACATGGAACCACCCATGCGTTATGAAAGCTTGGAGCACACGTTGCTCAAGCAGATTTGGAGCCTACTTTAGGCGAGGTGTATTCCTCGAAATCGCATTCAGAAGACCCTGTCTCATGCTGAACATCGGAACCCGTCACAAACGTGTCAACAATAGCAGTGAAGGCATGTGAGGGCTCCATCCGAAATCGCAAGATGGAAAAGACTGCCGCCTTTGGTGGGTTGGTGGTGAGGCCAGGATGCGTCAGGGAGAACAATGGAAGGCTTTCGAGACCTGCTACACCATCTGGAACAACGAGGTTTTCGGAAACCTCTACATTCGGGCTGTCGTCGAAGTCCACACATTCGGTCACTACCGCAAGCTACAGGTGATTGGAGTGCGTACTGACCGGGTGGAAACAGCTGCTTTGGCTGCTACCAGTGTCCCGGTGAGGCTCTTGCTGCAACTGTTGGCATGTGACGTGCTTCTTCATAGGATAAACGACACAAAAGGAATGCAGTCGAGAGACGTACTCGATCTTACTCGCATGCGAAATCTCTTTCGGACTTTACGAACTCCCGAGCCGTTCACAAACTCATGCATCCTGTCCTTGCGCTCCGCTTGCTGTAGCCTGTACGTGTAGACGTCGCGGTACAGCAAAAACTTGGCTCACGCATGGCAGTCTGGGCTTTGCTGGCGAATCGTGAAAGTTCATGAAGAGTGTGCGCCATCGGTCAAATCTCCCATCTGTTCATGCAGGGTGTGCCGACTTGAAACACATGGCAAGCGACACGTCTCAGCCAAGGCACACCGATTCCAGGTATCATGACGAGGGTGAACAGAATCGCACACAAGATGACGACTTCCTGGTGTCCGGTCGAGGCAGTAAGCCTATGATGCTGGGTTTGCGTTCTGAAGGCAACACTCACCAGGGGAAAGGCTTGGCATCTACCCACTGCCATGTTTCACTGCCCAGTGGACAGCAACCGACAGCCGCTTTCAATACACTACACAAGGCCGCCCACTTATGAAACTAACTAGTCCCAAGCAAGTGCCAAGTATCGAAAATCTCCTCGCCGGTCTCTGGCAGCACCTTCAAGCTCCGCTTCTTTTCCTATATGATTATTGCCAGAGGTGTTACAGTTTTTCACAACAACGATAGAAGGACTGCGTGCCCACTGCAAGCTATTCGTCGGCCTCGCCAAAGCCGAAGAATGTCTAGATGAACAGGAAGCAGGCAGTCGAACACACTCATCCTGCTTTGTGCTGAAGTCTCCACTTCGCCCCACCGGCCTTTAAGCCAGCCGTCGACACCAACGAGGCCATCTAGCGCGTAAAAGCGCTTCAGCCCCTGAAACTTGAATTCGCACGGCACGGTTCAGAGAATATTTGTGGGTTTGGTGCCTGATGGTGTCTTCGCTATTGCTCGACTTCACACACTTCTTTCCGATGGGTTGGCATTGGGGTCCGGGGCCAAGGGCCAGGCTTGCCACGATAAAACAGAACAGCTGAGTGTCGCTTGTGGCTCCAACTCGCTCTGATGGCTGACCATGCATGCCGTGCGGCTCTAACTCTCGGCCTTTGCACACGTGACCCTGCAGCCTTCTCGAATCCATGAACCCAAGCCCAAGCACACCCAAGCATTCTCCTGCAGTCGCTGCAGGCGGACATCATCAGCTGTTCCGGCAAGGCGAGCCAGCAATGCGGACGGCGAGAAGAGCTCGGGGCAGGGGTGAAGGCTCTGAAATGGAAAGCTCCAAGCGCGGCGGGCGCACTGAGGAGCAGCGCCTAAGTGCCTCTGGGCACCTGGCGGTCGTGGAGCTCAGCGGCCACCGCCTTCCCATGCACAGCTCAAGAAGAAAACCATCGAGCCATTTGCTTACCCTGTTTTCCCGTATTCCGCGATCCCCGCCGTTCCGGCTCCGGCACGGTCTCCTCTCTCTCTCTCTCTCTCTCTCTCTCTCTCTCTCTCTCTCTCTCTCTGTCTGTCTGTCTGTCTGTCTGTCTGTCTGTCTGTCTGTCTGTCTGTCTGTCTGTCTGTCTCTGTCTCTCTCTCTCTCTCTCTCTCTCTCTCTCTCTCTCTCTCTCTCTCTCTCTCTCTCTCTGGCTTTGACACGCCATCAAGGAGGCCACACCTTTGCGGCGCTATGCGGCGCTTTCGCATTCCACCGGTCTCGAGGCTTGAATGCAAGTCAAGGCCGCGGAAGAGGATATGTGCAGCTCGACGCCATCATACGAACCAGAGTTCGAGACTAACTTCCGCTCATCATAAACAGCCTGCCAGTCTATTGAATACTGCACCAGTAGCAGAAGCAGCAGCAAAGGCAAAAGTGCATATGAATCAAGCTTTGCACATTGACATTGACATGCATGGACGTCCCTGCCTCGACTGTGGCCCAGAGCATTTGGGACTCCGTGATGTAACCCTGCCAATCTTCAGTCTGCTCTAAGCACAATCGTGGTTCTCGGAACAGAAGCGAAATCACGAGTGGCATTTCCAAACCAGCGAGTTCTCAGTTCAACCGCGCCTTGGTCAACTTGCCGTGTGAGCCACCACCTGTAGATTCTTCGCCACAGTCGAGTCCGCTACCACGAGGCATAACGCAGTCTATGGGGTTGCGCAAAAATTCCAAGACGCCCTACGTCCGTGTCCAGTATGCACTCGGCAAGGAAGTCTAGGTTCGAAGCCCGTGTCGATTCGTGTCAAGCCTAAAAACGATGTTCGTGAAAGTTAGCTGCGAAATCATCGAGCACCGGGCCGAGGTATTCCAACACCAAGGCTTCGGACAAAGCAGCCTTGTCAGATCGAGCCGGGGGTTTGCAGTTTGCAGCAATTCATCCTGCTGAGAGCTTCAAACCTTGTTGGGTTGTTCTGCGTACGGTGCGTTCACGGTCTCCCAGGTCCCAGTTCTATTTAGACTTCATGGTGGCCCACTCTGAACATGCTTCGGGATGAGTCCAGAATGCTCCCTGTCCTCTACAAGCCCGCTCTCATTTTCTTCGGTTCTGGGAGCCAAAAAGAACTGCTGGTTGGCTTGTCGCTGTCAGGCTGCGTTTTCGCATTTCAAATTTCTGCAAGGAGAATGCCAGCAGCCGGCCACAAAAAAGAGTGTTCAGGGGGCATGCTCAGCCCTCGTACGTGATCAAGCCTTTGTACATGTGCGTCCTCAGTTGCGCTGGGGCTCACCTGAAGTGAAATGGCGAGCATTGAACACGAAAGAAGTATGTCGATGACATGTAATCAATGTTCGGGTTGAACATTGCATAAATCTGATCTGGGCTTGTGGCGTTGCTTATTGCTCTACTTCCTGCTTTTCCTGTGCTTGCAATGGCTTTGTGAGCCTGGCCGGATCCCAACTGGACAAAACAGCTGGCGGCCTGAGTTCCAAGGGCGGCAGGGGGGCAAAGCTTGGACCTGACAAAGGCGATAGGATCATGTTCCTGGAACGAGGCTTTCCCACGACTGGCCTCCATATGGCGTCGTCGATACCCAAGATCTGAGCCTTTGTTATGAAACCCAGAAGTTCGAGCATTCTGGAAGTCTAGCGGCTCTTCACTTACTAGTACTTGCCGCCCGGGACAGTTCCACTGGCCGTCATCGCATTTACATCACAAAGCGGAAAGCACTCGCGAGTCCAGAATCCATCAGATACCTGTGTTTGCCGCAGCTGTGCTGAGACGGCAAAACGCGCAGGGCTTCAAGAGCAGCCAGGCGCAGCAGATTGGCTGAGCATGCGGCATCTCGAAGCGCATCCCGGAACTCGTCACAAGTTACTGTGCCCTCAGCTGCTCTTAGCCAACTGCTCCAGGTTCGGGTGCCCGTGCAAGCGCTGAGGACTTCTGGAGATGAGAACAAAGCTCGGGGAATCTCCCGGGTGCCCTAGCGGCCCTATCGAATCTTCCAGAGGACGATCGCACCAAGCACTGTCTGGCATAGCAGCCATGGGCCTGTGTTGCTCGTTGAAAAACATCTTCTTGCTTTCCCGGGGCATCGGGGTGGTCCGCAGCCCTCCAACTTTCGGGTTGTGAAGCTGTTGGGATTAAACTTTCTGCCTCGTTCCTCCACCAGTCAACTCCCCACAACAGTCACGATCAAGCGGTCGAATTAAATCGGATGCACAAGGTGCTCTGGCTGCTGAACCACCATTGCCAAAGCCTGAAAGTTAAACGGGTCCCCATTCTTGCTGACCTCACTTCCCTTCATCTTCAACAGGTCAGGCATCTAGACTGCTCCTGTCTCTCTCCAGAAGAAACCACACATCCAGCGCTTCCTTGCCCGTGTCAAGATGAAAGTGAAATCAGCCTGTGTGGCCTTTTGACAGGAGGGCAGCGCCGCCCTTTCGGGTGTAAGGTGGCATAAGGCAAAAAGAGCTGCCGCTTGCAGGCGTTGACGGACCGGTCGTGGTGCCAGCGGGGGTCAGCTTGAACTTCGCCATTTTCTTGTTACGGAGCTATGGGAGCGGAGGGAGCTTTCCGCTCCCATGTGTGACATGTGATGGGAACTGCCAAGTCACAATTCAAATCTTTGGGCCTGCAACCTATGGGTTGGTAAATGCTTAAAGGCAGGATCGAGCACTGCGGAGCTATGTCCCGCGGGGATAGCTCTGAGCTCTGAGAAGCTTGGTGCTCACGCTATCTCTCTCTATCTCTTTTTCAGCACAGCCAGAGGGGTTAGTGACGGTTAGTGGTCGCTGCTCTATCTCGCTCTCTCTCTCGTCTTTCGTCATGGAAGGGGTGTGGACTTGCATCTCTCTCTCTTTCCTTTGCTCTCTTTCTCTCTGCGAATCCGTTCCTAAACACGGAAAAGCACAGGCGACGCAGCAGGCCGGAGACTCCACCAAATCCCGCGCTGCCCAAGAGCCAGGCACGATTCTCGACTCTCGCAATCTGGGCAGAGACAGACATTGATCGCCATTCTCGTGTCGGGTTCCGAGCGATATCGGGCAACATAGGAACGCTCTGTATTAAAGCAACCGGTCCAGAAGACTGTCTGAGCACCTTTCACTGCCGCATTGTACAGAACTTTGCAAGGACTCACAAACAACAAGGTCACAAGCTATCACGCATCCCGTGCACATGTCACAATGCTGCTCAGTGTCCAGTGGGCTGTGGGACGGGGGAACTTTTCACGCATGTAGGCCGCCCGGCCAGATTTCGCATTTTCGAAGCTGCCTCGCGACGAAGGCGATCGTGGACGATCCTGGCTTGTTTCAATACAGCCTCATGCCTGCCTCTCAACTTTGCAGGTTTCAAGCAGCAGCCAGCACCACAGTAGCAAGAAGAAGAAGTCGTTCATGTCTGCCTGTGGATGCCTCGCACATGGCTCATGCCAGGATACTTTGCTGCAAGACACGCAAAAGCTGGATCGTAGGACTTAGCATCGACTGTCGGCAACATCATCCTGCAAAGCCCTGAGAACGTACCCTTGCCAACTGCTGTGAGCACACACAGGAATAGTTGAAGCCGACAGCGGCAATGCAGCAGTCGCATGTAAGCGGCTCGAGCCCCATGTGTGGCCTGGAATCCTCGGGGAAGGTTGCAAACCTTATGCCGGAAACAAGCATTTGAGTCGTGCCTCGAGCGACTGCGTGCATGCACGTTTGAAATAAACAAGCTCGCTGCTGAAGAGTCTGGATCAACAGACTGGATGGCGCCACTCAAAGAAAAAGTCGAATTGCGGCCAAGCGTCTTCATCAAACACACCTCATCCCCAAGATCGGCGGTGCTTAACGTTGACACGTATGAGTTTTGATCACAGCTCGACGATCCCTGCAGGTTATTGCCGCACGCAGGCCGCGGGCAAGGATCAGAACACAAGCATGGCCAGATTGTCGAGGGCCCTGCGAAAAGCTCTCTTCTCGAAATGACGGTCCCGCCGAAGGGCAAAGCCTGAAAGCAGAGCCGAACTGCCTCTTTCCGAAGTCATCCGAATACCCGTCGTCCTGTTCAGTTTCTGTTGCACGCTTCCTGGACCGGACCATGGGCCAAGAACAATAATCCGTAAGCCGCTTTACAGAAGATGCAACTGGACACCAGCTTGGGGTCGTCAGGACTCAATCTTTTTGCGAGGAGGGTGCTGGGCTGCTGGGACGTGCATCTTGTTCATGCCTTTGGCAGACCGAGTTTCTTTTTGAATGCACTGGAAGAACTCTCGCCAAGCAGGCAAACATGGCATCTTTACGAATGTGACCAGCAGGCGCAGCTTGTGAATAATTGCAGATTGCAGCCACCCGCATCACCGATGCCTTCGTAGCGGAATCCCAGGCGTTTGGGATGGTCTGGCCGCAGAGAGCTCGTTCCCATCTAGGAGTCTATGCTCGGAAACCACCAACAACTATGCGGCATTTGCGAGACGTTGGCTGTAAGGGTTGGCACCCCAGTGATGTGTGCTTGCAGCACAATGCAACTCACACGCAAACCTGCTCTACACCGTACGACAAGCTGCAGCAGCATGGAAGGTGAAGTTCGATCTTCGAGGAGCAGGCAAGGTGCACTTCGGAATCATCGTTCTTGGCCTCGCAGAAATCTGGTGCCAGAGTCAATCTTTCTGAGAAATAGCTGCGAAGCCACGTGAAAAGAGGACAAGAAAGGCTAGGCTGTGCTAGGCCCTGCCCTCACAGTCGCACGTGACAATGACGCTTGCAAGGTGTGGTGTCACAATGACGCTTGCAAGGTGTGATGGGAGCCCACCACGGACACGGAGCCAAAAGGCCGTGCCTGCACGCTATGGCCGAAACGGCCGGCGCGCGGACTCGGTGACCTGTCAAGACAGGAAGTGACAGACCGGTGTGTGTGTGTGTGTGTTGTTCAACTTGTTGGTCTTTAGGCACGTCTTGCTTTTCAAAGGTGTCTTTCTGTTCGACTTCTTTCTCAAAATCTCTCTTCTCTCTTGAACTCAAAGTGTCGGCCCCTTTCGGCGGGCTTGCTCCTCTTTCTCAAATTCTCCTCTTTGTCACAACCTCCTGTCGCTTTGCTCCTGGGTCTATAAATTGTCTATTCTACATTCTAGTCCCTTTGAGCTTAGTTGGTCCTCTTGCTAAATATTTCTTTTTTGACGAATTCCCCACCTCGCCAGGATTATAGTTTCGTCGCGATTTCACCCTTTCCAAAAAATGTGCCAGTATAGTGTTCAGGACGGAGGAGCTTGGTGAAGGAAGCCTTGGGGGGGAAAGGGTTTGGGAGATGCGAGATTCGACGAACTTTCGTCCCGCCACAGTCGTCCCGATCGGCTTGCTCCTGGTTCGACTTTTTTGCTTTTTGTCAGACTGTCCTTCGCTTCGCTTCGCAGGGGAAAGGTCCACGACGTGGACCCGCGCCAAGGCGCCCCCTTCCCCATCTGAGTGGTGGAAGGAGCTTTGGGGTCTTCAGCGGTAGGGGTTCTGTCAGACTGTCCTCTCTGTCAAGGTCTCAGGTTTCTTCCGAGCGGTTTGCTCGCCACATGAAGGGAGACCAGCATCGAAGACCGCAGCATTGCCTAAGGTCCCAAACGAATGTAGACAATAAATACAATCGTTGAAATAAAGGTAGACAATTCAACTGCACATCATAGAAACCATCAAAAGCGCACGTCTGTTTTGGCTAACAAGCGGGCCCGCTATTGTGTACAGATTCGGGCCGCAATGGCCAGCGACGTCACAACTCTAAAGAAACACTGCGGAAAGACTCTCAGATGCATCACTAAAACACCCCTTTCGAGTGCTTTCTTTAGCGTGCATCGTAGAGGTTCAGGCCAGCTATCTCACTTTCATAGCTGTAGTCGTCCTCTGGGAGGAGACGCATGGCCATCACCTTGTCCTGGTCCTGTTGCTTCTGCCTTCGCAGCTTTTGTTGTTTTCTGGCAGATACAAACTCTTCATTGAAGCGGACTATCCACTTCTTGCGCTCATTGAAAAGCGCTGCCACCTTGAATGCCTCCGCCGAAGCTTTTGTCAGTGCATCGGCCACATTCATGTCGGATGGCACCCAGGTCAAGTAGCACCTGCCATCGCGCCGCAGGCCTTGTTGAACCGCCAGCGCCTCGATGCCGGTCCTCGAGTTGCTCATTCCCAGCATAGGTGAGTCAGACATTGTTACTGCATCATAGACTCCTCGGGAGTCCGTTACCAGTAACGACTCCACTTTTGCTGCCAGCTCGTTGGAGTTGGTCCGGTTCAACTTCTCGCCATACATGAGGGACCAAAACAAACGGCATTTCCAGCCTTTGTCCTCGCCCTCAAAGAGTGCCTGGCCTTCGGATCCATTCGATCCTTTCACCGGACGGTCCAGTTTCCATGACCGCCAGTCCAGCACATTCATACGGGCCTCTTGTCCCGTTAAGACACAGGGCTCGGCGAACGTCGTGAGGTATCCGCCGGTTGACCCGCCGTCCGGGCGGTTGTTGAGGCTCGCGTCCGAGAAGTGCACGGCGACCAAATCGGTCCACTCCAGCTTGGTCTCACGGCCGTAGTTGAAGGCATGAAACACCATATCATCTTTTGCCGTCTTGCGCAACTCTTTCATGATGCTGTTGGCCTCCCGAAGGTGTTTCACTGTCGCCTGGTTGGCTGCGCTTGCGGCCAAACCAACTCGGGCACAGTACTGGAATGCCGTCTGCACTGCTCGCCATTGTGCCTTCATCACAAGGCCGCGGTACTGCGAGGTTTCCCGTGCAGTGAGGGGGTCATTATCTCCGCGGCTCTTCTCGTTCTCGATCTCCACTGGCCTCAACGCATTGCAGTAGACTTGCTGCGTCACCCGGATCTCGAAGTTGCTGAGCTGCTGGATTTCCAGGCCGGCAAACGTGAAGTTCCCTTTCTTCCACGGCGACCACTGGTACATCTCCTTGATCTTCTCCCGGATCTTCATCCAGGTTTCGTTGTTATGATCGCCACAGATCAGGAAGTCATCAACATGCACCCCCACGCGTCCTATGACACGGTTGTTGGAGTCTTTAAACACCCATATACACTTGTCAATCGGATGGGGTTCAGCTCCAAGGGCACGCATCTTCGTGTCCACATCCATCCAGAAGATGCGTGGAGCGTTTGTAAGTCCGTAGACCGCTCCAACCACCTGCATAAGGGTGCCCGGTGTCAGCCCTAAGGCATACGCCAGCTCTGGTACTCCACGGGTGAAGAGGGCGTCCGTGCCGATTCCATTGTCGGCCTGTAGGAATGCACTGCGCGCATCTGCGCATTCCACCACGTGGCCGTCCAGTGCCGATGCCTGAAACAGCATACATCGCCCTAGGCGAGATAGCGTAGGCGAGGCTGTCAGTAGCCTTGGCTGCCCAGTCCGCTGGTCTCGCTGTGCAAGGTCCGGATGCTTGTATCCAATCAGGACGATCCTTGCCTTGGCCTTCTCAAGACCGGATTCCCTGGCCACTTCATTGTGGTCCAACTTCGGTGGCGTGCCGTCGGGGGTCGGCTTCCATGTAAGGATCCACCGCATTGGTATGATCCGGTCCTTGACCTCTTCCTCCGTGAGGCCCTCTGAAGCTGCTTTGATGGCCTGGCTGCGTAGGACCTCCGAAATCTCTCGGGTCATAGCTTCTTTCATGCGGGCCTTGTCCTTCTTGTCAAGCTTGCGATAGTTAACCTCCTTGGCTGCAGTCGAAGAGGCCAGCTTCCCTTTCGTATACGCCGGTGGCGAAGAGACGAAAGCCGTGATGTCTTCCACATCAAACTCCACCACCATGGCCTCATTCCCTTTGTCGCAGCCGTCCTTAACGGCCTTGATCAGTGCCTTCTCCTCCATGCGCATCTGGGTGATCGTATTCTTGAGCTGCTTGATGGAGACCTCTTGGTACGTATCGTTCTCCAAGACCTCGATGCGCCGCTTGATCATGGCATAAACTTCTGGGGTGACCTCAGGAATGTGATCGTCTGCGTCCATTCTAAAAATAACGGGACCAGAAGTGTTCGTGATGGCGGCGTCTGGTGTTCTATCTCTTTCCGTGCCACCGCTTTGGTCACTGGCGCCCTGAGCACCTGGCTTCACTTCCATGTCCACCTGCATCACATCCGCTGAGCTCGCCGGTTGCGAGCCAGAGGCTTGCCCGCCAGAACTGGAGGCTTGTCCACCAGAAGTGTTCGCGATGGCGGGGTCTGGTGTCTTATCTCTTTTCGTGCCCCGCTTCTCGGCTTCTCTCGCTTTCTTTGCCTCGATCTTCTTGGACAGCGCCTCGGACGGGGCCGGGGGCTCCTTGCGCTTGGCACCCAAAAGGTCCGTGCCCGGGGCAATCTCCAGGATCGTGGTGCCCTTCCAGCCTTTCACATGCTTGCGTCCCGGCTCCCGTGACTTCCGGAAATTATCGATGAAGTTTCCGGATCCACCTGTGGGTCCAGTCCAGATCGTGGTTCTCTGGCCAGTAAGCGCCTCCATAGGCACTGGACCTGCCATCGCCTGGGTTGGCACGAAAAGGTGGTCTCGAGGCATGTTGTGGTGCCGGATAAGTTTCCGCTCCTCGACGTCAACTTCCCATGCATCGGGGATGTCCTGCTTCTTGACTTCTTCCGGCATCCGCTTCAGAGGGGGTAGTCCTTCAAGTCGCCGGTTTTGGTTGACAGTCTGCAGGGTCTGCCAACGGATCACCGCCTCGCTCACTTGCTGTCTCGAGGGTGATCGGCTTCGGTTGGTCGCTCTCTTGTCCTTCTCCTGCTGCCGGACCCTGTCTGCCCACTCATCGGCCGCGTCTTCCAAGGTTTGCTCCCACTCGGCTGGCCGTTGGGCTTGTGCTCCGGCTGTTGCAGGGCTTGACGCTCCTTCCGGCCTGTCTGGGAGGCCTTCATCCCACTCTGGTGGCCTTGGCCCAGTAGCGTCCACGAAGCGGCTGAGGCCACGCATCACGTCTTGGACAGGGAGCGTCACCACGGAACCTCTCTCCAGAAGTTCGGTCACCACTTCTTGTTCCGATGCCATCCGAAGCTGTTCCGGCGCACATCTCCAAAGCGACTTTCCCATGAGTACCCAGATCACTGAGACCCGGCCCTCTGGTTGAACAGGAGGCTCCAACATTGCCACCCGTCCGGGTCCAATGAACCGTGGCTCCGGGTTGATGTTCAGGGTGTCCTTGGCCCGGCGCGCCTTCAAAGTCACACCCAGTCGCCCACCTGGTAGTCGACAAGGGGTCGCGGTGCTGCATTGTGAAGGCGGGTCCACGTTTCGCGGGCCAGCTCCTGGCGGTGAATCTCCTCCGCCTTGTCGCGCCACCTCTGCATCTCCCAGAACTCGGTTGGTCGTTCCCCTTGGGCTCGGTTCACAGTGAGCGGATCCACGGTCTTTCCCCAGGCAGAGGGATTACTGCCATACGCCCACTGGATCGGCGTGTATCCCTTGACAGTTTCCACATTGTTCTGGGCCGCTGCCGCCAGGTGTCCGCATAGCCCCACTGGCATATTGGGGTCCTCGTTTCGTAGTCGCTTCATGGTCTTCTTCATCGCCTTGACCGCGCTCTCGACCGCTCCATTTTGCCAGTGTGCTTCCCCTGGCGTCGTAGCCAGGCCACAGCCCACGGTTCCGCAGAATTCTGCAAACTTGCCTTGGGACAGCGAGCTCTGGGGGTCCGTCATGATCCATTCTGGCTTTGGTCGGTGATGTAGCCAGCTGCTGGCGAACTTTTCCACCAGCTTGTCTCCAGAGTCAGTTCCCGACTCGCTCATAGCGCCCTCCCAGAGCACTTCAATGGCCGTGAACCTCATCACCATGTCAATCATCAGGAGATAGCGGGCCTTCCTTCGCTGTTGTGGGAAGACCAATTCCATCACGTCCAGTCCCAGCATCTGCCACGGTTGAGGCTTCGTTCCCAAGCTGTGCGGCACAATAAGCTGTTCGCCGCGCTTGGTCTCCAGACAGGCTTGGCAGTGCAGGTTGAGGGCGATGTTCACCACCCACGACGGTAGCCCTCGGTCTCGACACAGTCGGGCCAGTGCCCGGTTCGAAGGGTGTCCGGCAGCCTTGTGGAGTCTGGTCAACATACTCTTCGCTCGCTCCTTCATCTCAGCCGATACTTGGGCCGGCTCCTCCACGGCTGCCACCATCTCGGGGTCGCCCTCGATCTCCCGGGTCACGGCGAAAACTTGTGGGGCATCGTCCTTCTGTCGTTCCTGGACGTATTGGCCTTTCCAAAAACGGGCCAGCTTCTCCACCAGCATGTTCGGGTAGGCGCCGGAATCCAGGCGTCGCCTCTCATCGTCACTCAGGCTGCCGAAATCGGCATGCTCATGCTGGTCATCACAGTGTTGGTGAAACGTACGGTGGAAGTCGGCGTCGTTGCTGAGCACCAACCACCGCTTCCGGACCGGACGACCGGCGTCATCCTTTAGGCCGACCATGCATCCGTCGATTGACGTATGGTACACGTTCCCGGAAAGCTTCTTTATGATCGTCTCCTTCAGGTACCGCATAGGTCTCGAAGAGAGTGAGGTGATCGCCCGGGCCGGCATCTCAACGTACACCTTGGTCCGGCCGCTCGTTTCCTTCAAGGTCCTCTCGATCAACACGTTCAGGTTCTCGAGCTGCCGGTTCACCTTGTTCTTCTTCTTCTTCTTGAGTGCCTCGGCCTCGCTGGCGCTCTTCGGGGGCGGTCCCTCGAGCACCACTGATGTGGAGCACCACATTCTCCACGGCCTTTCCTTCACCATCTCGTCAATCAGGCGGTTCAGGTCATCCGCCTTGCCCAGGTCATACCCGGTCCCAAGCGTCTTACTGCGAACCTGCATTCCTCGGTGTTCACAGGCGCTTCCCAAGTTGCCTTCGTTTCGGCACGCGACTTCCCAGAACGTCAGGGGTCGCAGGGCTGCCAAAATGGCTGCCGTATCGAATTCCTGCGCCGCACTAAGCAGCGTTTCCTTCTGGTCGGCCGAGAGCTCCTTCTCGTCTTGTATCCACTCCAGCTCCATGAAGTCGTCGGAGTCTTCTGTAGTGGACGCTCGGGACCTCGGATCGGGATGCAGCTCCCTTGAGGATGGGTCGCTTGCGGCTTCCTCCATAGGGCTGCCCTCCTCGTCCTTCACCGGGTCCTTCTCGGCCGACCCCTCGCTCTTGGCGCCCACACTTGGGCTCACTTCTTCTCCTTGGCCGGTCCCTTGGACCGTTCCTTCGGCGGCTCCTTCGGCTCCTCGGACTCCTGGAGACCGTCCTCTCGAGGCTGCGTCACCCTCTCGAAGCCCTCGTCGTTGCTCTCCTCCTCCTCCATCTCTTCCTTCTCCCGCGCTCGACGCGGGTGTGGTCGGAACGTAGTTGTCGGAGGGGCCTTCGACTTTGGCTTCCCGTGGAGGAGACGCTTCTCCTTGGCCACTATCGTGATCATGCTCTTCACATCCTTGGCCTCGAGAGTCTCCGGGTCGCGTCCGTCGGCTCGCAGCCGATCCAGAGCCTCGGTCACGTTCATCGGGAGGCTCACGTGGGTGTACTCCGCGGGCGCGTCCTTGGCCGGGGTGTACTTGCTGCGGTAGGCGCAGACCTGACATTCGGCCCACTTTCCAAAACGGTTCCCTCCATTGGCGAACCGGTGGCGTCCGCGGCATGGCCAGGTGTCGAGGTTGGAACGAGGATCGCGATCGTCCCCTTTCATCTCTCGGGTCTGATCGTACTCCGTCCTGGCTCCTCCGCGGCTCTTCGCGCCCTTGGCGCGGGTCGTAGTGGTTCCTTCGGCCATAGTTTCCTGAATCGCCTCGCGGACGGCCTTCTTCACCTCGGCCTTCATCTCGTCGGTGAGCGTACTCCCGGAAGCCGCCATGGTCGCGGGGGCGAAGTCGCACAGGTGAATTCGGGGCCCTTCCGCGCAATCGCTGGGAGTTCACGTGCTAGCTCAGATTAGGTATCCTTCTCAATGTTGGCAGCCGGAGATCGAATGTGTGACTAGGCGGTCTGCTTGTATGCTTTTGCTCATGATGCGTAGGCAATGACCTTGAACTGCGAATGTGCGAGTGTGCAGAAAACCTTAAATCGTAAAAAAAAACCCTAACCCCTAAAACCCAATAAATAACAGCAGCTTGTGTCAAAATATTCGGTGTGGTCAGGTCTTTGCCTGCTGGCAAGGGAGGGGATGAAGATGGTTCTGAGACGCGGGATTGACTGACTCGATTGAATAGATTGTAGTTGCCAAGGGACGATATCGTTTATTTCATTTGATCTTTCGGCGCAGACCTCGACGTGCCGAGCCTTTTGCTTGCATTCCTGTGTGGCATGAGCATGATGTGTCGACTTGGTAGCCCACTAGCACAGGCAACAGTGCACATGCATTCAAGAGATTTGCACATGACAGCAAGTTTGTGGTATGATGGCGTGCAGCCGGATGCTTTTGCCAGAGGAGGCACGGGCTGCTGCTGCAAGTGCATGATTCGCTTCTGATCGGTTGTGGATGCAGTGATTGAGCATCGCTTGGAGCCTTTCCTGAACTGGCTATCCGGGTTCAAGTGAGGATTGAAGCATGAAGCATGGTCGTTGCAGGTCACGGGACGAATCATAGTCAGCATTCATAGGCGACATGCCGAAGAAGGGCTCATTGTCGTCTGATGGCCCTCGCGAGGCGAGGGAGAGGCCCAGGGCTCATTTCGCATCCTCGGATTGCCTGCGTACATTTTGGTGAGTGTACATAATATAATTTCCGGGCCGAGGTCGGCATCGATTTGGGCGACTTCATGGTTGCCGTCCCGGCCGCATGGTGGGGCTCTCTTTCGGAGGAGAGGCCTGGGCTTCAGGGCAGTCGCACACGCTGGAAGTGCTACGCAAGTTCATTGGCTTGAGGAAGGCGGAGTTCAAGATGCAGATGAAGGAGAGCAGGGGCCAGACCGGAAAGGCTGGACTTTGCAACATGTAATTAAATTTGTTGCTATTTGTCTGAAGTTCTTGTATTGATGCTGCGAGGTTTTGATCGCTGCGTGCGAATGCGAAGCCCCGCCCGATGAGTACACGTTCGAGAGTGGCACAGGACCGTATTGTAGTGCTCATGTGGGAGCACCGTTTGCACTCCATGACTCCATCGTGCAGGATCGGGCACATCGCAGCCAAGTGAAGGGCCGAAGGATGAGAAGAAGGATGAGAAGAAGGGGGACTGATGGATGCCGGGCTTAGGGGTGATTAAACTTTACGTATTAACTCATAGGCTCATAGGGTCATAGGGGTCCATAATTGAGGGGTCCATCGGGGTCAATATCCCATCTCAGACGGGAGACTGGACTGGGGCCGGGGTGATTTTAAAACATAATATTACTGGGCCGGGCTTGGGGTCCAGCAGCAAACATGCACTCTAAACAATACATAACACATCGAATGTGTGCTGCACTTCCGGCCGGGCTTTCAGTCTCCTGTGGCGTAGGATGAAGCCGCTGCGATCTTCCGTGCTGGTGAAATGAAAACTGCCTGGTTTTCTGATCGTTGTGTGGCTGTGCATTTTGTGTCTGGTTGTGCTCCCCTTCGGTTGCAGGCCGGGATTTGCGCAACACCATTCGTCGCCGGGCTCTCGGATTAGACACTTCGGTATTTTGAGATTTCTGGACTTTGAATTGGTTCGGGATTCTTTGGGGCCGGCATGTTGTGTTGTCCTGAACAGACATGTTCGTGATGCTCATTTTGTGCCATGCTGTCCTTTTGATGGGCGTTGGGCCCTTTGCTCCCTGCCCCCAATCCATTACCCTTTGCCTGTCGAGGTTGGGATTGGGCCGCAAAGGCTTCGCTTCCGAGTCTGAGGCCGAGCACCAGTCCAGTGGTTTAGTTAGTTGGGTGCTTAGTCAGTTTGGTTTTCACATTGTGAGCGAGGCATATGTGCAGGCATGTTGGTTCGGTTCTGTTTTTGCTATGCAGACTTGCCATGCCACGACTCCTAAAAGCCGCTACCATGCGCAGTACTTTAGCCACGTGGCCCAGGTTGCTCCGTCTTCGCTTGTCGACGATGATCCGATGCCGAGGCCCCCCTTTCCGAAAAGTATTGGCAAACAGTTTGATCGCTTCATGCCCATTATTAGAATTATGATTGCCACCTCTCGTATCGCTCCCAGTGTCTGTGTGTGATCTTTTAGCAGGCTCTCTTGAGTAAGCTGCTTCTTGTTCTCGTCGCAATATTGCACCAGGGAGCATGCATCGGAGAGGAGATTCAACCGCAAATGGCAAAGCTTGGGTGAGTGTATTCGTGTAAGTGCTGTGCTACACATAGCCCTATTTCTTGATTCAACACGCTTTCTGGAGGTGCGTGGCGACAACGGCCACTTTGATGTGGCCGCTGGCTTGGTCACACCTAGGGGTTTTTCTCGCTCGGGAGTCCGGGTTTTGGTTCTGGGATGGTGGGCCGATGCTCGTTGGATCACTCTTGGGACTGGCTGTTTCGGGCCGGATGGTCACTGCACTGCAGATAGGGAACTGATAGGCAATTTGTCCCTTTGCCAGTTTTGTTCGAAGGTTGGCTTGTGTGCGCGGATTCATTCATGCTGTTAAAACATACGACATCAGAGCAGCTGTGCGGAATCCTAGATTCCCAGAATAGATCAAAGAGCAGCCCGCAAATCCGAATTTTTGAAATTCAACCCTCCTCACGTCTGTGCTCTCAACGGCCTGCTTACGGCTGTGGCGCTGAAAACTCTGGAGGCAGGGATTTCTGATCTAGGTATGTTCGTGCTATTGAATCTTCAAGCATGCTGGCTAGGGCTATTCTAGATCTTGGAGCTTCTTCACTGCAGATGCAAGGCATTGTCATGTTAACCTGCCACGCGCATGCATTCCCAGTGTAGCATGAGACATGGCCGAACGTATGGCTGTTGTTCTGATCCCTGGGCAGCAACTGCTTGCTTTGTTCGTCCTTGGCCAGGTGCTGGCCTTCTTCTGGTTTTCTGGACTTCTCATTTCGGCTGGGGCCTGGGCTTCCGGACTGTCGTGCCGACTTCTGTTCCAGGGAACTCAGGATTGTGAAATGGAAACCTTTCCATCTCCATTTCCTTGCATGCATGTCTGACCGCGCTTTCACAACTCCTGTTTGACCGTTGTTCGCTGCTAGGTTCCACAATACGTATCTAATCTAGGCGGCATTCGCTGTGGACCTGGTGCTTGCTCTCAGGCTTTCTGATATCACTGACATCTGCTACGATTCGATCGTCTTTGCCTCCGGAGGCCTCCAGTTTCTGGCTGCACAGTGAATTATTTCGAAGTGCGGAGGAGTATTATTCCCTAGTCGGCTGTGATTGGAATTCCTGCTGCTTTCTGATTCTGTGCGGTGGTCAAGGTTCGTTGTCCCCGTACTCACAGATGTGCGATGGTGTAAGTTAGTTTCAGGAGCTGGTATGCTAGTTCGGGTCATAATGTGCGCCGAATTCGAACAGCTGGACTGAGAGGCATGTTTGGAATTCAACGACTAGGTTGAGAACATCCGGAGTCCTCGCATCCAGCAGCATAAGATATCCAAGCTAGACTTCCATTGCGTTCGAAGCCTCGATAAATGCACTTGAGTCGTTGATGAGTTGAGTCCAGACTACTCTGGTATCAAATTACGACAAGCCCATACCGATACCAGTTGCAGTATTTCTGCGAACATCCACATGTGGCCGAAAACAATATAACGAATCCAGCCCAGATGATAACTTCTTGATGAATCCATGCATTTCAGTTCAGACCTCAACTAAAAGCACACAAACCTGGAATGATACTTGCACGGATGCATGTGCCAGCCCTTGAAATTGCATGTGTCTGGCAGTCTGGCTGCGGCTGGGTGTCGAACATGAAAGTCTTAGTGTGACTGTGGTAACACAGCCAATGCAGATTTCCACGGGTAGGTTGCGAAAATCCAAACCCGTGGTCGTAACCAATATATGGAATCTAGGCCAGATGCGTTTTCCAGGCCCCGAAAAACGCATCCGTGTCGGTCTTGGCACGATTACGAACAGAGCTGGTATGGCAGCTGCAAAGCAAGCCGGATGCATTTACCAGGCCTCGGAAAACGCATCCGTGTCGGTTTTGACTAGGACAAGAATAGCTTGATGTGTTCTAAAGAGATTTGAATACCATAAACCCAAAGCAAGTGCAGATTTCCACGGGTAGATTGCGAAAATCCACACGTGTGGCTGTAAAGAACATAGGGAATCCAGGCCAGATGCGTTTTCCAGGCCCCGAAAAACGCATCCGTGTCGGTCTTGGCACCATTACGCACAGAGCTGGAATGGCAGCTGCAAAGCAAGCCGGATGCATTTACCGGGCCTTGGAAAACGCATCTGTGTCGGTTTGGACCAGGATAGCTTGATGTGTGCTAAAGAGATTTGAATACCATAAACCCAAAGCAAAAGCAGATTTCCACGGGTAGATTGCGAAAATCCACACGTGTGGCGGTAAAGAACATAGGGAATCCATGCCAGATGCGTTTTCCAGGCCCCGAAAAACGCATCCGTGTCGGTCTTGGCACCATTACGCACAGAGCTGGAATGGCAGCTGCAAAGCAAGCCGGATGCATTTACCAGGCCTTGGTAAACGCATCTGTGTCGGTTTGGACCAGGATAGCTTGATGTGTGCTAAAGAGATTTGAATACCATAAACCCAAAGCAAATGCAGGTTTCCACGGGTAGATTGCGAAAATCCATACGTGTGGCTGTAAAGAACATAGGGAATCCAGGCCAGATGCGTTTTCCAGGCCCCGAAAAAAACATCCGTGTCGGTCTTGGCACCATTACGCACAGAGCTGGAATGGAAGCTGCAAAGCAAGCCGGATGCATGTACCACGCCTTGGAAAAGGCAAGCCGAATGCATTTACCAGGCCTTGGAAAACGCATCCGTGTCGTTTTTGACCCAGAGGTAGCTTGATGTGTGCTAAAGAGATTTGAATACCATAAACCCAAAGCAAATGCGGATTTCCACGAGTAGATTGCTAAAATCCACACGTGTGGCTGTAAAGAACATAGGGAATCCAGGCCAGATGCGTTTTCCAGGCCCCGAAAAACGCATCCGTGTCGGTCTTGGCACCATTACGCACAGAGCTGGAATGGAAGCTGCAAAGCAAGCCGGATGCATTTACCAGGCCTTGGAAAACGCATCTGTGTCGGTTTGGACCAGGATAGCTTGATGTGTGCTCAAGAGATCTGAATACCATGAACCCAAAGCAAAAGCAGATTTCCACGGGTAGATTGCGAAAATCCACACGTGCGGCTGTAAAGAACATAGGGAATCCATGCCAGATGCGTTTTCCAGGCCCCGAAAAACGCATCCGTGTCGGTCTTGGCACCATTACGCACAGAGCTGGAATGGCAGCTGCAAAGCAAGCCGGATGCATTTACCAGGCCTTGGAAAACGCATCTGTGTCGGTTTGGACCAGGATAGCTTGATGTGTGCTGAAGAGATTTGAATACCATAAACCCAAAGCAAATGCAGATTTCCACGGGTAGATTGCGAAAATCCACACGTGTGGCTGTAAAGAACATAGGGAATCCAGGCCAGATGCGTTTTCCAGGCCCCGAAAAACGCATCCGTGTCGGTCTTGGCACCATTACGCACAGAGCTGGAATGGCAGCTGCAAAGCAAGCCGGATGCATTTACCAGGCCTTGGAAAACGCATCTGTGTCGGTTTGGACCAGGATAGCTTGATGTGTGCTCAAGAGATCTGAATACCATGAACCCAAAGCAAAAGCAGATTTCGACGGGTACATTGGGGATCCAGGCCAGATGCGTTTTCCAGGCCCCGAAAAACGCATCTGTGTCGGTCATGGTACGAGAATGCACAGAGCTGGAATGGTAGCTGCAAGCCAAGCCGAATGCATTTACCAGGCCTTGGGAAACGCATCCGTGTCGGTTTTGACTAGGACAAGAATAGCTTGATGTGTTCTAAAGAGATTTGAATACCATAAACCCAAAGCAAGTGCAGATTTCCACGGGTAGATTGCGAAAATCCACACGTGTGGCTGTCAAGAACATAGGGAATCCAGGCCAGATGCGTTTTCCAGGCCCCGAAAAACGCATCCGTGTCGGTCCTGGAACGATAACACAGAGAGCTGGAATGGCAGCTGCAAGGCAAGCCGGATGCATTTACCAGCCCTTGGAAAACGCATCTGTGCCGGGTTGGACCAGGAAAGCTTGATGTGTGCCAAAGAAATCTGAATAGCAGAAACTCCAAGCAGACGTAGATGTCCTCTGCTAGTTTGCGAAAACCCACACGTGTGGTCGAAACCAATCCTTCTGGCCTTTGCTGGGAGGTGGCAGCATGACAAGGACGCTGAAGAAGAATGCGTCTTCGGGCGGCCGACCCTCTGCAACTTTGCTTCATTTTTGTTTCGGTTTGGTGGCTGCAGGTCTTCTCCTGTCTTTGCCAAATTGCCAAGGCAGGGACGACGAAGGACGTCGAATGGAAGGGTCGCTACGGTGGCCAGAACAGAAACGCCATCTCACAGATGGCGATTCTGCCGACGTCGAACGAGCCCATGATCCCAGCGGCCTTGTTCAAGAAGCTCAGCAAGGACCCGAGCAACAGCCGGTAATTCTGGAGTGTCCTTTGCCTTTCATTGCCAAGGGTCCCCAGCTCATCTGTGTAGGACATCTTGGACCGACTGCACAAGGAACGAAGGAGTCCGAACTACAAGGATGAGCTCCACTCGGGCAGATCCGAAAAAGAGAATGACCAGCCGATCAGTCTTTCTGAGGAAGGCAGCAGAACTCTTCACCAAGCTGCCGAGGTCTGCTTGTATTGGTGCCATGCAGTAGTAGCCGCTGTGTGTGTGTCTGGTGTGTGTCGCAGAGGGCTTGTGTGCCACGCTGGCCATTCTGCACTCCTGCTTTGATCCGTGTCCTTTGGGTCTGCTGCTCTGGCATTGGTTTGGTCGTGCTCTGGCAGGAGTACCTGAACTCCATGCTGGTGCGGGCTTGCATGGCGACGCTTCACGCCAAACGCATCACCACAACGGTGGCCGACCTTCGCTTCGTCATCCAGCTCGACCAGATGAGCACCGGGCAGGGCATTTCGGATCCCTCGCGGCATCAGGTTCCTGTTCGTCGTATTCGTCAAAAGCGGAAAAGCCCGTGACATCCTTCTCCTGAAGCTCTTGCCGAAAAGGCCTTGGTATCAGGGTTTAGATAAGAGCATGAGGGTGCAGCTGCCAATCCTTAGCGGCGATCTCGCCCAGTCCGTGAATTTCTTGATTGCCATGATGTCGTGGGGTTGGGATTGAGCTGGTTTGTGCCGACTTCAGACAGTCTCCACTCCTCTTCTGCATCCCGTTGTCCTTCTCTTTTGCCTGCATTCAGCCAAAACTGGAAGGTGGATCGGTGGATGAGTTGCAGATGCTGGGGCTCGCCGTGGCTCGCCACCCTTTGCCTTGGACGGCCACGATTTTGTGTTCTTTTGCTGATTGCACAAGGCAGCATGACGTCTTTCCTAGTCATATCACGTAGCAAAAAGGCTCTCGCGGGAGTTTGTGCAGTAAGCCAGTGACTGCAGACATGCAAAAGCCAGTGAGTCTGCAATGTGAGGGAAGGAAAAGGGTCTTTTGAATGATATTGCCACTCTGCTGTGTCAGCAGTTTCCTCGCAAAAGGCCTTATGCTTGCTCGCTTGCGCCTTGTCGAACATCAGGTCCGACTCATCGCTTCCGCTGGAGCCTCTGCTGTCGGCTGTCTTCCTCGAAGCCAGAGTTTGTGTTGCCACGGTCACACCGCTGAATCATGTCTAGAACTACGCTGAGATGCACTGATGCAGCACGTCACGCTGATTCCTGGGGCAGTTCTTCTTTTCATCCGTTGATGCGTTCAGCTGCAGTAATACAAGGGCTTTCAAAGCATGGCGGCCGGTGCTACATGACATTCATGAAGGAGCATTTCCAAGACTGCGCGGCATAGGGCATCAAGAATGTCAGAATGCACGGCGACGTTCACTTGCTTCGCTAGCAGTGATCTGCTTCTACATGATTCTAAATTTTCGTCTGAGCGCTCCTGGATCCTGTAGTAGTGTGTGGGACACTGCTGGAGCCATGCTGCGCCGGCAGAACACACAGCAGTCCATTGCATCCACGTCTTCCCAGCAGGCCTCGCCCCAGAAGTCCCAAGACCCCATGTCGCAGATGTTGGACAGTTGTTTGGACAACATGAAGGCCGGGCTGCATTGTTTCTGACATGGTTCAGGCAGTGCAAACTATGTGGTTGCTGCTGTGGTGCTGCCTTTCCACTTGTTTGTGTTTTGATACGAAGGGTTTATGGTGCAGGAAAGCATGGCCAAGAGCATCTTGGGCAAGAATGCCAAGAAGAAGGACAAGAAGAAGAAAAAGAAAGCGTCCTCCGACTCTGACTCGAAAGAGGCTTCCGAGGAAGAGTTGCCAGAGCATGAGGTGGAGCGGCAGCTGGGTATCATCTTGGGTTTGAAGGGCAGGGCGCTCAAGCTGAAGTCAGTCCAGAAGTACGAAGACATGCTGTGTGATCTTGGGTTGCACTTATCTTCTGCTGTATCTATAGCGGTCTCGGTGACTGCATGTTCTATGCAAAGCAGGGCTTTTGTGTGTTCCGAAGCATTGAGGAGCAAGTGTGCTACATCCTTGCCGAGAGCCACAAGGATATCGGGTGTCTCACGGTTCTCGACCTCTGTGAACTCGGAGGTGAACACAAGACACTGGCTCTGAAGCACGAGGCCGCATGCAAGCTGCCAGCCAGGAAGAGGAAACAAGCCGATGCACAGGACAGAGAATCCTTCGAACGAGCTCAGAAGCTCGTTTCATGGTCGGATTCTCGTTGGAAGGATCGCCTCATGCAGCTCTTCGAGTTCCTTTCCTGTACTGATCCGAGCGTCTTGTGCATTTCTCGTTTTTCTTTGCTTCCATTCGCTGATTCATTCTGAAGTGTACTTCGTCTCAGGCTTTTGGTTGGGAAGTCACGGAAGACAACCGTGGTGGGCTTCGACACCATCGCACAGCTCCGCCAAAGCATCCTTCCCAGGATCAAGGACAGGGTGAAGTCCGGCGAGGCTGAATTCAAGACGCAGCTCCTGGATCTGCTCGCCAATTTGAAGAACGATGCAAGGACAGACCTGGGGAAAATGGAGCAGAAAATCCTTGATTCTCTCGAGAACACCAAAGACATCGCCAAGAAGCCGAGGAAGGAGAAGGACGAGGGCAAGGCTGGGAACTCCGCCGTCTTCGACAAGTATCGGAAATCAAAGACTAAGCCCATCCCAGACGAGGACAGCACAGACTGTGAGAAAAGCGAGGCCAATGATTCCGAGGCGACACAGGTGATGAAGGGCAAGCCTGCAGCGAACGAAGCAGAGTCCTCGGGCGAGGAAGGGAGTGCTCCCCAGCGGGGTGCTGTGCGTGATTGCCGACGCCGGCTTTTCGAGGGAGACGATGATGATTTGTTCGCCGGCGGGAAGTTCGGTGAAGCAGCTCTTGAGGATGGCAAGCCTGGCCAGCCTGAGCCTAAGCCGGGCGACGGAGAGCAGAACAAAGCAAAGATCGGCAACGACGAGGAGAAAAAGGTGGAGCCGGCACCGGGGGCGCAGGCCCGTGGAAGTCCACCCATTGTCAAATCAGCTATGGTGCCGTATGTGGATTCGGAGGCAGGTTTCAAGTCGAATGCCGCACCTGTCCTGAACACGGCCCCAGAACGTGCCGAAGCTCCCGTGAACCTTGAGCTGATGGAGATGTTGTCTGAGGTCGTTTCTGCCCACCTTCCTCGGGAGCAGGTGTCTTGGTTGGAGGGTGGTTGTTTTCTCCACGGTGTGCAAACCCGAACACCTGGGTCAGGTGTTCGGGTTTAGAGTTTGTGCTTGAACTGAGGACGCTGCTGCTTTCTTCGATCTCCTATCTGCCTTGGGCTGCACAGATCCAGTGAGCCTCCTGTCCAAGCTGGACAACTTTGTCGCTAAGAACCATGCCAATTTCTTCATTGCCACTTCGGCCTCCCGACAGAAATTCCAGCGGCTGAGCTTCTCCCAAAAGCTGGCCGTTACCAATTCGATCAAGACCGTCATCGACAGCAAGGATAACTGAGTCATGCCGACCACTTTCCTCTCCTTTCTCGAATCCTGTTCATATTTCCTCCCGGCTATGTGTCTGTCAGGACATGTACAGAGCGGTCCTGGATGCAATGGAGGATGCAGCTGGCTTTGACGACGAGGCCGGCCACTTGGACCACGTGCCTCATCTTGTACTGCCTATGTTTCTGGGTTGCGGCGCTTGGGATGCTTGGGAACCCAGGAAATTTGGTTTCGGAGACCTCTCTCTCCTCTTTCACAGGTCGGCGGCCCGACGGCCCAGGACCTTCGGCATCCTCTCGGTGCTGAGTGACTGACGGCTGGACTGTTAAGTTTTGACTTTCGCGCATTCGGGAGTTTCAACGCACTCTCTCAGTTTTGGATAGCTCGCTCAGGAATATTTAGATTAATGCTGGTCGCAAAAAAAAATTGGGAAAACCACGTCACTTGGAGGAATGTGATGTATGTGAACACACAGAAAACGCATCATGTATCCTTCTCCGCGAGTGATAGTTCTCTCAGAATCCACAGAATTTTTTTGTGGTGAATTTCTCAGCCCGCGGCCGAGGTCACCTTTGCAGCGGAGGAGTGACCGAGCTGCGGCAGGCCCGAACACAGAGTAAACCAAAGCTTCGAGTGTGCGTCTTCTGCGAATATTCATGCAGCTTGACCTTGGTACGTGATTTGGAGTTTGCTGGTGAGTTTTGCAGGTGGGCCCTGCTGCTCATTCCGATCGGTGCGGCAGCCGTGGGCCCGGAGCTTCAGCTCCTAGATTTGTCGGACTGCAAGCAGGCTTTCTTCCTTGTGGGTGCCTGACCATGACACCATGACTAGAACACACGTGTGTCGATGTGTCGTTGTCTTTTGCACGCTTGTGTCTATATCTGTACTTGATGGTAGATATCGCACACCCATTGACTATCTTGTGGTTTCAGTATTTCTTGCCACGGTTCTGTATGGCTGCTGATCTTCGCACTTTGGTATTGCTGCTTGCTAGGCCACTAGGCTGCAAAGGATGTTCTTCAGCAACAGATGCATTCCGATCGTGTCGCTGCATTTGCTGCTTCTGTCCGATTGAGAAGGTCGTGTAATTCTGCTCCCAAGAACCACAGTCATGGAACCAACATAGGGGTCAACAGCACGACTGCTTCCGCCAGTGCTGTGCTCTGAACCGTGATTTGTCTGTAGTAGACTCCGGGAATCAGTCGAGGTCTCTCCCAATCATTGCTGCTACAGGGTCCCACCTGCAGTCTTCTGCCACAGCGGAGATACACGAACCGAGTGAGACTGTCCTTTATGCCGACATAAAAAAAAACCTTCAGGTGCCAGTGTCAACACACGTTCCGGGGCTTCCGGCTCCTGGCCATCAACCGTGGCGGTGTGCCAGGCTGGTTGCACTTCGTGCACATTTTGCTGGGCAACCCAAGTCCAGAAACAAATCAGAGTTTACCTCACCCAAGTTGTGTTTGAAAGGTTCGCGGCTTTGTTGCTGGAGTTCGAATGCAGCCGGCTTGTTCGGAACTTGGATTCAGCTTTGCTCCAGGCCTGCGTCGGCACACTGCAGCATGGCATGTCTTGATTTACCCGGTTCAGAGCAAGTTGCTTTTCAAGAAACCACCTGCTAGCTCGAAGTGTGCATGGCCAGTCCTAGGCCCTGGCTGTGGTCTGGCACATGGGCCGAGCTGAGGCTGACTTGCTTGGAATTCCAGGGTTGTGCTGCTCACGGGGATGGGCTTGGTGTTTTGGGGGTCATCGCATGTGCTGCTCGTGCTGCTTAGGCCTCGTTTGTTCGCAATAAGCTGACACGCATGCTCTTCTGTCAGGTCGCCGACAATGGTCAGATCGTCAGGATGCCCAGCGGGCACTTTTGCACATGGTTTGCTTTGCTGATTGAGCCTGAGATTATCTGACTACAGTGCAGGAACCAGACAAGGATATTCGAACATTGGTAGAGGTTCCTCGATATCGGCCCTTGAGTCAAGTGTCATCGTCAGCTCGCATTTCGAGGCTTCCGGCTCCTTGCCTTTGACCGTGCCGGTGTGCCAGGCTGGGTGCACTTGGGCTACGTTTTGAATAAGGTCCTGGTCCAGAATCTTCGGAACAGAAATCGCTGGAGTCGTTTGTCCAAGGGTTGGAAGATTTGCTCCTGGAGTTTGAGTGCAGCCAGACTGCTTGGGACTCGATGCCGGCTTTGTTCCGGGTCTGTGTCGGCAGACTGCAGTATCTGTTGGCTTTGACTGAGAAGAGCCGCTTGCCGTTGAGAATGATGGCTGTTGTTGGCAAACGTATTTATTCCCAGGCCCATGCCCTAGCCGTCGACGGACGGTGTCGAGTTGACCTTTGTTGGCCTTGTTGCTGGGGTCATGGCACACACAGCTGTGGGCATCGTTGCACACAGTCTCCATGGCTTGCCTTTGCCGAATCTTCTGACAGGTTTGGGACAAAGAGCTCGTTCAGGCTGCCCAGCAGTCGGTTTTGGAGGGGGTTTGTGGTTTCAGCCTCAGCTTATATCTGCGCCAGAGTGCCAGAGGGCAACATGAGAAGAATTGGCGGAGATTCGTAGCAGTGAAGACTTCGTACTGTACCCCCCCGCGAGTGCTATGCCTTGCCCGGCTTGCTCGCTTGCTCCCTGCTTAATATTTACCGCCCAGGAGTTGTGGTCGTTGCTGCCGCCAGCCAGGCCCACACCGCCATCGGGTCATAGCGCCTGAAGCCTGTCAGCGTGCCTGAAGTTTGCTGTTTGTTTCGTGTTGTTGTATCTGTGCACAAGCTTTGTTATTGTTCTTGGCATAGAGTAGAGGAAGTTGGTTCAGGTAGTTCGTGGATGTAACCACTTTTGTGGTTGGGCTAGTTGAAATGAGTCTGCTCACACACGTGGATAGCCTTTGCAACACACGAGGCTACTTTTCTCTATCTAAGAGGATGGGCCTCCTCAGCCACGGAGTTGATGTGTGTGTCTGTGTGTGTGTAAGTGCAACTTGGGTGCATTTGCACGGGTGGTTGGTTTGGGCCTCGAGGGACTGCTGGAGCCACTCAGGGGTCCTCGTTGTCCAAAGAGGCAATTGAACCTGGGTTTTGTTGGCGCAAGATTTGCTTTTGTGTTCTTTCCCGGGCTGCTCTCTGCCAGGCATCTCTGCTTTGCATATCCTTCCAGCCACTCTGAGTCTTAACGTCCTGCACTGCTTGAAGTTATCGCCGTCATAGCCCCGTGATCTTGCCCAAACTGTCCCCATAATTTTGTGACTCAGCCCACATTAATTGTCATTAACCTCGGCCTGGGACTGATTCATGTTGCATTGATGCAGGCCTCTTCCGGTGACATCCTGCAGCAGCCAGTCTTGCTGCCGAGTTTTCGGCAATAAAACTCTGCTTCCCTGTTGTGCTGGTGGCAGTCCTTGAAGGGAACAGGGTCCAAGTTCTGAGGCAGGATTCCTTTGAAGAGTGTGTTTGCCAGACGGATGAATTCCTGTAGCCCTGGTCGGCTCTGCATAGGCTACATGTGACAATACAAGGGTGTACATCTGGATGAACAGACTTCCCTTTTGGCCACATGAACAAGTGTGCAGGCACCATTCGAGTGCATGTCAGCAGGCAGTCTTACGCATTCGAGCCAGCTGTGAGAGTACGACGCGGGGAAGTTTTTTGTGTCATGGGCAGTCCAGTGGGCGGTGATTGCCAGCAGTTGCGGCGAAATTTGCTGTAATGGAGACTCTCATGCAAGTCTTGATTGTGCTAATGTACGGGTGTGGTTTTGTAATTCAAGATAACGTCTTTTTCTTCACGCTGGCTGCTTTGGAGCCTTGCTTCAGTCTTGCTGTCTGAGGCCAACATCAAAGATGCCATCTGCCAACTGCTGCAGACAAAGGCGGAACAAGGTGCCGCGACTTTCTTGCGGTGTCTGCAGATGTTCAAAGCAGCAGTGTCCAAGCAAGCCCCTTTGGCAACGCTCGGCAATCAGATTGTTGATGGAGATGTGCTGGAGGACTGCATTTCGGCGGTTCGTGCTGGCGGTGATTTCCCTCTGCCACCTCCCCTGCTTGAGGGCGGCCGTGAGGATAGCGAGTTGGATAAAGAGATTGCTGCCGCTGTGGCAGAGCCTAGTCCTTTAGTCTCTGACGCATTGGAGATGCTTTTCCTACGATTGGAGCCTGACTACTTGACGGTGGTCAAGGCTTGGGCTCAACCTCGCAACTGCACTAGTGGAATGTAAAACATCGTAGATTGCCCATAGTGTAAAAGTTCCGCAACAATGTCAGTCTTGAAGAGGTCCAGCCGACGGCGGAGCGGAATGTGGATGGCTACCAGCATCTGCTGTGTGTGAAAGACGTGTGGAGCCAGTTGAGCATGGCAACCAGCTTTTTTGCCTGGTACTCCAAGAACGAGAGCTCCGGCACACTCAAGCAGCATGCTGATTCCTGGGGGCTCAGTCGCAAGCACATAGTGCGACACGAGAACTACAAAGGCAGTCAAGAAGCTTTCACATGGCCGGGCTTGAAATATGACTGTGTCTCAACCGCCGGCTTCCTGCTTCTGATTGGAACCCTGGCACAGATTCGTGGTTTGGCTGAGAACGTACAGAGCAGATGTGTCAGTCTGCTTCGTCGCATGACGGGACTCCTGGAGTTCTCAGACGGGCTGAAGCTGCTTCCCACTTTGACGTTGGCGGTCCAGGATGGCCAGGTCATGCTCAAGAGCTTTCTCAAGCTCTTCGACCGCGAGCTACGAGCCTCGCTGAAGCAGAGGCCTTTGGTCCTTTTCAAACTCCCTTTTCGTATGCTCGAGCATCATAAGTTAATATGTCTTTAGGCTGAGAATTGGATTTCCTTTCGCGGTTGGGAGCCCCTCCCTTCCGCTTTCTATGATTCAAATCTGTCTTCTCCTGCAGGTGGGAAAACTGCGTCGCTCTGGGCACAAGTCGCAAGAACCTGGGCGGGTACGTCCCTGTTGCAGATGTATGCTGGTTTCTGATGAGACTCCGAGCTGATTCAGATGGCCTTTCTCAGGTCCCAGTCACGAGGCTACAGAAACGCATCTTGCATATCTTGGCCCAGGCTTGGGAGAGCGGCATGTGCGATGGCTCCATACACCTGCGAGATACGCCACCGCGGCAGCAGGAGGAGCCAGGTCAGACGCCATGGTCGTCCGGGTCGCGAACCCGGAACGCGAACTTGGCGAGGCAAGAACTGTTGAAAAGATTCTTGGCCAGGGGCGGAGGCTTCGTGACTGGATTGAGAAATCGCTCCAATTCCGAGATCTGCCCTACAGACCTTGAGCTGCCGGGTACGCTGGGGAAAAGCTTGGGCGCTTGTGCTGCACACCAGTACTTGACCGGCTACTTTCTGGACGCCCGGAGTGCCTTGATGAAGAAGCTTTCCGTGCAGAAGTTTCGACACATGAGCATGTACGAGGATGCTGCGAAGGTCGGCACATACGAGGTATGGGCGTGATAGAAAACAACATCCTGTTTTCATAGTTTTGTTTTAATTTTGGGCAAGTTTGGTTTCGATGCGTTGGTTCAATCCCGTGTGGTCCAGGTGCTTCAAGTGCTGGTGTCCGCGGATGGCTTGATGATCTCCTCGCCCATCAGTTTGCTACCCCAGCTCAAAGAGACCACCGAGAGCAGTGCTGCAGAGAACTTGGCGAAGGCGGCAGAACTGGTGCCGAAGAAGGCATTGCAGGATCTCAAAGGCGCCAAGGCCTCCTGTGGCCCTGCGACTTTGAGTGCACCTGAGAAAGTTGCGACACGTTCCAAGCTCCTTGCAATCAATCATTCGCTCAATGCTCTGATTGATTATCGCCTGGCTGACAGCCTGCCGCCGCATGCTTTTCGGCCCTGCCGGAATGGGGAACGAAGGAGCACCGTTCACTGGAATGGATTGGACTTGCCCTATGTTTGGTCGCCGACAGGGGTGACCTGGCAGACAACCCAGTACCCAGGCTGGCAATCCATCCTGAGGCTGAACTGCTTGCAGGACGAGGGGGACGCAGCCGGAGCGTACCAGATGGCGCAAAATGGGCTGGCGGTGCTTGTCCACCGTGACACTCTACACAAACTACACAGAGAAGAAATTCTCGCTTCGTCAGAGGTGGCAGAGATTGCACTGGCACGCAAGCAGATCAACCTCGTCTTGAAATTCGACCGAGCGCCTTGGGCAACTTCTGCATTTGGGCGTAGGCTGGCCGAAGCCAGAGACCGTGTGGGTGAAATCCCCACTGATCATCCCTTGATTGACATGGTCAGTGCCGGAATCATTTCCGACCTGGGGCTCTCGCCGGATGCTTCACCGGCTCAAGTCAAAGAGGCGATCCTTGCCTTTTGCCGCTCCAAGCGCGGCAGCACTGGTGCAGAGCACAAGACCGGCAGGTGGTGCGACCTGCTGGACTCCTTCCGCCGCTTGAGATCCGAGTGGCATTGCCGCCTGTTCGTGCTTCTATTTGCAATGATCTTGGAAGGAAGAAATCCGTGGAGTGCACTCTCCGAGAGCTTGGACAAGGCTGGCTCGGACGACGATGTTGCTCTGGCTCCCAAGGTCCTTAGGGATCCTTGGCTCCGAAGCTAATTTGTCATATATAAGTTTGGTGCATTACCGAAAATCAGATTGCTGTCCTTCTCATTCGGCATGGTGAAAAAATGCCGTGATTGTCATATTGCTCAGGTCTTGGTGCAGCCTCTCATCCTTGCCTATGGGAAGAGCATCTTTTATTGCCTCCAGCCTTTTCGAAGTTTCCAAGCAGCTGAGGCTGGCGGACTTTGGGGTTGGGTTTTTGGGTGGTTCAGAATAACAGTTCGGATTCATTTTTCAGTTTGAAGGGTGGGATCGGTTTGGCAGATTCCAGGTGCGAGAAGATAAGTCCGTGGAGGGAAGTCTCCGTCTTCGTTCGTACGTGGTCAAGCATTGGCCAGACTTGATCCGGGATACTTTGAAGTCTGCCTTGAGCCCAGAGAGCATCCAAGACTTGATCTGCAATGTCGACGACACCGAGCAGCTCTTGGCAGTGCATTGGAGACACACCATAGCCACAGTTCAGCGATTCTGGGATTATTCTACTCTGTATCAGTTTTTTCCCTGGCGATTTTTCATGCTCCTCGATTGCAATCCCGATGTCGCCAATCGGTGTTTGAAGGAAATGGAGTCAGAGTGGGTTTTTTTGTGTCGAATGGAGGAGAAGTGTCGCGATGCCAGCGACCAGTATCCTCTCAAAGCCGTGCCGCATGTACGATGGCACGTGTATCGTGAGGTTATGACATACTGCCAGGAGAGGCGGTGGCGACTGACTGACGATCTGAAAGACCTGGTGCGAGCTTGGCTAGCTGATCCTTCGAGCACATTGGGCTGCGAAAATTGCTTTCGCAGCCTACGTCTGGGAGAGAGAGGCCAATCTGGAGGCGAAATTGCGCCTGTGCAGCTGCAAACTGCATCGATACAGGCAGTGGCCGAGCGATACGAGAACTTCGAGACCATCTCTCCATCGCCATCTCTTGTGCATTCAGTGCCGATGAAGCAAGTCATCAAGACTTCGATTTTCACCGCGAAGCGCGACACTGCAGCTGACACAGGATTGGAGAACTTCAATGCAATCGCTCGCGAGGCGGCTACCTCGCCTTACCATTTCAATCGCAAAGCCTTAAACGTGTGGTCGACATGCAAGAGGCTGGACGGTGATATGTCCAGAACCTGGGTCACGGAGCTCGCCAGGCCTGCTCAGGTGCCTCGTCCAGGTTTGCGATGTCGTTCTTATTTCATATTACTGCTTTTTTACAATCGATTTCAATATTGGGGTCGCCGAGTTAGTTGAAACCTTTGTTGCTGCTGCTTATTTTGTCCAGGTCTGGCAGTGTCGACAGGACTTGTTTCTCGTGGTGGATGCTCCGTACGTGGTGCTGCGAGTCTGCTCTTTGCTGAGGCAAACGAAGGTGGTCGATGGCCAAAACCATCATGTGGCTGTCATCCCAACCAGTGCTTTTCAGATGAAGGTCGGATTGCCTAAAAATTTGCACATCGCTGCTCCTAATCCATCAGATTGTCTAGGGGTACTAATATGGTTCTTGCAGAGTCGCCTAATCCTAGTAGGTTGCAAGGGCTTGTGCTGGTTGGGTCGCTGACTGCATGCAATAACTGGATTGTCCGAGTGCGAGCGCCGAAATCCCCAGTCTTTCGACAGGCAGTTGCCATTGAGTTTTTGTTCCATGACAATGACCCTGCTAGGATATCAACCCGGCCGACCCCGACGATTGGTTTCTGCTGCCTGCCGAGCCCATGCTGCTGAATGCCAGAGAGATGGTCTTGAAGCTGGGAGATCCGCAACCTATCATCAACTATGCCTTGGAGAACTATGCATGCAGAGCTTTGGCTGTGCATCAGTTTGGTACCCTTGTGGACGGCTGGGCACATTCCAGAGGTTCCAGTTCTGTGTACTTGCTTAGGTAAGAAGGTTAGAAAATGTAGTGTGATAGCCTGCTCGTCCTGTCGATTGCGACTTCTCAGATATCCCCTTGTCGTTGTCTAATCTCCATATGCTTCGCCAGTTGTTTGAACAGTTTTTTATAATTCCAGAGGAGACCGATGCCATATCAGCTGAGGACTTTCTGCCAATGCGTTGCGGATGCTGTGCACTGCTAAAGGGAGTCCTGCCAAAGGCAACATGACGAAGAAAGCAACGTGCGAGCATCTCTTGAAGCACATGGGCTATGACGAGGGCAAAGCAGCGAGCATTCTTGCAACCTTCAAGCAGACGACGAAAGCCACCGAGGAAATGGAAAACGATGATGACATTGATGATCCCGGTGGAAACTCGGCTGTGCTGGGCATGGACACGGTCTGTGAAGCTGAACTCTTGAGCAAGCTGCTCTCGAGGATGGAGAAAAAGGAGACGGATGCAACTGCAGCGCCTCAGAATGACAAGGCTTCTGCCTCTGCACCTCCTTCGAAACGTGCAAAAACTTCGCGGGCCGATGCAGCTCAGCATGGACAGTCGTCGGTGATCCCATGGCCGGCGGAGGAACGTGGATCCAAGGAAGGGGCGGCCTCCATTTTGGAGGTGCCGCCGGGTTGCCGGATTGGTCACAATGCACCCCTTGCTGCATCACCATTCTTGCAAGGATTTCTCCCAGAGGGACAAGTCTGGAGGAATGGAAAAAACAGCATATCCCGAGCTTACAAGCCTGCATCCACAAGTTCGACGGTTTCCATTCGTGTTGCTCGCTCTTACGATCAGGCCAAAGCAGAGGTTTCGGAATGGCTTTGGTCGTGGTGGGAGGCCAAGGGCAAGCCCGGATGCGGTACAGAAGCCGAGACATCCGAGCCACCGGCCCGACCGGCCAAGCAGCAAAAGAAGTGAGCCAAGGTACAAGAGTTGTACTCAGTAATGTGCTACAGTAAGATGCTGTATTTGCAAGGTACTGCTTGACTTGTCTTCGGCTCGCTTCACTTGTGCTGCAATCGCATGCTTCGAAGTCCTGTGCTTGCGAGTTGCAGAAACTTCTTTATCGCATGATCTCTCCCGGTATGTGTGATTTGGCCTTTGGGTCCCGAGGGGAGGTTCTGGCTTCCAGAGTTTAGTGTTGAGGGTTCGGGATGTCGAACAGTTGGAGTGCTTATGTACTGTTGGGCAGGTTTGGCGCTCTTGCAACCCTGAACGCCTCAAACCCTGAACACTGTAACCTTGCATACTTTCAAGTGTGACCACCCTGTACATTAAGTCCACGAAACCTGCTGAAGCCCTCAAACCCTTCACAGCCGTAAAGCTTGGACTTTGTCTCAAACCCATGACCCGAAGCACGAAAAACCGATAGACCATGCCAGGAGAGTGAGCTGCCAACCTTTGAGTGCCGACGCCGTGCTGGGGTGTGATGGCTCTGGGCTTTAAACATGGGGTTTGCAAACAACAATAATTGACAATAATCAATGAACTTGAAACCTCCGCTGGAAAATAGTAGAAGCCCTGGGTTTAGCCATAAGTCGGTTGAATGATTAATTTCTGAGCCCGTGTGCTGCAATCGTTTCACCCTAAAGGGGTGAGAATTTCCGACATTGGGCTGCCGACAAGTTTGCTTCGATCATCAACCCTAGCCTAAGCCCCATTACCCCTACACTAAGCCCCCACCGGACCCTAAAACCTTCCAAAGCTTTGGTTCGACGTCTTTCGCATTGCAGGATTCTCTTCAGGGACTTGCCTGAGCTTCATTTGGACTTCAAGCTGTAGGAATTAAAGACACATAATAATAATTTGGGATGGAGACTTTCTGGCAAAGGAGACCTTTGCCTTTAGTCGCGGACGGTGGCAGCAGAAAGGCTTCTCGAAAACATGCAGTTTCATCAGACTCAGGTCGACCCGGACTTAATTGACTTTATTGGCCCGCAAAACTAAGCCCCAAACTCGAAATCCCACATGGCTCAGGGTTTGTCAGATTTAGAGCATAGGAGTGCTTTCAGGAAACATTTTCTTGTGAAGGACCTCATGGTTCACAGACTTTTCGGGGCCAAATTCTGCAAACCTGCAATGTTACAGGCGCAGGGCATTAAGTCGTGGATTTTAGGGATTGGTGTCAATAATTGTTGAAAGGTTTACGGTGAAGCAGACTTCCCGAAGCTTTTGTAGGACAGCCCGTATCGAAAGCTTTCATTATCTTAATACCGAACGTGAGGGCCAAAACCCTAATCCATAAACCATAAGTCCCAGACTCCAGACCCTAAAGCTTCAGTTCGTTGTTGTAGTGGGGTCTTGTTTAGTTTTCGTTGACTTGTGAGACAGCTGATGGAAAGATTTGGTGGCAAGTCTGCAATCATTTACAATTCTATTCTGTTGTGCAGCAGTCGAGGCCATGCCTGCCAAGGATTTGTGTACGTTACTCCTAAACAAACGATGCTTTTGACGTGCGCCTTGTTGGCCGCTGCTGGCCAGATACAAATTCGCAGCAACCGACCCAATTATGGATCGTCCGGTCTTCGTCCTTTCTTATTTTTTGGCCTCCCTTCAGCAGGTTGCTACTGTATGCCGTTTCCAGAAGCCTTTATAGCAGCCCTACAAGCCTTGAGAAGGCCACGTTACTCGGAGGAAAAAGGCGAATGGGGAGCCGGACCCTAGAGTGAAGGGCTTCGGGAATCGTACCTTCGGCTCCTCCTGGAACTCATGGTGCTGGAGCCAAACATCACAAATTCCAAATCATCCTCCGTCATGCCCATGTACTGTGATTCAGCTGCCTCACTGGAACCTTGTTCCTCAATGCAGAAACCCTCGTCCCATGCCCCATCTTCACAATCATCCCCTTCTAGCTCCAACATGTAGGTTTGATACTCCGGGGGCTGGGTCGAGAACGCTACTCTCTTCCGGGGCATCGTTGTATAGTACATGGCTCGCTTTTGGCTCGCACTCTTAGGCACCCACCTGTAGGTAGTTCCCGGGGCCCATCTCGTGGTTGCAGGAGGTGCTGGCCTCGTCACGGTTCGTGTGGGCTCCCTTGGGGCCTCCTCTCCAAATATCTGCTTTACGACGTCGACTATTAGGTGCCCCTTAGGCGTCTGCTTCAAACGAACCTTGCGGCCTGCTATCAAGCACCTGCCCGTTTCACAACCAATCACGGCCCTCAACCTCTTGAGCTCCCTCATCCCCAAAAGGACTGGCACACCTTCGCTAGGTAGGGCAAACATCTCCAGGCTGATGTCCTCTAGCGAAACCACAACCTTGTACAGAGCCTGCCCCCACTTCCCACTGCCGTAACGGAAGTATGGCCGCACTTCGGGGTGGATGTCGATCTTGACTCCCGGGCGTGCCGTCGCGATTGCGGCACACAACTTCTGTACGGCATCACTGCCTCCGGCAGTGGCGGTCGCGCCGGTGTCGACCAGCGCCTCGGACGACTCCACGGTCGTTCCCTTCCTTGGGGTCGCCTCGGTTGTGGAGAAAAGCTCAGACGTGTGGTAGTCCTCGATGTCGATGTGGTAGCTCCAGGCCGTGCTTGTCTTTCCTTTGCCCTTGGACTGCGGACCATATCGGCCGCCCTTGGCGCCCTTCTTGCCAGCAATCCAGTTGGCTTCTTCCATCATCTTGGCTCCCTTGAAGCCCTTTGGCTTGCCGCCTTTCCCTTTTCCCTTCTGCATGTACTGCGAGGTGGGACGTGCCTGGCGTTGTTGCACAGTCCCCGTCCAGCCGCGATCCTTGGCCGCCTGAGCCACGGCCCGTCGGGCCTCAGCCAAGTTCCTCTCATTCTCGGCCATCATCATCTCCAGCTCGCGACGTTGTTCCTCAAATTCTCGCTGCTCTTCTTGCATAAGGGCCACAGTCTCATCGTTCGGCGGCTCCTGGTCGCCATCCGCCTCGGCATGGTCGGGCCCCTCAGGCCACTCTTCTTCTGCTGTGCCCTCGGCCTCGCCATATTGGTAGTAGCCCCAATTGTCCTCGGGCCACCATCCATCATCCCCTTGCTCGCCGTACTGGTAGTTCAGGTCATAGTCCATTTCTCCATAGTAGGCGCCCTTGGCACCTGAGGCAAAAGGTCTCGTAGATCCCTTGCCTCTGTCCTCGTACATCGCGAGCAGGGCCTGCTTCACCTCATGATAGCCGAGGCGATTTTGGGTCGCCGCTTTCACGACCCTACGTTCCTCTTCTGTTGCGGTGCTCATCTCCAGGATCATCCAGCCTCGGATCACATCCAAGGCTGCCAGGGGCATCAAGCCCTTTTCCATCAACCGCTGAAGAAGGTCCTTCCCCTTAGGAAGGAGCTCGTCGCGCTGCTTTCCTTTTCCTTTGCCTTTGCTTGGGGATCCATGGCCGCTGGACCTCGAAGACGACCTCCCTGAACGGCCACGGCGGCCGCTTCGGACCGACTCACGGTCCACATCCTCTTCATCACCCATCTCGTAGTCATAGTCCTCGTCGTGGTCGTCGGCATCCGTTCCTTCTGGTGGGCCAAAGTACATAGAGGCATCCGGTGCGATGCCGCAGAACTCCTTGAGTTCTTCCACATTGGTGTCGTACCCACTGAAGGTCAGCTCTCTTTCGCGCAGCAGTCGCTGTAGAGCCCGCAACATATCGTCATGGATCTTGTCCTCGCGAACCAGGAAGGTGGGGATGGCTTCATTGTGTTTTCTCTGAAGCCTTCGGTAATATCCCCCTATCTTTGCCCCGGCATCAGGCAGCGGCTGCCTGTTCAAGGGGCTTTCCTCCAGGAACTTCACCAGGTCATTCACCGAGGCCTCCGTCTTGAAGTTCTCCGGATCCAGCTTGTACATCAACTGGACCAGCGTCTTATGTTCGGACTGCAGGGCCTTGCGTATAATCCTTGCAGCCAGTAGCGCTCGGTCCTCCCGCTTGGAGCTGCTGATGGTCCACTTGACCTCGGTGACGAAGTGCCCGAAGGACTCCGGCTTTCCATCCCATGTAGGGATATGGTGCCGGTCATCTTTGCCCGTGCCTCCCTGGGAGGTAGGGCTCGCCATCGGGCCCCCTTGGGTCCCTGATCCACAAAGCTCCGCGCTACCAATTCAACTGCACATCATAGAAACCATCAAAAGCGCACGTCTGTTTTGGCTAACAAGCGGGCCCGCTATTGTGTACAGATTCGGGCCGCAATGGCCAGCGACGTCACAACTCTAAAGAAACACTGCGAAAAGACTCTCAGATGCAGACAAGACAAGGGGAGGCAAGCTTCCAAATCCCGCCATTGGCCGCGCACAGCGCAAAACCTCGGCATTCTCCTTCAACTCACGAAGAACCTGAAGTAACCTGGTTGGGAAAACCCAGCAATCACGAACGGCGGTCCAAAAAGGCCAACGCAGGATCGGCTGCCAATCGCGGCGGCTTGACATACTCGCCAACTTGTGCATAGCCGTAGACGAGGAGTCCATCTGAGCATCGGTGGCAACCCTCTCATGGCCCATCATGGCTGTTTTCGGTTCGGCTTGATTGCAGACTGGGCCCTGCATGGGCTTCTCATGGCTCCGCCTTGTGTCGACCTGCGGAAGCATGCGCGAAGCGCTTCGCCTCAGGAAACTGCACAAAAGGGCATCGCGACATCGCGATTTGCTCGGGAGCGGGACGCTGGTGTTTACTTGCTACTACTCAAGAATTCTCAACGCTGAAGCAACAGGACGAAGCCTTGTCCGTCTCAACAACAGACGGCTCTTCAAACAAGGATCAAACCGCAAGAACCTCCTTAAAGTAGAAGCTCTCAACCCTTGGACTGAGGGGGGTAACACGAGAAGGATGAAGTCCAGCCCGCCCATATCGTAGATCTCTGGGAAAGCTCAAAAAAGAAAGAGCTGGTTTTGTCCGGCTCACCGGCTTTATGTTGCCTTCCGGGCCTAAACGGATGCGTGTGCGTGCAATGATGATGATCCCGCATTGGGCGAGGATGCTTGCGACCTGCAACTCCACTGCAGATGGAAGTTTGGCGATGCTCAATGCCGATTTTCAACCCTGCTGCCCCTGTCTGTGGCAACGACGCGCAATGCGACATCCAGGACAGGCAGAGGCAGCGCCTCCAAGTGATAATCTGAAAGCTGCATGATGCAAGATTTCGCGACTCTGGCATGTAGCACCCCGTTGCCGCAGGCCTGATTGCTTGTGCAGTATTGCAGAAACCGTGCGAAGAGCTGAACCTGACAGCATGTGGAACGATCGGAAGTCAAGCAAGAACAAGGGAAAGTGACACTGCGCAGCAAATCTTGAAAATCCATTCCGTCAACTGGTTACATGAAGTTTACACACGATGCCGGTTGTTGTGGCTGCTACCGGTGCTGTTCAACTGCAAACAGTTCAATCAACTTTGGCTGCAGCTTGCTCCTGCTGCCGTGCCCACTACATGATGATTGAAGGCAACCTTACATTGAAGTTTCATCTTGAACTTATTTTGCTGCCTTGCTCCGCAGGGTCAGCTGTCAGAGCGGTGGCTCTGAGTCTTTTCTGATGGTCTACGGGCTAAACTGTTTGGAGGTTGCCAACATCTTGGTTGAGGGCTTGGGGTGTGCTGTTCACGGATAGAGCTGCTTGCCGTCACTAGCTTTGGTAAGATTGACACTACGTGACGTAAGATTCGAAGTTCAGCGTTTTCTCACCCATCCAAATGCGGCGAGCGCAAGTGCACCACAAGTCAGAGCAGCGAGTGCACAGAGGTGGCTGTAGACAAGAGGCGAATGAGGGTAACCATGATAAAACCGTTCAAGACGCTGGAAAGTTGGAACTTACGCAGTTGCGGACGTTCTCAAGCAGCTAAGGCCTTCTAGTCTTGCTTTGTATGGCATTCAGTTCCCTCACCGACGGGCTTCTCCGAAGCCTGCCCACACATGTACTTCCGCGCTAGGGGCTTGCCTTCAAAGATGGCGGCGTCAACTGTGCTGTTCGCTCAGCCGTGCGGATGCAGGCCATGATGCTGCACAGTTTCTCCTAGCTTCGGCTTACTTTCAGGGCAAAGGGCTGTCCAGTTGGCTGACTGTCTAGTTGCCCGTCTTTGGCTAGGGCCTACGTAAGGCAGGCACGGGCAGGCCCAAGAAACGTCCCCCGATTGTACTGAGCACTGTCTTGTCTGGCTGCCCTTTCGGGCGAACTCTCTCTGCCGTTCGCTTTTCGCAAGGGTAAGACAAGGGGCGACCCCCACCCCTGCTCTCCCCTCTCCCCTCTCCCTCTCCCTCTCCCTCTCTTCTTCGTCTTCTTACTCTTCTTCTGCAGCTGTCTCTGTAGCTTTTGATCGATCTCTTCTCTTTTGTTGATTCCGCATCCGACGGCGTGATCCCCACATCATAACATTTCGTCCCCCCTAGGAAGTGGATCGGCTTGCCTCCTCGGTTATCGGCCGGTGGCGTGTGTGTTTTGGCCCGCCCAGGTTTGCCCCTGACAGGGCTCTCTTCATGTCCTCGGCGGGTGGTTTTCACTTGTGAAGGCCCCCGGTCTTGGCTGCCGTGTTGCCGATAGGCAGTTTGCTTGGACCTCATGTCCCCGGATGTAGAGGAACTAGGTCTGGCAATCTCCCTTTTATCTAGGAAATGGTTGCTGTCTCTTTCTCTCTCGCTTGCCTTCCTTCCTTTCCGAAGCTTATGGCCCGAGCAGACCCCGTCCGTGCTCCGCAGGTGTGCTCCCTTGATTTGCCCGGTCGGCGTGAAAATACTGCTCAGCCACTCTTCGTTGCCCCTCCGTGGCAGAGCTTCTTCGTTCATTCGTGATTTGTCAAGTTCATTGTGACTGTCTTTCTTCACTCTCTCTTCTTATTATGATTGGTCTTATTCTTCTTCTTGCTCTTCTCATTCTTCTTCTATTCTTCTCATTTTTCTTCCTCCTTACGTGGGGTGTGAGTCCGGACGCTCTCTCTCTGTCTCTCCCTCCCTCTCCTTATTCTTCTGAAGCAGTCTGAGGGCGTGGACAGCAGCGTGAGACAGCGACATGCTCCGCGACAGGACCTATCTCTCTCTCTCTCTCTCTCTCTCTCTCTTCTCCAACACAGCTAGAGACCGGGTCGTGCGCCGTGCGAGCTCGCGCACAGGAGGGATGCAAGGGAGGTGAGAATCAGTTGCACTGATACGACTGAGTCGCCGGCCCGTGACCCACAACCTCTCTCTTTATTTCTGCCGGGCTTAGGGGCACAAAACCCTGCTCGCTTGCATGCAAGGCCTTCGGTCTGGTTGACACATTGGAGCCCCGAATAGTTGCCGCTCTAGGCCCCGAAGCACGATGGGCTCGGACCCTTAAGCTGCGGATTGTTGTCGCGCTCCCAAGTGGTCTCTGTATGGGTTCCGACCCCTGCGCTGCCAGCTTTGCGCGACCAGTGCTTGGTCACAACGACATCCCCGTGCAAGATGAGGACCCTGCTTCTGGATGGTGCTGTCCCTTGCACGAGCCCTTTATCAGCGGTTGCAGCGCTATAGAATGGTTCTGGTCCAATGACACAGGATCCCGGCAGGGCACGAGGAAGCAAAGGGGAAGGGCTACGCAACCTCTCTCTTGCTCTCTCCGACTCTTGCTCCCAGTCTTTTCCTGCATTGCTCTTCAACGATCTTGATCGCTCTCTGCTCTTTCCGCATAACAAATCCTCCAATAAGCGAAACCAGAATCGAAAATCACCTTTAGAGTGCGGCCAAAGCTATCTAGGCACCCAAAAAACGGCAGGTCCTGTGCTGCAGTGACGGTGCCCAACCTGGCAGAAACGCAAAACTGAGTCCCTCTTCAACTCTCAACACATTCTGACGGCCAGCCACAGGTGCCGGAAGTGCCGAAAAACATTTCTGAAAAGACCCCTGCCCCGCCGAACCGATCAGCCCTGGATCGCTGGAGGTTGGAATTTTGCAGATTCACGGGTCAGGAAGAACGGTCCTAGATGTAAAGGCACATTTAAAGGTTTGAGCTGTATCCCGAATACAATTGGCATGGAGTGTTGAAATTGCCTATTCATAGCCGGGCCTGGCATGTCGACTTTGCTTCTAGGAACGGAACACGACTCCGGTGTATATGGAGCTCATTCCACAGGCACCATGATGGCTGAGGGAACCACTGCTCCAAGTAATACTCCACGACGAATGCTGGCAGTTCAGAGCGGGGAAGATGAGCCTTCGTGGGAACGCAGAAGCCGGGGCAACAAAACCGAAGGAAAGATGGTCAAGAACCGCATGTTCCATGCACATCGTTCCAAAAGTGGAGAGAGAATGCGCTAGCTGAACCTGGCTTCCTGCAGCAACCTAGCGCACATCACGAATCAGGGAGCTGCAGCAAGGTTGAGCCCAACTGGCTCGGTGTGTCTATTGACTATTCCGAATAATATGCCCTTTTCTCTGATTCCTGGGCATGCATAGCCGGGGACTCTGTAGCTCTCACATCTGTTCCAAAGCGAGTGAAGCTGAATTGCACGCACAGAATAAACTTATCGGGGCTACCGTGCATGTGTACTCAATGCACTGATCTCGGCTGCAATTGCTGATTCACTTAAACCTTCGAGAGTTGCTGAAGCCGGTGCTGCGTCGGCTTCCGAGTCTGCTGCTGCCTCGACCAGAGCGCAGACGAGCCGCTGGATCGTTTCTGTTCTCAGTTCTGCTCAGTGCTCATCATGAAAAGAAAAAAACTGGGGCCCTCCCTGCCTTGGCCGTGTATAATCTGTCAACTTCGGCCTCAAGCTCCTCTCTCCAAACACGGCTCTGCCTACGCGGGGTGGCAGAGGCCACGGCCTCTGCGTCCCGCTCTTCTCAGGTGCTCAACTTGCCTCTGACCCGGCAGAGCTGACACCCCTCAGCTACACCACGATTGGAGCCCTTGTCACTCGTCCTTGACCGTCATCTTCTTCACTTCCCGACCTGCGTTGCAGACTTGGAATTCCCTGAAACCGGGGGGGTCAAGCTACCGGTACAGCAGGCGATGGCATGATTCCGACATATTCAGACAAGTCTACAGTGTCTCAACTGATGCACGCTGAGCCAAAGTCACCCAAGACGACCCCCGTACACTCTTAGCGGCTTGGCGGATCACCTTGGAAATTTGCCAAGATGTTGCGTAGTGTTGGCCTTATCATCAGACCCGACACAGATGCTGCCCAGCGCACTCCGAGTCGCAACAGCGATAGTATAGGGCTGAGGCGTACGATATTTCACCGGCGCGTCGTGATCCACCTGTGCACAAGGACACCCCTGCAGTAAGTAACCAGTGGAGAGATCGCAAAAGATCGAGGAAGGCGGCCCGGCCCCGGAGCCCCAAAGCACAACGCGCCACCGTGCTAAAGCTTCAGGCTGCAAGCATGTCTGTGGATGCTGGAGGTTCATGGGGACATTGGGGACTGTACCCCAACTTCTATCTCCAGGAATAGCAAGCAAGCAAGCAAGCGCACAGCGGATAGTCTCCTCTTACATGCAGAAACACTTCGCACATAAGGCCTTCAGTAGGTCAGTCTCAATGACTTGAGTGGACTGCCTCGGCAATCTGATCAAACGCTTGTGCTCCGGTCAGCCGGAACAGCGCTGGCCGAGTGCTGAGATATGTTGGACAAGTAGTCCACTAGAACATGCAGGTGCAGTCAGGTGCACAAGAAAGTGCTGGCTTCTTTTCCGCGCTCCACTGCAGACTCCTCCACCAGTCACTATGTCTCACGGTGTCTCAAGTAGCGCTCGAAACGGAACATGTCAAGCGCAGGCCTGTACCACATTCTTCCACAACTGCAGGGATCGGACACATGTTCACTCCAATAGCCGTACTTGGCAAACTTCAGATGATGGCATGCTGCAGTACATGGAAGGCGTGACACTAGACCCCGGGAATGTTATCCCGCAAAGCAGAGCCAGTATTACCACCGGAACTGGAGGGCAGCAAATCCAGGCAGGGTCCCACGAAAAGCTCAGCAACTTCTGACAGTAGTTGTCTAACACCCGTTGGCAACTCAGCTCGCAGACGGTTTGTTCAGTTGAGACCAGCCGATCACAAGGCGGCGCATCCAAGCGCTTCCATGCACTCATTGCACTCAATGAGAGAGAAGCTGCGATTTACACAAACAGAATCGTAGGGCAGCAGCTCTGAAAGTATATGACGCCAGAAAACTGCCTGACAAACAATAATAATAGTTACCTGTGCGGCAGCTTCCCCTTTTCCATCCGCAGGCCGGCGGCTAGCAGACCTGCAGATCGTATTGTTGATACGAATTGGTGGCAGGCATTAGCCTGCATCATCCTTCGCGTTCTGCACCTTTTCATAGGAGGCTGTTCCTGTGGTGCAGAAAAAACCGATTGATCCAAACCGAGCCTGTCAGCGCCAGCTGTCACCATCATGGAGGAAAACACAGAACCCCATCACCCGACTTTTTAGGCCTGCCAGTGGGCGACTCTCTCTATCAAGGCTTTTCCGGAGTGTCTGCCCAGGGGCCAACTCGGGGCTTCGGACATTGCCCCCATCTGACCGCAGCACGGCTCGAATTCGGTAATATACGGGCAATTGAAACAAATGTCTCGGTTCTGAGTGCCATGACTCCGTGGGCAAACCGCAAACTTAGCCAAGCAACCGTATTCGTGCGACAAGACTCCCACGGTGCGCCATGCCACGGAGAGTCAGGCTACTTGTGGCACTGACCCTGCCTTGCAGAGTGGCATCTGCAAGGGGAGGGATGGCTTACGAGCACTTCAAACATCCACAAACAGCCGCGGACAGGCCCGTGACCCCCAGCATCACGACTCGGCACAGATATTCGACCTGTTGTCCGTTAACTGTGTGTATTGGGCTTAAATCCGCTAGGTAGGAAAATCTCAGTCATCCGCGCGCTGCGTGCCCTGTTCTAGATTCCAGCAGCTTCCTCAGGGCCTGTCCAAGCACCTGAGGAGAGCTGAGAAGCGAAGTGATCCCCTCAAGTTTCAGTTTCAGCTCCAACCGCTCTTCGCCCTTGACAGCAACGCTCTGTGAGGGGATCACCTTGAATTGACTAGGGCCCTGTCAGTCATGGTCGCTCCGGCTGTACATGCAGTACAACTCGGGACAAGGGAAGCCCTTCTTGCCTCAGCAAGTTCACAACGAATCTCAACATGCTTGCTCGTCGAATGGACAAGGCACAGACGTTGAAGAAAGGTTCCGAAGTAAAGAAGAGCAAGGAAGCTTTTATTCCGGTGGCGTGCGCTGCACTGATGCATCACTTCGTGCACATGACACTGCCAAAACTTGCAGCCGAAAGTACGACAAAAGCGGCGGAAATGAGTTCGAAGTTCACCGAGGAAATTCTGGGCCCACTGCATGGCCTCGTCCATGACATCCTTCCTGACGATAGTGCTTGCCAATTCCATTCTTGTCTCGGAGTATTGCGAAGAGAAGTACAGCAGGCTACAACTAGGGCTGACTTCGTTTTCGGTGTGATTCGATAGTGCTGCCAAGCGACGTGCTGCAACAGACTACTAGCTGCAGTCTATCATCTGGTTCACCGTGAGTGCCAGCATTCGCCTCGCTTTCACTAAGCCCACTGCCTTGGCCACAAACGCGAGCAGAGGCGCCCATGCGCGGGAAAGGAAGCATGTTGCAGCCACCCTTGCCGATGACACGTGGCACGAGCTCGAAGTCCGCATGTTTGTCGTGGTCATAGCCGGAGAACACAACGGTGAAGTCAAATGTACCCCGTCCCATGCGGTGGTGTCGCCGTGGTGCAACCTTCCGATGGTTCCTGTGATGAGCATGGCTCACCTTCACTGCCTTATGGCGGGGCTCCACATCACCAGGCTTGGGCCAAGGTGAGCTAGGACCTGGATGCTGTGACGTGAGGAGGGTGTTCGGCAACCCCAATGTCGCAGTCGGGGTCACCTCAACCAGTCGAGGCCTCAAAAAAACAGCATTCAACTCTGGCATGCGCTCGTCCAGGGCATCGCCGACGTTGATCTCCCGGTAGAGAGAGGAGTCAAGAGGAAAGGGCAGGTCTTCCGACAAGCCTCAGGAGCTTTCAATCCAAATGCCCAGGCAGAGCTTGCAAGCGCCATGCCAGACTCACAAGGCGCTTTACGAGGGTGAGGGTGGCCTTCCGAAGCAAGAAAACTACAACACAAGCATTGGGAGTGTGTGGAGCGTACGATGGAGCGAGGTGTGTCGGAGTATGTACGAAGTTGCGCAGAGGGTTCAGGGATCAGTTCGAATTGCTAGTACAGTTGGGGTTAGGCCGAAGCGGTGCGTTGCTAAAGCGCCCCCGACTTCAACAAGGTGCGTAGTGCCTAGACAGGGGCAGTCTATAAAGCTTGGGTCGCTTTGATGCAGTCTGGATGCCCAAGCCGTTCTTGTCGAAGTAAAATGCATCCTGGAAAGCCATCGCTCGGAGGCAAAAGGCGGCTCCTTCGCTGAGCAACCCGTATATGATGTGGTTCTCAGGACCTCCCGGAATCTGTCCAACTATAGACTCTGTGGATCCTGACTTACGTGCGGTTCTGAGCTCTTTGAGCCGCATATGCTCCGAGACGTGACCCACGTAGGCATGCAAAGGCCTCACCACAGCACTCTCTGCTTGCACTCCTCAAGCCCTCACTGCCGGCTGAGCTCCGCTCTCGTCCACTGAATATGGTCTGAGCCTCGCGACTCGTGACCCTCGCTTCTTATCACAGGAGACCCTTTGGCTTGGAAGACTTTAAAGCAGAGGAAGTTGCGCAACGTTTCGCTTGGAGTCGAGCTGGAGCTCTCCGCTGGGAAGCTCAATCACTCGGCCGGGCCGGTGAAGCTGAATCTTCGAGGGGTCCAAGTCATCCTCGGCAAGAAAACGCTTGGACCCTTCAGGAATGCAAGTCGCAGTCCTAGGGTTTGCTCTTCCAGGTGGCTTTGCTTCCGACGACTCGATCCAAGGCCAATCGTTCCCCTTCCCTCGTACCGGCTAAGATTGGAACCGTCTCTTGGACGATGTGCGCCGTGTACTCACTCCTGAACTGCAAAACAAGGGCTCCAGGACAGCTAGACTCTAGACACTGCACACAGCTGTTTGTCCCGCTGATCTTTCCACTTCACTTAGAGCGCCACATGTCTTGAAGGATCTGAGTCTGCACGGCGGACTCCTCCTGGCGCAGATGAGACACGACAGACGCAGTCTACAAGTTCTTTGCAAGCATTCTGCAACGACATTGTAAGGTGACACCTGCACGGCGACATTAACACCACGTCGATAGATACCGAGCTTTGTGTGCTGATGATGGCAGCTGCTCGGGAGATCGCAGCGTGTAACCGGAGTAACCTGTAACCAAGACGAGTCAAGTCTCTCTACACAACCAATGTTGGAATGGTGTTGGCGAGCTTGAAGGCAACCTGAAGTCTCTCCATGGGACGACCGGACTGCACAAACCCGTTGCCTTTCGACTCGAGCCCCGTGCATGTAGCTGCTGCACCCATGTGTCGGTGTGTTCCGCTCGCTTCTCTGGAGTGCTTCTGCATGTTGCAGCCACATACAGTGTGAAAAGGATTCAAGATGATGCAAGGACTTCCCATCTGTGTGCTGCAGGGAATACATGTAACAGGATCTAAAAGCATTTGAAGGCAGGGCACGACAGGTCGGATGAATAGGTGCTGTGAGATCAAACGAAATCATCCCCAAAACACGTCCCGAAGCCCTGCAAACCAGAAAGGGTGAAGAGACCTGTCTCTTTCTCGGCCGCACCACTGCTTCAGGCGCTCTCGGGTCAAGCCCGTGTTCACTCCTCCAAGGCACTGTGCCTCGGCCTGAGCATGTGTCTGAGCGACTCCACATGCAATCGTTGAGCCTCTCTCTGGTCCAGGTCCGTCTTCGTCAAGGAGAGACACTCACACCAGGAGCTTTCCGAGTCTGTCGAGGCATTGAGCGCGAAGTGCGAAGGAAGGCACGCCTTGTCTGTACCGGACCACTGCCCAGAGCTACTGATGTTTGCGAGCCTCACACGGACAAGGCCAGTGCAGGTACAGGTCTTGTTGAAAGCTGCGCAGAAAGCCCACTCGGCCCCTTGAGCCGTGGTGGGAAGACGATCTAAAGCACCCTCGCTCATCTCATAAATGAAGCTGTGGAAATACTGCAGTTGGGTCATGACTTCCGCAGGGAGGACCTGTGCTTGTGCTGGAAATTTGGAAGTTAAAATCTGCACGAAGATCCGCTGAAGATCTCGTTCGTCATCCGAGGTGATCCTGTCGAGCCCTGCGCTCATGACTCCATAAACGAGAGTCGACAGAAACTCCGATACGGGGAAGACCTCCGCCTCTCCGGGGATCAGAAGGGTCTCCTTTCATGTCAACGGTCGACAGAGTTACGCCTCTACCGGACTCTACCAGACCACTAGCTAGATCCATACAAGATGGTTGTCTGTTTGGCGCTGTGAGGTGCCTACCCAAAAGCACAGGCACAGGGAGCTTCGAACCAGGCAAGAAGGGATAACGCTGCAGATGAAAAACCTGGCTGTCCTGCTTGTGAAGTTGCAGCAGCCGCTCGGAGCGCAGAGCTTCCTGCGCGAAGCCAGCCATAAGCCCTCCCGAAGTTGTACGGTCAATGGGAGCATCTACAGACCCAGAACCTGAAGCCACATGTCTCGAAGACCAGAGCCACGGAAGAAGCAACAAAATCCAGAGCAGCTTTGGCCTCCAGCAAGAGCCTTCGCAGCCGGCGTACTAGACCTGTGAGGTCCAGGCTCTCGATGGCCTTGGCCCCAGGTGAGGCGAAAGGGAGGACGGTGTACGTTGCATGGTTTCTGCAGCGACTTCCTAATCACTAGTTCGAGCGTGAAAAGGTCGACAGACGAAGAAGGAATTGGAAACCAGTTGAAGCTTCTGGAAATCAAAGCTACACCTTCCCGGCCCTTTTCTACACTTTGAAGCTTGTCTCTGCAATGCCACAGGTGTCGATAAGCCAAATATGCCGAACGATACTCGGCGTACGTCTTCCGGTCACCTGTAAGGTCGTTGGCTAGAAATGCTATAGTATCAAGGCCAGCCGACTCCTTGCAAGTGGTCGCCATCCACCAGGTACGGGAGGTTGGAATCCTGAGATCTGGCGAAGGCTGGAAAGAGGTGGGTCCTGGAGCTCCGAGGCTCGAGCCCTGGCAGTGCTTTCAAATGCTAGGTCCGCTAGGTGGTACCGTTTGTATCCAGACGTTGCGTCGCTACCACGGCAGGCGCAAGACCGACAGAATAGTTGCAGCTCGAGTGCGGGCGGGAGCAATCCTCAGCTCAACCAGATTGCTGACTCATCAGGCATTCCACACACACACACACTCTCTCTCTCTCCTACGGTAGATTTCAGCAAACACTTCGATCTTGCATGTATGCGTGCTGTAAACAGGTTCCTGAGCCCGGGAGCCCTCCGTCTTCGGGCGGAGGATGCGCAGAATGACGGCCAGTGCCCGCCGCTGTGTCTCCGCTGGCATCGGCTGCCTCACGGGACGATTGCAGGACGGCTTGGAGCTGCGAGATGCTGCGCGGAATCCTCTACACCATGAACTGCCTTTGACCGCAGGAAAGGAGTTTGCTAATTTTCTGTTCGAGGATGTCTCCCTCCTCACTGCCCACAGAAACCCTACTATCCCATCCAACCTTGATCGCCGGGTCTGATCGGTGTACTTGTGCAGGTAGGTGTTGTTGATCCCTCCGAGATAGTACACCGCGTTGATGCCTATCTCTGGGAGGAATCCACCGACGACAGAGTGCACAGCCTTGCCATAAAGGCTGTAGGATTCTGCTGGCGCAACCGACATCTCCAGGAGATGATTTTGGATGTCTGCGTAGAGATCCAGCTGTTGGTCCCAGTAGTGCACAGGGTCGGCAGAGAGGTCATAGTCCAAACAAGACCTGACACAAATCAAAAGGGAAGCTTCGCTATGCTGCACCAACCCAAGACATCAGGATATTGAGACCCAGAGACGGATCTTCGCCCAAATAGAGATCATCGTCATAGCAGGTTTGGATGCTTTCGGCACTCCTGCGGACTTCCTGCAGTCATCACAAGGGGTTTGGAGTTGCATCATGAGTCTGGCACGAGGTGCTTTCGAGCTCCGGGCCCGGGGTCCTCCAGGATCTGCTCCGTGGAAGCATCCGAGGGACTCTGCATGTGCGTGTATCCATAGCGGATGGCCAGCTTGTCGTACTCGCCGATAGTCGGGGACCTACTGTTTTCCAACAACAAAACTAGCAATGCGAACTGCGCACCACCAGTACGAGTGCTGATGCTTGTCATACTCTATATCCAGCGTTGACATGACTAGCACTCATCTCATTGGCTCCTCCTCCTCTCCTCCTCCTCAGCCGCCTCCTGCAGCTGCTGCAGATGCAACCACCACCTATTACCACCAGCACTACTAGCACTACTTCCTCGACGATGCCGACTACTAAAGAACACATACTACGACGATGACGACGACGGCGACCACGTCCTCCTCCTCATGCTGCTGCTACCGCCACTAGAGCAAACTGCTTACAGCTCGACACCGCTGTGTCATGCCAGGTTGGTGATGGCTCTAGTTTCTGTCATGGATGGAAGCCGATGGCCACCCGATGCCACCCGACCCCATCGGGCCAAGTGTCCAAACGTGTGTCAGCGAATCTCCAGGTCTCGGGAGGTTCACCGGAATGTAATCCATGACGCTGGCCTCGATCGAAAGGTGAAGAGATGCCTACACAGCTAAGGCAAAAGCTTGCAGGAGACCCGTCTGAGTCTGCCAAGGCACGGAGGTGCCGTGAACGGCCGTGCAATGAAGGTCTTGGAGGCACTCGGGACCTTAACTGTTGCCGCTGTCAAGATGACAATAATCACACAACGCAGCCGGCAGGGTTCGACAAATAATGCGGCCCAGCACGGCGTCCTGGAGCCTGCTTGAGACCGGGATCTAGCTGCATTTTTCTAACGCCCTCCTGTTGCATGTCGAGCAAGATGCAGCCAGAGAAGGGAAGAGGCATACTCTTCGAGGTTGTGCATTTGAAAGACTCCTCAAGCACATCTCATCAAACCCTGCAATTGAGGTGACGGCTGACTCCCATAGAGCCTTTGAAGTTATGCCGCAAGCCCAAGCAGTGACCAACCTGCGCGATTCCAGCGCGCTAGGGAAAGCTTGTGGCTTTCAGCGTATCTGCTGTCCCAGGCGTGGCAACTTCGAACTCCGCCGAAAAGAGTCGGGTCCGTTTCGCGAAAACAGGCTACATGCATTTGCTCTGGTCCAACAGAGTAGAGCGCTGCCTCGTGTGTCACGATCTCCTGCAGCCCTGAGCCCAGTAGCGCCTCCAGTGAGCAAATTTCTCAAGAGGAGCTTGCTCTTTACCCGAATGCTGTGTTGTGAAGGGATGAGAGCCGCAAGACGAGCAAAGAATCCAGCATCGGGATATGCAAGCTGAGGAGTGTTTGACTCAACTTGCTGTCCCTTGGCTGCGGCCCCATTTCCTCTCTGCCCGCTCTGAACATTCGCGTGTGCAAGAGGCCGACTCGCTTCAGAAGCCCTGAAAAACTGTTCGCCCTAACTCCGGCACTTGGACGCTCCGGAGCCGTTGGCATTAAGCTTCTGTGCATTTCTGTGCGAGTATGCGATGATATCGGCTTCAAGAGGCCTCGAGCTCGCTGTGCTGCAGCCGCTTCTGCATGTAGGCCTTGAACACCGAGGAGTGGCGTCGGAGATTATACAGAATGACGCTGGGGCACACACGGCAATCCAGTTGAAACCCATCATGTACCAAAGCTCTACAGTCCGCGACGAAGCATAGCGGGTTTCAGCATTTGTTTACTCCTTGACGACGACCTCCCGCAAGACCGTGGACAGAATGACATGCCAATCCAGCCAGAGCCACAGCGGCAAAGCCGAAACTGCGAGACTTCCGGTCCTTGCCACCCTGCTGCAGCAGCTCGAGGATCCTCCGGGTTGCAGGACGACACAGAGTGACAATGCTTTTTCTGGGTCCTTCGTGTAGAGGTCTGTCCAGGTTCGACTACATCCTGGTGCAGAAGCACCGACACCGAGGGCGTCTTGCTGAGGAAGTTCGTGAAGTTCACGAACTCCATCTGCGGACTTGGCAAGTGAGGGGGGAACGTCTCTGCCCTCAAAAAGGCCGTGCCTCAAGCTCATCCAGGTACGTCTTCACCCAAGAGTCCCCCATGATCACGTCGCACTTCAGGATCTCCCCGCTTCTGGGATCCACCTATTGGGGTTTGTTTCACTCGATGCTCGAGAGAGCCCGCTCCGGAAAGAGATCAGAAGGTCATTTGATCCTTCCCCCAACTGCGATTGGCACAGAGCGTGCGAACAAGTGATATGCATTTCCTGCCTTCGCTATGCCCATGCTGACAGTTGCCTGTCCAGTGCGTTCACTGTCAACACACACAGGAACCGTTCAGTGCCCCGGCCTCGGATGTGTCCCAGGTGATTGCACTAAAGCGAGCATCGGACATGTCATAATCATCTGGCCAATCCTGCATCGTTGAAGCTCCCACATCAAGAAGCCCAAGAGCCCACTCAACGTATTTTCACTTCGCGGCTGTTTCTTCAAACCTTTGCGAGTGCATGCTCACCGTGATGCAGGGCTGACTGAGTATTTACCGCTCTAATTGTCCTTGTCTTCCGGCAGCATCGCTCGCACAGCTTGCGGCCGCTCGATCAAAGTGAAGGCCTCGTTCCAAGCCTCCACGCCCTTCCTGGGAACAGCGGATGAAACACATCAGCGTGGCGAATCACGACTGTAACAGCTGCTCTGATGCTGTGCGTCTAAGCTTCTTGAAGTAGGGCCGCCATCTCGCCGGCACGCTCGGGTCGACGTAGAAGCCTCCCGGCGCGGCATCGCGGTGAGCGCATGCCCAAGTCCTATGCCCCTGACCGCAACCCGACATGCGCCCCATTTCTACATTACCGGAAGACTTTCTCAAACTCGACTCCGATTTCGCCGAATTACAATTCTAAGCCCTTGTCGAAGTGACCAGAGTCTGGCTTGAAATGGATTGCGACGACAGCAACAGACCCATCCAGGCCCAACAACCGGCAATTGCGAGCAGCAGCCGCATGGCGCTGGGTTATGTCGATAGTCGGTGTCAGGATGTTTCGGTGCTCGGGGGCTGCATACCGCCAGCATGAAGCATGCACTTAAGATGACATGGGAAACGAATTCGGCATCGTGGGCTTGACAACATCCAGGCTGAGTTGCGGATGGTATGACCCGGCAGCCGTCGAAGATTATACCTGGCTGAAGCATATGACCCAAGTCAGGCTGCATGTGTAGTAAACTGCAGCAAACTGTGTCGGTGCACACACACACACACACCAACATTCGAAGTAGACATCCCTCACCCATGACTGCCGCATGCATGGCCTCCAGATCATGGAGATGTGGCTGTCCACGGCCTCGCTCGGTTTCTGGTGAGCCTGCATAGTCATGTAAGAGTGCGCAGTTCCACGGGGCGCTTTGGCCCAAGCACAAACTTAACTACTGAAACCCCTGACGGCATCCATGACCCCAGCGAAAGAGCGCACTTGCCTTCTTCCTGTGGCTGCCCTTGTCTTGGTACTGTGTGTCGAAATACAACAAACGATCATCATTTTCCCGGGGTTCCATCGGCTTCTCCGGTAGCAATACAATAGAGTAGCCCACACGGAGCAGCGGCACACGAGGGCCGTAGTCCGCTGTGACGTCGAGGTTGGTGGGAAATTCCTTGGCCTCGATGACCGTAACATCGAAGCCGAGATCCCCGGTGTCAACTACGAAGAAGCCAAGCTCGAGAAAGCTGCTCATGTCCACAATGATGCGATCTTCTGCGCCTGCGCCCGCTGTGCCTGTGCAGTGGAGCCTTGGTAGCGAGGCTTGCAGTCCATTCCCAATTCCAGCTCGGAGAGCATGCCTCGACTGGGGATCCGAAGTCCGCAGGTCCATGACCGGTTTGTACACGTCCACGCTCCGACCGTCTCCTGAGAGCCGCAGCTCCAGTAGCGTGGAGCTGGAGTCTTCTAGTGGAGTGGCCCGCTCTGCCAAGAGCCCCTGATCGTCTGTGTATGCGCCTTGCTTAAATAATGCCATTACCAGAATTTCGATCCTGCCACCTCGGAGAGCGTTCGTCAAATCCAGTGCCAGATTTTCAGGATCCCTAGCACTGCCTGCGCTGGCCGTCCCCAGTCGAAACATGTTAGGGCTGCTGTTCTCGCAAATCTGAGGCAGTGATACGCATCTTGGAAACATACTGGGACATATAACTCGTTCGCGTACACTTGCCGGCAGAGTCGAAACCTGACTTCTGCCCTCTGCACCGACAGACTGCAGATTTAGCCCCATCTGCAGGAATGCAGGAAATTCCGTCTCCCCTGTCCGACATTCTGTATCTTCGTGGCTGAACGCAGAAACTGGCCACTCTATCCAGTCCAACAAAAGCCCAGCAAGCACAACAGCACGTACGACTGCCATGCTCGGGGCCAGGCCGTGACCTAATGGGGTTTCCGGTCACGGAATAGAACTGTGAATGGCAGCGCATCAACATCAAGATGAGCGAGCACTAACCTGAGAAGCACAACTGCGTCGTGAGAACACGCACGCTGTCAAAGCCAAAGACCCAAAGCCAGTTTGCAAGACTGCAATGTCACCTTATGGACAACCTCCCAAAGCCACAACCGGAAATCACTGATCCAAATATTGAAGTGAACAACTATCAACTACATCGATCGCCAAGATCTGTCAAGACTATGTTCGTGCCAACCGTCCCAAATATGATCTGTGTCCCGCTGCTGAGCAAGGTCTCCTCTAAATCCAGGAGCAGGTTGGCGCCTGTGCCCCGCTCGGCCGCTCGTTCGCTCCGTCTCTCTCGCATCTCTCGCTCTCTCCATCAGAATGTGCGGGCAAGCGCACGCTGCACGGTTCTAGCTGCTGAGCATTAAGACTCTTGTCAGTGCGCTTCGGCAAGGGGCTCTTCCACGGATTTTGACACACTCGGTGTGGATGTCGACACAATGGGACCGGGACGTGCATGCACTAAATGTACTGGATGCTCGGACATGTGCATATATATATAGAGAGAGAGAGAGACACACACACGTACACCTACACGCACACACACACATAAACACATACATATACTCAAACAGATATATGCACACACAGACACCTAGACAACACAGACATATACATATACAGATACACATCCGAATCCTCAAGCACATGTACACATACTCATACATATACATACCATTACAATTACATACACAGACACGGAGACAAATACACATGCACACACATATGCAAAGACGTATACATAGACATATAGATATACATAGACGCATACATGGACAAATACACAAATATATATATATATATATATATATGCTACCACCCCCTGGGTTATCCACCCTTTTTGGGTGGAAATGACCAAATTGGCCCATTGCCCGGGCTGCGCCGAGGGGATTGGGATCGGTACCATGCCTCCCAAAATCCCCAAAGACCATAGACAGGGATTTATTGAATGTAGGATTGTAAAGGAACCTTGCTCTTTGAGGGCAGTACCATATATGTTACCCTCCCCCCCTCCGAAAGATCAGGGTTTTCAGATACGAACTGACCTTGAAGAATGCGATAGAAAGGCTCCTCACGGTAGGCGTTTTGTACTGGTGAGCCGCCTTCATAGAACTAGTTGGAGGTTTCTTAACATGCAAACGCACATAAGGATCCTACTACTTGTGGCTTCTATATTGAGGCCCGTGGTCTTCTGAAACTCCTAAACACTAAAGGTCCATGTACATGTACGTATCGTATATACAATAGCTCTAATATTGCCTTTCAGCAACCCTTTCACAACCAAAGTCGACACTACTTACAGGTTTCTCATAGAAACCATAAAGAAATCGTTTGTGGAGCCCTTATAGATCTCTTCAGAAACCTTCTCACTCAATCCATTACAAAACCCTGATAAAGCCCTGATAGAATCCCACCAAAACCCTTTCTTGTGTAGTTGCATGGACCCCTGCAAAGACACATCGAGTTCTCTTCTTGGATCTGTCAAAACTCTGGACTACCCCCCCTGCTAGAACGGAAATATTGGGCCAAATGCCCTTGACTTGAATTCATTCGACAGTCACTTTTGTGGTTGCTACTCCATGTGTATGTGTACGTTTATATAGTATTGCGGCAACCCATAATTGGCACCAAATATGCAACGTAGACGATTTCAGTAAACATACACCCCAAATCGAAACACAAGGAATGCCAAAACACGTTGAGGCGGCGTCGCACGAGATTACTATGGGGGGCCCGCCCATGGTACATATGCATATATGCAGCTTCCTGTTTTTTCTGTGTTTTTGTCTCATCTGAGCCATCCTAGCTTCCCAAATGCGAGCTTTTGTATATCACCAGGTCTCGCGACACCCACACACAAACTCCTAAATACATATGCATTCCAGGTAAACTGGACAAGCACGTTAGTACTGACACTACAGACGCAGGTACATTTCTAAAAGCATTTGGCTCTACGAGATTACTATGGGAGCCATCCATGGTACATATGCATACACGCAGCTCGTCTTTTTCTGTACTGTCTCATCTTAGCCGTCCTAACTTCCCAAATGCGAACTTCTTCCTATTGCATCATGATTGTGCAATATCGCGAGGTCTCACGTGCGACACGCGCACAACAACTCCGATGCAGATGTGTAAATATGCATGTTATGCAAACTGGGCAAACACCTCAATGAAAATATTACTGACGTAGGTAGAGCATGTGGTTCTAGGAATCTTCTTGAGAAGGTGTTTAGACTCCGTGGACACATACATGTGCATTCAATGCTATCTGGAATGTGCCTATACGCGTGTATATACATCTGTGTATGGAGATCATCGGCTCAGCATTGTGTTGTGTAGGTGGCGACTCCGTATCCATTTGTATCTGACGCAAATGCAAAAGGTCATGCTTGTGTATATGTAGCGAACTACCCAATATTATTGCAGTCTTGATGTTGTTGTTGCGGCAGCAGTTACTACTACTACATGGTTGAGACAGGACTGTGTATGTAGGGTTTGACTTTCAGTCCGGAGTATTGAAGTTCAATCCCGAGGATTGAACTTCAATACCCCCGGATCCAAGATTCAAGATTCAAGATCCTGGGGAACCTTTGTCCTGGAATCTTGAATCTTGGATCCGGGAGTATTGAAGTTCAATCCCCGGGATTGAAGTTCAATACTCGGGATGCATCGGGAGCGCTCTCACTTCCCTACACAGGTGCGCAGGCATGTACACTAACATCTGTTGTATTGTTTTGGTACTGCACACGTTCAGAGTACACACGTACTTGTCTTTTGAGTCAGTAGACAAGCGAGGGGGAGGGGTCAGGGGCAGATTGCAGAGGATTTACACCAAAACTGGTGGATAACTCGGGGGGGATACCATATATATATATATATATACATATATATATGTACACATATACATATATGTATGTATGTGTGTATATATATATATATATATATGCTAGCCCCCCCCCCCCCAAGACCAACCCTTATATGTATACGTACATATTACATACATATTACATATATACATACATACATACATACATACAGACAGACAGACATACATACATACATACATACAATAATAATAATAATAATAATATACAATATATACATATATATATATGTACGTATACAGACACCATATGTGTATATACTACTTATATACACACAAAATACACTCAACCAGCTCAATGCTCAGAGCCAGGCATTTGTCCATGATGTGCGCAACGCCCTCCACAGAGCCCTGCGGCCAAAACGATCAGATATACGCAAGCGTGCGGAGACGGAACCAAGGGCCCATAATGAAGTTCATCTCTCAAGTCCCTGCAGCATCGCCAAAGTTGTTCAGCCAGGGTACATCATCTGGATGAAGGCGACCCAGCTCGTCCTCTCTTCGGGAACGGATTGCACTCCAGCTGCAAATTTCCGAAGCTTACAAGCCAATGATTTAAGGGAACAACCTCGAGTCGTGAGTTTGCTGCACCATTGGACCTTAGCCTTACAAACGCTGCTCGGATCAGCCACTGCCTTCAGCTTGTCCACCTTCTCTTGGTAGGTCCGGATCTGGGACCAGTCAGGTCTTCTATCTTTGATCAGGCACAGCTGTGAACCGGTGAGTCTGCACAGGGCAATTATAGCTCAGGCGGATCCGCATCAAGGTGCCACGCACCAAAGGACAGCAATGCGATCTAATATCCTGTAAGGCTACCTGCAAACGAAGACCTGCCTCCGCCTGTTTCACGTCGTCCGCCATGTTCAGCTGCTTCTGATCACATCAACAGGAAATAGCCGAAATAGCAGGCAAGGAAGCAAAGCGAGAGTTGCAGAAATCCATGGAGGACCTGCACCCCGCCTTGAGGTCGCTGTTCTGTTGCTGCAAGGTAGCCAGCTCCGTCCTCTGCTGTTCCCGTGTGCTTTCATGCCCATCTTGATCCTAAGGAGTCCTATCAGGCATCGCTCATCTGCCCTTGCCTCAATTGCTGCTTGCGCGAGTGTCTAAAAACTCCAGATCGCTCCTCAGCTGCTCGATTTCCGCCCGAGCTTCATCCAAAGAGCCCAAGTTGGCCTGCTGCAGAGTAGAAAGTTGTCTGGCAAGCCTTGACTGCCCCATGCAGCTCTCAGCCAGGCACATGAGTTTGGCATTTGGACAAGATAACATCAAGTTCAAGCCCTTTGCAAGATGCCTTACAGATTACGCGGGGCTGCCGGCAGATTTAGCTCTGCAAAACTTACACGACACTCTTCAGCTTGTCCATAGTGTACCAAGGAGTGGCACTTATGCTGTAGGCTCAGTTGTCCCCTGACTACTGTAGCGAATTCACACCTGGGAAGTTGCATCAGACTTCCGGCCAGCAAGAACCTTCTAGCACGCGATGTTGCCCACTGGCACCCTTCTGATAACCTCTCTTCCTTTCGGATCTCATGTCATGTCTAGAGCCTCTGGATAACAAAGATATCAACATGGAGCATGAGGATGGCTTGCGCAAGGCCTGTTATAAATGCAAGACACGTCTCTTGCAGTGAGCCAACGAAAGGTCGACAGAGAGCCCTTGCACTCATTGCATGATGTATGCAGGATCTCACGAGGTGCTGCAAGTCGATATAAGATTCCAGTAGCATCAGGGACACCCCCCCAGCGCGGGACCGCCAAGCACTAGCAGTAAACAGTTCTGAATGCAAGAACATCGAACACCGCGCATGTCCTGTGAGCTTCTTGCAAGATGCTCAGCCGGCGAAGGTTTCGACTCAAAGAGGTCCCCGCCCCGGCGATGTGGCAGAAATGGGCGGAAGCGCTCGGCCTTGCGCGTGTGAAGCTCCAGGTGCACCGCGTGCAGCTCGGCATCAAAGGCCATCACCTCTGGCTTTCTGACGGAGTGCATGAGTGGCTGAAGACTATCTGTGACTAACAGGATAAGGGAGAACTCGATGGGATGACAGCTCGGATGTTCAAGAACTATTTCCAGAATCCATGGTGGAAGCGTGGCACTTGGATCCTGACGACACCTTTCACGACACCCTCGAGCCTGAGCTGAGCGGAACCACTCTAAAGCCGCTACGAGTACCCGCTTTGCCGAGCGGAAGCGGAAGTCCGCGTAGGCCAAAGCACGCTGAAGAGAAGTAGGTGACGCATGTGACAACTTTCGCCAGGGAGGGGAGGAAGTCACATCCGCTGCTCTAAAGTTCTAAAGGTGTTACAGTCCAGGACACTTTAGACAAGTTCGTGGAGGTTGGGTTCCGCCTCACACACCGCTGACTTCGCCCATCTGCTTTCAGCGCTCGCCAAGCTTCTTCTGAGTTGCCGTCGGATTCATGAAAGGTCCCTGGGAGCCCCTCTCAGTAGCAAACAGTCTCGCAGCTGCTGGTAATCCAGGACCTTGGCATGAACGTTCTACGTCTACACAGCATCCTGCCGGGCCGCGCTTGCAGTTGAAGCTCGAGGCAGCTACATCGAATCGCTTCTTGCAAATATACAGCTATCGCTGGAATCCGTCTCGAGCTGATCTTCAAGGATTCAAGGCCCGTGCTGACCAATCGAACAATGTGCCGAAGATCTCGGAGGTAGTCCTCGGTTCCTTGCTGAAAGCTTCCCATTGATGGCTTCGGCAGGTGAGCTCCAACTCAACCAAAGGCCTGAGGTTTCCACCTTTGAAGCCTCCCCTAAACGACCAGACTTGGGGAACCCTTTGCTGCAGTTCAGGGGAAGCCACTCCCAGCTTCAACACAGAGCTCAGATCGAGCGGCGGCAGTTGGGAGGAATGCTCCGCGTTGGTGGCTCCAGGGTGTCTGGCTCCTGACATGCAAGAGAGGCTGACATGAAAGGTTCACCAATGAAGCCTTCAGAGTTGGTTGCAGTGCGGGACGAAGCGACGTCTCGGGTCTCCAACAAACGCAAGGGAAGCTTTCGGGCGAAGCTGCAAGTACCGGAGCACCCAACTGAGGACACATGTCGGAAGTTTGATCCGGTCCTCGCCGGTGTCGGCTGCCTCGATCGCTTGCACCTTCACACGAGATGAGGCGTCCGAAGCTTTTGGTAAGACGTTGGAAGCTTTGCACTCTGCTCTGCCAGCGAACCGTGCAAACGAGCCGTGCAGCTCCCGCCTCATCCAGGCAGACCTAGCAGTGAGGCCACAAACTCTTTGCGGCAGCAGGTGGCATCACAATCACTGTCTTGCCGCAAAACTTGTGTATACTGATCGCGCAAGGCTTCTGGAAGCACACAAACTCAAGACACCTCCAACTAAGCTGCTCCTACCTCGCACAGAGTTCGCTAGGCGCACCTGGCTGTGCTGATCAAGCTTGGTGCTGAGCATCGCCTCCAAGTTCGCCTGGCAATCTTCTACTGCACAACTGGGGCTTTTAACGATACTGCAATGCTCTGCCGGCATCACAACTGAATATCCCACCCTTCGATGCGTTCCTGCTCAACGGTTGCCGGAAGTCTGAACGACAGTGGGAGAACCCTGGCTTTGTTTGAGACGAGGAGCGCAGCTGCGGTTGACAGAGCGCAACCACTCGGCCGCTTGCACCTTCGGCCTAGCGTCAGGCAGCGGCAGTTTCCTTACGGATTGGAAGATGTTCGATCTTGTGATCTGCCGCCGTCCTTACTGTAGTGCATGGCAGCCCGCACGGCCTGGGCGAGTTGGTCGGATAGCACCTGCCCTGGCCGATGAAAGAAACACGATTCGAGAGCTTTTGCGGATTGGGGCATGATATCTGATATGGCATGATCGGAATCCACGGACTCACTGCACAGCTGTCAGGACCCTGCGCACCTTTTCGTGTTCCCAGCTATGCATGAACCCGAAACAACCCTGCAAGGAACAGAGGCCAGCCAAGCCTGCACATCGGAGCAGCCTGGGTGAAGGTGAGAATAGCTGATGCAATTCAAGGGAGGGTCGCGCGTAGAACCCAGGGAATCAGACATCTCGGGGCAGGTGAACCGTCACAGATGCATTTACTGCCGTCTGATGGGGAGTGCTTTCGACTCCAGGCTTTGCCAGGTACTGAGCAGCCGCACCAGCCGGCAAACTCGCGTGAATCCGCTGCAGGATGAAGGTCTCAGGCACCCGCTCCTGAAATCAGCGATGCTTGTTCTATTCTGTCCTGCCTAAGGACACATTACACTCACCCCACAACCGTCTCATGAAACAGCTGGACAAGCTCTGCCGAACGAGAACTATTCGCTCGGCACATAAGTTAGTTCTAGAAACGTTCCAGGACCGGCTGCTGAGCATACAAACTCTCTGTATTTCAACCCAAGAAGACTGCAGGTTTGGTAATAGTCCTGAGTCTTGAGATCCGCTTGTGTCGACAGTCAGGAGCCTCGCATGTGTTGCCTGACATAGCCTTAAGTCGATATAGTGTAATAGTCCAACACAGCCTATTCCGAGTCAGGTCCAACTTCTGGGTCGCTGTCCTGCAAGTACATGCTCGCGACTTGGCCTGGGCAGCAGCCAGCCATTGCAGACAACCCCAGATGCTGCGGCAGGCTCAGACGTACTACTTCTTGGTTAGCTTGATTATTGAGCTACTTCAAACCCAGGGTTGAGCACTGCCCGGCGCTTATTCAAGTAATCTCAGTCGGCACGAAGCTTGAAGACCCCAGCCGTTGTCGCCCATCATTTGGTGAGGTGGTGCCCTCGGAAGGCCACAAGTTCATGGTGGGATCGGACTCTGGAAGACTTCAACTGGCCTCCGCTCACCGTCGCTCCATCGAGAAGCCGAGCCTCCAGGACGGAACATTCAGAGCGATCATCATAGAATCTTGCGAAAGCAATTAACACTGCCTCGCGAGGGCCTGTAGGAATGGCTGCTTTAGCCCTGCTCCACTGGCTTAAACTGGCTTCGCGGTAGTCGATCATATCAATATGCTGTGGCCTCCGCCAGTTTGTGGAGAGACACGGCCATCCATCCTAGCAGGCAATACGTGTGGCCAGTGAACTGCGCTTAGCTTACTTAAACGACATTGAATAAACCTTCAGGCAAGAACTAGGGCGGCTCGAGCAGCTAGGGTGTTAACAAAGACTACGATGGACAGCAAATCACTGGCATCCAAACATTGAAGGCGGCAACTAAGACCGCCACAGAGCTGGCGCTGGTGTTGATGGCCTTCGTAGCGAGCCGCATGGCAAAGTGGACCCCAACGGCACCCCAAAGTGCCTAGAGCTCGTGCCCCGCGTATCCTAACACGTGCAGAGATCCTGGAGCGGGTCGTTTGCAGGCCCTTCGCGCTTGCGCTGCCTGAGAGTCTCAGTGTCGCTTGGCCCTTTCGCCGACTCCGCCGAGAAGAGCCCGTGACTTTGGAAGCACAACATGCCGCAGGGCCGTGTCATCGGCAGGTCTTCTTTGGGAGTCTCTGCACGCTTTCCAGGCAAGGGAACGCTGCGCTTCAACTCCTCCTTGCCTTCACACTGAGGCGTAACATACGCAGGCACCCATTGCATCTACTTTAAATCGTCACTTTGCCTATGCTGTCGAACAATCTCCCTGAACAAGTCTGTCTGGTGCAACGATGCGGCGTAGTCGGTCTCGTCGAAGGTGTTGCGGAGCCTGGGACGCGCTACAGGCCGCAGAAAGCCGAAGCCTCCCATATCAGATTGTCGAACCTAGAGACTCGACAATGACAGTTCCAAACCGGACTGTGCATCGACATGCCTCCGTGAGGACAGCAAGAACGGTGCACAGAGAGGCACAAGCAGCAGGTCATTTTTTCATCCTTGACAGTCCTTTCGGATGTCAGCAGAAGAAATAACGGCAAGGCTTGACAGGCTAGAATCGGCCAGCAAAAAGTTCCGTTCGCAGGGACTTGACAGGAATACTTGTGCCGTTAATCTTCGAGCAAGGGCTAGAGGAAGATTGTCCTTGACCATTCCGTGTCCCCTCAAAATCACCAGCAAACTTCTCGGAGCTTTTCCCAGCCCATCAAGTCGATAAAATTAAACAACTGGCCACGTGCCTTGAGCACAGGCCACACAAAAATCCGATCAACCGCACGCAGACCTCGGGTCGGGAGCCTCTCATTGGTAGGGCGTCACAACCTGCTTGTGCAGGTTCAGCCTGGCTTCGCGTTGCAGCTGCTGAAGGTTGCGGCTGGAGCACTAATCGAGACGAGGCGCTGCTGCTGGTTGTAGATACCGAACCATCCTTGGCCACGGGGAACAAGCCGCAAAGGACATCTGCCATTCTCCAAGTCAAGTGGCCAGGATCATCCCAGGCCTGGGCTGTGATGGCTTCCGCAACTCATCCGCTTCCCAACATTCAGCCTAAAACCTTGGCATTTTGCCGAAACCATCGCCGGAGCTCAGGGTTGGTTGATCTATCACCATCAACATGGGCTTCACACGCCAGAGACGTGGCATGGCTGCGAGTTGATGGACGAGTCTGACGACAGAACTCTTCTTGACTCAGCACATGCCCAGCACACCTGGAGGCAGCAAAGCCTCATTCGTAAATTGAGCGGGTGTCCGTGCATTTCCTCTCGCCTCCGCACACACAAGCGGGTAGTTGCGGCCGGGGCACACAAACGGCCATGCCGCTCTCGCGGAAGTGGTTGGCCCTTGCAGCGGGATTTGTCTTAAAAAATCTCAGTCTATGCCATGCACCCACCGACTATCCCATGCCAACATCTGAACGATCCCACTGAAAGTGCCACTGGCTTGATTTGTGAGTGTATGCACCTATTCTGCATGTCGTTGGACGTACTTATTTGTCTGACCTTACGCCGATGCTGGTATTTTTCAGTACGCGCATGCATACATGCGCAAGTAGGCATACTGTGTGCCTGGCTGGCTGTGGCTGGCTGGTGGTTGCTGTTCGGCTGTCTGGCTACCTGGCCATCCGGCTGTCTGGCTGTCTGGCCGTCTGCTGGCTGACCTGCTGGCTGGCTGGCTGTCTGTCTGTCTCTCTGAGTCTCTGCGTCTCTGTGACTCTATGTCTCTGTGTCTCTGTCAATCTGTCTCTCCGTCTTTCTGTCTCTCCGTCCGTCCGGCTCTGTCTCTATGTTGTATGTATGTATGTAAGTGTTCATGCATGCATGTATGCATGCATGCATGTATGTACGTATTCGCGCATGCATGTACATGAGGTGCATGAATGTACATGTGTCGGTGTACACGTGCATATGTGCATGCACATATACATGTACGTGTGTGTGTGTGTGTGTGTGTGTGTGTGTGTGTGTGTGTGTGTGTGTGTGTGTGTGTGTGTGTGTGTGTGTGTGTGTGTGTGTGTGTGTGTGTGTGTGTGTGTGTGTGTGTGTGTGTGTGTATGGGTGTGTGTGTGTGTGTGTGTGTGTGTGTGTGTGTGTGTGTGTGTGTGTGTGTGTGTGTGTGTGTGTGTGTGTGTGTGTGTGTGTGTGTGTGTGTGTGTGTGTGTGTGTGTGTGTGTGGGTGTGTGTGTGGGTGTGGGGGTGTGTGTGTGTGT